>OU015763.1:1845322-2077814 GCA_907173295.1 Fagus sylvatica | reverse complement strand
AAGAAAAAAGAGAAATAGTAAAGTGAAAAGTGGGTTGAAGAAGCAAAAAGAGTAAAGTGAAAAAGTAGAAAATATGTGGATGTGGTTGAGAGTTGAAACAGTATCGGTTTCCCATTGTACAGTACCAGTTTTTGTAACTAATGTTTAAAAATTACTGTTTCATTAAGTCACTGTTCCAACTTAAAAATGAGCTATTTAGTTAAAAAATTAACACCATTAGTCAAATTTGGTTCAAAAGGGGACGAAGTGTCTATTATTTTCAAAAAAAGTGGAGTAAAGTGTTAATTTTTGAAACTAAGGGTGTACCGAGTCTAGTTTCGCTAAACATAAAAGGTGTCAATGTATTTTAACCTATTATTTAAAAGGAAAAAAAATCCATTTATTTCTTTTTGTTATTATTATTTATATCTCCTAGCAAATCAATAATTGTAGGTAACGGAAATACTGAATTAAAACAAAATGAAACTTAAAGTACTAAATTGACACAGTCCAAACTTAGAGTACTGAATTGAATTTTGACCAAACTTAAAGGGTGCAATCTATAATTTGGCCTAAAATAAAATAAAGGATAAATTACATTAACACACCCTAAGTTTGGCGAAACTAGACTCGCTACACCCTATTTTCAACAAATGAAACTTCGCTCCAAAATTCTTAAAATAATTTACACTCCGCTCCAATTTTGGGGGTGAAGTGTCAATTAATTTGATCATTTTTTGTGGCAGAGTGTCAATTAATTTGATCATTTTTGAAGAGAAGTGCAATTTTTTAAGAGGAGTGTGAATTATTTTGGAAATTTTGGAGCGAAGTGTCATTTGTTGAAAATAAGGTGTAACGAGTCTAGTTTTGTCAAACCTCGGGGAGTGTTAATGTAATTTACCCTAAAATAAATTATTTTTATTAACAAGAGATGATATCCTAGGAAGGAAAAAAAAAATCAATAATCATTCGAAAAAATGTTAGAGTATCATTTTAGTAAATTTGACTTGATTTATAGGTTATATTATTTTTTATATTTTTAATTATTATTATATTATTAACACATTACGGTTTTTTTTTTTCTTTCTTTTTAGTCACGACATGTAATATAATTGAATCTAATTTTCTAATTGATGTCCCCTCAGGGCCACCTACCCAAGGCAAAGCCTTGCGCTATCGTGGTACACGTGCTAGTAGGGTGTTGCGTGTCCCTTGGGATTAGTCGAGGTGCACGTATCTACGGAACGCTGGCCCGGACACCCAAGGTTATAAAAAAAAAAAAAAAAAAAATTCCAATTGATGTTGACATGGTATACCACAAAATAGGCTGTACACATATTCTTGATAATTGATATATGTCTTTGCATCCCACGGTATATAATATAACAACGTTAGAGCTATTCTTTTCGATCATATCATGCAATACGAGATTTTTTTCAAAGAAAGCTAATGTGAACTTCTGATTTCTAAACCGAAAAAAAGAATATCTACATATCCATCCTCTCATTGGCAAGATTGAGAAGTAGGCCAATCCATCATTTATATGAAAAGGTCCTTAGAGCCCCTGCTTCGGATTCAAGATACTCTAGAGTTCTTAGGGTATTATACAAGGTAAAGTTCTTTAAATCTCAACATTTCATTTAAAATAAAGGGTCAAAATATTGCCACATCATCAATCCACTACTAAAAACTTAAATTAGTATTTCAAATGCATTAAAACACTTCTTAAATTCTAACGTTTATTTGTTCTTTAAAAGAAAAGAAAAACTGCTAACGTTTATCAAATGCCGCTTCTCTTTATTTTTTGTTTTGCCGTTTATCTCTTTTCTCTATAGCAGAGATTAACACAACAACACATCCTGCTATTTTCATGCTTAAAATCTAAAATACTACCACCAAACTTCATCGCTCTTTTATTTCTTTTATGTAAATTTCTCAATCTTTTTATTTCCAAATGGTAGATCTATCAAATTCAAACTCTTAAAATCGCCCATAGATAACTGTTGAAAGGTCAATGGATGCAAGATATGTTTGTTCCAATTATGAGTTAAAAATATCTGAAAAATTTAAGAATGAGAATGAGTGTTTGGATTGATGATTTTATCAAAGAGAATGACATGATTTTTGTTGTGTTGATGTTTGATTGATGATTTTATCGAAGAGAATGAAATTTTTGTTGTGTTGATGTTTCTATAAAGAAAAGAGAGAAACGGCAAAACAAAATAATAAAGATAAACGGTGTTTGATAAACGTGAGTAGTTGAGAAGTGTTTTAATGCATTTGAAATATTAATTTAGGTTTTTAGTAGTGGATTGATGATTTGGCAACATCTTAACCTTTTATTTTAAATGAAAGGTTGACATTTAAAGAACTCTACCTTATAAAGTATCTTAAAAACTCTAGAGGATCTCAATCCATTCTTTTCAATTATATCACGCCATGACAAGATTTTTTAAGAGAAAAGTATTGCACCCTCTTGCTCTTATACTTTTTTCAACATAAGATTTTAAAACCAGCCAAAAAATATTTACCTCTATTGTCTCATTGACAAGAATGGATCCCGAACTGGACCACCTTATAGGTGAAGTTAATTAATACACAAAGACAGGAGCAAAATGTGACGTAAGGAGAAGAGCCTAGAGGTGACGTAGTAATATGAGATATAGTTGCAGTGGTCTTGTATATATATATATCCTTATGGGCTTCATTTGATCGGTGCCAGAACCACACATCATGAGTTGTTGAAATAGTTTGCACTTAATTACAAGTTACAGGGTCATTCTTTTAGCTACTACACAAGTGTAACTGAGGTAGGCTTTCGTAACATTTCCTATTCAAGTTATACTTAATTTATCTATTTATATATTTTCTGGTTATTAGGTTTATGGCTGAAATCATCTTTTGTATTCATTACTGAGACGGTTAGGCAATTTTAAATGCGATCAAATCGTCCCTACTAAATAATAATAAGTTTCTAAACGTTTCGTTTCGTTTTTATTTTTTTATTTTAATTCTTTTTTTGTTCGTTCATTCAGTAACAAGCATGCAATGGAGCCATTACGAAATATACAATTACGAAGTTGACTCTATAGTTTTAACGGCAACAACTTTTGCTACAATAAGTCTTGAAATATCGTTTAAGATTCGCTCTATCATGGGAATTACAATAAGTCTAATAAATTTAATGATACAATAAATTTTATAATATTTTTCATACTTATTGAAGTGATTGATTTTGATTGGTGTACAATAAAACCGATGTCAATGGTGGTCTCAATGAAAGTGGTGTTACACTAATCACGATTTGTCCCAAGTTGCTATGGCTCGTTATAATTAACTATATTTAAATTATTAAGACTACTCTAGGTGAACTTACTTTCATAAAAAATAATATAATTCCAAAATTTTAAAATGCTGCTCCAATCTATTAATAATTGTTTCAAGAAACTTGAAAGACTAACTATTTAACTTAAATAACTTACTATAAATATTTTCTTAAAAAAACCTCAATCTTATAAATCAGGATATTAGATTATTAGTGATGTTTTTAATTTACGTATGATTTTTTATTATTATCATGCATATCGCACAACTATATTAATAATCTAATATCTAATATTTTAATTTTAACATATTAATATGGAAGCAGAGAGAATGTTCAATTTTAAAAACCCTACAAAGCTTCACGTACTCAATACTTGCTGCTCGAGAAATTATTCATTGATTCCGTTGTATTGTACATGTGGTCCTCTCAACCAATACAAATAAATGATTTCTTATCCATCTCTAATTTTAAGGAGCCACAAATTCATTGAAACTCACAATGGTTTATTTGTACTAGATAGAAGAACCACATATACAATACAATGAGAGTAATGAATAATATCTTTGAAGTTGTTTAGCCAAAAAGATTTCTCTGAGGTTTTGAGGAATTATTTATTTTTGGGCAGAAACTCAAGAAGCATTCGAAGAATGCTATATAGTGATTGCTCTTTTTTTCTTTTTCTTTTTTAAATAAGGATTTGGCATTTTGCAATTTTGCAAATTTTTACCTAAGACTGCAGGTGGATGGCTAGGAGCCTCCGTCCTTTACAATTTTTTCAAGAAGACGTATGATTGTAAAATTATTACAGGTGGATGGGTACGACCTTTTTAAATTTATGTTGAGTTCGTTTTCTTTTTTAATTAGTTTTAACATTGTACAATCTTACAATGATAAAAAGATCTTGAATGTCTCACCACAAATGTGGCCTCATGATTTGACTCATATTTGTGAAATTATTTTAGCTTTTGAACCATATAAACGAATTATGGCCAAATCAAAATAAATAATTGGATTATTATGATACTCAGATTTGTGAAATTATTTTAGTTTTTGAACCATATAAAACGAATGATGGCCAAAACAAAATAACTAAATGGATTGTTAATTGTGATGAATTCAGTCATGCATGACGCTTAAGGTTATGGATTGGTCCAATCACAGTTAAATATGAGTCTCTCTTTTTATTTATTTATTTATTGGTGAATTGGATGATAGATTGAGAGTTTTGATTACTTTTAGTGTAGGTATTTAAGAAAATGATATGATAATCATGGTTAAGGAAGCTTAGACAAATACAACCGTGAAGTTACCAAACCAACTCAATTCCATTTCCTTTTTAGAAAATTCAAATTTTTTCAGGTAGGATGTGCATGGTAGCAATCTTTTATTATTGGTGTCCCTTTTTCCTATTGTCTTTTTATTTGTATTTTAATTATTGAAAATTATATTTTTATTAATTCATGTAGTGCATGCATGGAATAGTGAATCTATTCATAGCTAATTTTTTACCAAATATTTTGTGCAAGAAATCAATAAAATACTTGATCGCCTTTAGTTTATGAAAGTTTGACAAACCTTTGTAAAAATAAAATTTTGAAAATCCAAAATTGGGTTAATTTGCTTCATAAGTGTTTGTTTTATGAGTTTTGTTGTTTTTGTTACGGTATAGTCTCTTGCATTTGATGATGCTAGTGGAACAGTTACAACAGTAACCATATCAGTGAGACTTTAAAATAGTCTATACACTTAGATAACAATATATATATATATATATATATATATATATATATATATATATATATATATATATGGTATGGATTAAGATCCTCTAGAGTTTCTAGGGAACTCTATCATATAGAGTTCTTTAAATCCTCACCATTTATTATAAAATGAAAGGTTGAGATTATGACATATCATCAATCCATTAACAGAATTATAAAATAATGTCTTCCTAAAGAGTTTCACGTTACTTCTCCTGTTAACCTATCCCAAAACAAATACATTTCCTCCATTAAATTTTATTTTTTCTTTATTTAATTTTTTTTAGCAAACAGTCAAAAACTAAAAATCATAGCAGATTGCAAAATCATTTTTTATTATCTCATCTTTCTTCTCTCAACACATTCCAGGTGATATAAACCAACTAAAGAGTGACTAAATCCCCTGGAATTGGTTTTGTGCTTTAAATTCCTAATATAGAAAAAATAGTTAATAATTATATTTGATGCAAAATAATATAATATACTATTTTATTTAATATAATTTTATTAAAATATTAATAGTTATATTATACTTAACAATTTGCATTCACAATATCTTTTTTTTTTTTTTCTCTCCCAATGATATGAATGTAATTGAAACTAATTTCCTAAATATTAATGACATCATGTTTTTGGAATGAGCATTACACAGTTAACATGGAAAATTTCTTGTAAAATATTCTGAAATTATACTGTGTCCAAACATCAAGTGGGTCATCAGCTAATGTCTTTAATGCTAGGGCTCTTGTGCTCGTTATCAGGAAATTTAAGGAAGACAACTTGATAGACGGAGAAATCAGCAATTAGCGAAATTAGACAAGCAGCAAATGCTTCAATTAAAACCGAAATAGGTACTTCAAGTGAAAATCAAAATCAAAATGAACCGTTGGTAAGTGCCATCAGCGAAATGTTTAAAGAGTTAGAGCCTTCAATATCAAATAAGTGCCGTATGTACAAGGTTCCATATCACCTACGTATATTTTATTTAAACCTTAAATTTTCAAAAAGTTACATTTAAATCTCAAAATTTCTAAAAATGTTTTATTTAAACTTTCTATCACCTTTTTTCTGTTAACACCATTAATTAGTATAATTACCATATGAATAATTGGTTTAAATGAAATTTATTTCAAATTTTGAGGTTTAAATGAAAATTACAGAAAACTATAAGGTTTAAATAAAACCATCTAAAACTATAATGTTTAAATGAAACATTTTTAGAAATTCTGACATTTAAAGGAAACAAATTAAAAGTTTAAGATTTAAGTGGAACGTTAACATATAAAAAATTTTAAGATTTAAAAAGTAATTTATCCAAAGAATTTTTTTAAGTAGTTCCCATGTGAATTTTAAAGACGAAGACAACAATTTATCCTTTTATTTTTATTTATTTACCAGTCAAGAGCAAGCTTCAGACAGGAAAGATCGAGATGGAGAAATGGTGATGTAATATTTATGTGATATAGTAGCTGTCAGACTTTTATATATATATATATAGGGCTTCATTTGATGGCTATGAGAAGTTGAGAACCATTCATTAATTAGTTGATAGTTTGCACTTAGAGGGTCGTTCTTTCAGCTGCTACGTACACAATTATAATAACTGAGCTAGGCTTTCATAACATTTTTTATTCAAGCTAGTGTCTTTTGTCTATCTATCTATATGTTTATTTATTTTCTCGTTATTAGCTTTACCGGAATGATCTTCAAGCTAGTGTTTAGTGTAATTAAATAAGTTTGTGTCTAAGCGGGTCAATTTTATAAATGTCACAATTCCGTGTTGATATGCTTAACTTATAATCAATCCGAAACAATTTATATGTATGATGCAACATACTATAATTATATTTTAATTAATATTATTTTATTAAGAAACTTTTATCAACGAAATAATAATATTATGCGTACCAATTTACATTCCTTTTCCCCCCTCTTCTTAACTATATGAATATAGGTGAAATTAAGTCCTAGGTCCCTAAATATTAACATTATATTATACCACAAAATGAGTATTACACATGTATAATTTCTTGTACATTAAACATGGACATGGGTCATCAGTCATCACCTAATATCTGTAATGGTAATGAATTAATTGTGTTTGCCTTCAGGAAAATTAAGGAAGACAACTTGATAGATGGAGGAATCAACGAGTAGCGAAATTCAACCAGCAGATGCTTCAACAAATGAAAACCAAAATACTGAAATTCAGAATAAACTGTTGGAAAATTTCTTCAGAGAAAAGTTTGGAAATTTGGAGCCTCCATCAACTGAGTGCCGAATCAACAGGGTTCCATATCACCTTCGCAATCAGAATAACGAAGCCTACATTCCTCATGTTATTTCAATTGGTCCCATTCACCATGACAAAAAGAAATTTCAAACCACGGAAAAGTATAAAGCAAGATACTTCAGGAGCTTCATGCAACAGGTTATTAAGCATGAGAATGAGATAAAGTTGGAGAATTTAGAAAGCACCATAAAAAAGATGGAAGATAGAATTCGGCAGATGGAAGATAGAATTTGGCGTTGCTATGTAGAGACTGTAACGCTTGAAGGTGATGATTTTGTGAATATGATCATGTTGGATGCGTGCTTCATTCTCAAGCTAATTATATTTGGGATAAGTGAAATTAACGATCCTATGAGAATGGAAGGATGGCTATTTAGTATGGTGTACCGTGAGTTGTTATTACTTGAAAATCAGCTTCCATTCTTTGTTATTGAGGAACTATACCATCTCGCATTGCCCTCTAAATCAAACTCCATTCCTTTAATTCAACTTACTTTTGAATTCTTTGAGGAGTTGAACATTCATAAGTCCCCCAATGTGAAAATAAAACACTTCACCGATTTGCTTAGATTCTTTCAACTACCTCCAACCAACAAGCTACCAAAGAGAATCCCTAATCCAATTTTTCCTAAGTACTCTGTAACACAGCTTCATGAGGCAGGAGTAAAGTTTAAGGTGGCTTCAAGAAGAAGGGATGAGAAGGTTTCAACCAAATGCGTACGGGATGAGGTTCCAAGCAGAAGAATATTGGACTTAAGTTTCAAAAACGGAGTGTTGGAAATCCCACACTCAGAATTCAGCGATAGTACTGAAGCTCTTGTTCGAAACATTATGGCATTAGAGCAATGTGATTACATAAGTGAGACATACGTTACGGATTTCTATTCAATATTGGATGATCTTATCAATACTAACGAAGATGTGGAATTACTTATTAATAAAGGAATCTTAGTTAATTACCTGGGGGACAACAATGCAGTGAGATCTTTGATTAACAATCTCAACAGAGGAATCATTTTCCAAAACATGAACTCTGAATTCTGTCATCTCTATGAAGATTTGAATGAATATTATGAGCAACCTTGGCACAGATGGAAGGCGATGTTAAGACATCAATATTTTAGCACTCCTTGGAGATCAGCTTCCACTGTCGCTGCTATTATTCTTCTGGTGCTCACTTTAATACAAACAGTATTCTCTATCCTCAAGTAGTACTATAGGTTCAATTCAAAGCCTGTGTAATTAGGATGGTTGTTTGATTGCTTAGTGATAACTTTTATTCCTATTGTTTGTTGGAGAGTTGGCTAAGTTTTGTTTATATTTGATTTGTGTTATGTTTGTGTAGATCATTTATTGAGTGTTTCCCCTGTTCTGATCAACCTAGCTATTGGTGATCAGTTTGTGAGTTTCTGCAATGCTTTATGCTCTGCTTCTTTGTTGTATCTCTGAGCTTCTTGAAGCTCTTTATCTTGTCATGTGTCTCATTGCGTTTCAATAAAAATGTGAATATGATTCATAAAAAAAATCCTATGCTATTATTGTCAATGCAATTGATCTTGCCTATCTAAATTACACGATTGTTGTGCTTTCACATCCTTGTAGACTATTTTTGTATCTTTACTTAATAAAATCTATTGATTAATCATTGAGGAAAATACCTGGAGGTTTGAAAGACAGCCAATCAATTGTTTAGAAATTTCTAAATAAATCTCTATTTTTTAACATTACATATTAGAACAAAGAAAACATATATATTTACCATTTTGAATAAGAATGGTAAAAGATTGACCACATAATATTGTTAAATTGTTAAGGGTAATTTTATAATACCCATGTAGGTATGGTACGGTTCTAATAAATAAAATCTCACATTGATGGTACCAATATCACATATGATAGTACCTACCTCACTTATGATGGTACCTACCATCATATTGCTTGGTTCCCTAAATTTTTATTTTTTATTTAAATTTAATATATATAAAAAATCAGATAATACCAACATCACATATGATAGTACTTATATCACATTTGATGGTACCAATTGAGTGGATACCATACCCAAAAAAAAGAGTGTGGGTATTGTAGAATGACCCAATTGTTAGGCAATACAAACTTCTTTTTTTCAGATAAATGAAAAATGAACACTATGGTGTTGCAAATTAGTTCAAACAAAAATATGAGTTTTTAAAAGTCTAAATGGATAAAAATGGTTTTCAAAGATACTTGATTGAAATCCCTACCATGGGACTAAAAAGTAAAAACTTTAACTTTTTATGTTTCATTCAAATTCGTCACTGTAATATTTTTCAAATTGCGTGAAAGAATTAAACCTTCCCTTTCATTTTTTGCATAAACACTAATAAATATGAAACAGAGAAGAATAGAAAGACAAAGAGATAGGAGTAATCAATTTACAGAGTGTCTAATTTGTGTATTCTCTAATACTGTCCATCAATCCAGGACTAAAAAAAATAAAAAATAATAAGATAAACCCACATAAACACTATAATCGATATTACCTTATAAAGGTTTGATCACATAGTGGAGGGGCGTAGCCCAAAAATTCATTCAGTGAGGTCATTCAAATAGTTATTCAAACACTAAAAAAATGAATCTATAACAAACACTAACAGATAGGCAGACATATATATTCTACTTAAAAAAATAATAATAATAATAACAATAACATATACCAAAATCACAATTTTCACTATGATTAGGGATATAAAGTTTTTTCAAATTAGTCCATGTATACCACAGCTTTCTGGAAATTGTATCATAATAATAGTCATGAAAATAGCAATTTTGAACTAAAAATTATAATTAGAAACCCTAATTACAAAAGAAATACAAATGAATAAATTATATATCTAAAAAATAGTAGAAATGAACATCTTTCTTGAAGACTTGAAGTCTAAAAATTAGCGAGTATAAATCAGTGATGTATGAGACTAGAATAAACCACAGTAATCAATACTGTATCGGAAGCCGCTTCGGTTTGGTCCAGGAAAAGAAATATTTGTGTACCAAGCAATACCGATGTATCGTTTTAGAATTATCATGATATATATATATGGCCATCCATAAATGCAGACCCGACGGAGGGCCCAGGCCTAAGGCCTCCATCTGCTTCAAAAAAATTTAAAGGTCTCAAGGCCCTCTACTATATACAAAAGACCCTCAAAATTATACAATAAATATTCAAAAAAATTGTAGGTTAATAATATATTTTTTTAAATATCGGTAAGTTTTGTTATATTATCCTTTACCTCCAAGAATATTTTAAAAATATTTAATTAAATTTAAAAAAAAATGCCTTTATTTATTGTTTTAGGTCACAAGTCCACCTTACTTAAATGACATTGATTATCACAAAAAAAAAAAAAAAATGACCCTTTCATAAAATAAAATTAGAAATATGGACATTTGTCCCACATGTATTAGGTTAAATTTTTGGGATGACCACAAAGGAAATTAACAATAAGTTTTGAATAGGATAAAGCTTTTTTTTTCAGAAGTCTCAAATCCATACTTGGGAGCTATCTAACCCAGCGGATTGAAGCTTCTTGGTCATCCTTTCCTACTTTGAAAATTTTCTGTTCTCCCTATATAGCAGGCTTCCTTTTCTATACACTTGGAGAAATAGTTTAAGCCATCCAAAACAAATCCAATAACAACTTTGAAGGCATGGCATTAAGTCATAGTGGACTGGACCATCAACAACTTAATTTTGTCCATAATAAAATGGCATAAACTGTCTGGTCTGTTACACAATAAATAGTTTTTATTTTTTATTTTATAAGAACAATAAATGGTTTTCCATTACGTATGAAGTATGTGGTGCATATTTATGGTTGTGCTCCAACTAAATGACCCATGTGATGTCAAGTAAAACTTTACCTTAATTAGATAGAACCGTTCTAGTCAAAATCAAGAAAATTTTATTTTTCCCCTTCTTTTTCAATGGAAGATTGGATTCTTTTTTCTTTTTTCTTTTTAAATAATCGACCACTCACTTAATATTGTCCACCTAAATTCCATAAAGTTTCCTTATCATATGATTAATATAATCTCTATAAATATAAGAGCATTGTCTTATAGCAATAAGCAGCCAAAACAACAGTTGGATTCCTCAATTAGAAACCTTCTTATAATGCACAAACCTTTGCCAGAAATCCTAGTTGGAGATGCACTAAATCTTGTAAGTTGACAAGTTGTAGCCCTCACTACAAGAATTAAGAATCTCGCTGAATCTGCCCCAGAAAATGAATGTGGGGCTGGCGTGAATGTACCTAAATCTCCACAAAAGTGTAAGCTAATTAATTTGTTAATTTGTTCAACGTAAGGACTAAGGAGGATTATCATGTGATTGGCAGTTTTGCGCATTCAATAATTGAACACTTTCATAAAATTAAAAAAAAAAAAAAAAAAAAATAGAAATATGGTTACACCATCTTTCTTTTGGCCCTTGTAAGTGGGTCACTTTTCAATCACATAATGCAAGTACACTTTTTTTCAAACCAAAAGGACAGTGTTGGCTGTAAACATTTATTTTTTTTTTTTTTTTTTTCTCTGACTGATTTCTCAACTGGCAATCAATGAACCTGGAAATACATAGGTCACGCTACACCGTCCCGCTACTTGTGTCAATAATTGTGAGATATGTGTGTTTTTTGATAACATATATGTTATTTGTGATACAATGTTTGCAGTTTATAGTAACATTGAGTTTACCACAAAATATCATTAAAGTTACAAGTATTCACACATTTTGTTTTTACAACAATAATCATATATTTACATCTACTGACACAAAATTTATCACAAAACTCAAATAATTTATCAAACCAACACCGATTCCATAGCCAACCTAAGTGTGACCCGAAATGAAATTTTTAATCTCTATAGTCCAAAACTTGCACTTTACAATAGTATTAAGTTTTCAAATTATTACACTCTATCTCAATCTTGTGGAGTTCACCCAAAAGGACTATATTAACTGTAAATATTTATAACAATTGTCAGGAAAAGGGTTGACGATAATGTTACTAGGGAAGCTGTTGTAATACTATTATACCATGTACAATCTCTATTTCTTGGTTATGAGTTAAGTTTCTCTGTGCTCTAGAGTAAGACAAATGCCTCACTCCTAGCCGCCAGTGGAATCCTTTGTCCTTGTCTTTGTATAAGGTTGTCTGTCCCCTTCAGTAGTTTTATACTACAGGTAGGGTTTGGTCTGTTTGTGTTCTCTGTGGGGTTAACTCGGGAAGGAGAAGTGGGTGTTTCTTTAAGGAGGTGTAGTGGGGTGCGATGGAGGACATGTCGGGGATGTGGGAAAATTTTCAATTGAATGATAGGGAGGAGGTTCCTTTCGAGTTTGGTCCAGAGGAAGAGATAGAGCAATTTTATTTAGCGGCTAGGTTCATGACTAGCCGAGTTCTTAACATTGAATCTGTGGTACGTACTTTTAAGCCGCTATGGCGAGCGGCACATGGATTCACGGCTCGTGATATGGGCAACAACATGTTGGTTTTTGCTTTTGAGGATGTATCTGATTTGGAGAGAGTTTTGCAATCGGAACCATGGTCGTACGATAAACATTTAGTCTCTTTTCAACGTGTAGAGGCTGACACATCTATTTCTGAAATGGATTGTCAGTGGGTCTCCTTTTGGGTGCAAATACACAACCTCCCAGTGAGGCGTATGAATCATGAAACCGCATCGGCATTGGGTGGTACTCTGGGGGTGGTTGAGAAGGTGGTGGAAAGTGAGGAGGAACGGGGTCGTGAGGGCTGCATGAGAGTCCGTGTTAAGGTGGACATCTCAAAACCCCTATGTCGTGGGAGGAAAGCTCGGTTATTGGCAGGGAAAGAGACATGGATCTCATTCAAATACGAACGCCTTCCAAATTTCTGCTACTGGTGTGGATTACTCACACATGGTGATAGAGATTGTGAGAAATGGTTACGAAGCAAAGGCACTTTACGAAGGGAGGATCAACAATATGGAGCTTGGCTTCGAGCTTCTGTGGAAAGACCAATACGACGTGTGGAGGTCAAGGTGATAGGACGGTCCGATGTTCCTCGATGGGGGAAATCACATCAGAAAAATGAAGACCACGGCGGACAAAACTCCACACACGGCGGCAATGGGAGTCCTAAGGTGGTGAAGTCATTTATGGACTTTACACAACTTAAGGAAAACCTCCCCAATCCTTTCGGGGATGATTCTGCTACAGCGGTAAATGCGGAGCAAATTCTGCCCACAAATCCTGCTGCATCCATACTATCTACTGACCCAAGTACAGCTGTAAATGTGGAGCAGATTTTGTCCACAAATTCTGCTGCATCCATGCAGTATTCTGACCCAAATACAGCTGTAAATGTGGAGAAAACTTTGCCCAAAAAGTCTACAGCATCCATACCATCCTTTGACCCAAGTATAGCAGCAAATCACGTGGAGAAAGATGTGCACTCATGTGCAAAATCCCCACCAAATGATTCTGCTACATCCTGCTGCATCCATACTATCTACTGACCCAAAAGCTGTATGGAGCAGATTTTGTCCACAAATTCTGCTGCCTCCATGCAGTATTCTGACCAAAATACAGCAGTAAATGTGGAGAAAATCTTGCCCAAAAAGTCCACAAATTCTGCTGCCTCCATGCAGTATTTTGACCAAAATACAGCTGTAAATGTGGAGAAAACCTTGTCCAAAAAGTCCACAAATTCTGCTGCCTCCATGCAGTATTCTGACCAAAATACAGCTGTAAATGTGGAGAAAACCTTGCCCAAAACGTCTACAGCATCCATACCATCTTTTGACCCAAGTATAGCAGCAAATCGCGTGGAGAAAGATGTGCACTCATGTGCAAAATCCCCACCAGATTTTCTGCAACAAAATGCAGTGCACTCATGTGTAAAATCTTCACCACATTTTCCGCAAAAAAATGACGTGGGCAAGAAAGGTGATAAGATCAATCCAAGTGGTATTCTCCGAGACATTTCGGGATCCATTAGGAAGGGCAAAGAGAGTCAACTACGCAAGAAGAAAAGCATGGGTGGGCCCAAAACTTTACCAAATGGCAAGGAAAATATCCTAAAGAACACGTGTGGAGTCCAAAGCAACCCAAATGGTCAGGAAAAAAATTCCACCAACACGTGTGATCTTAGTGGTTTGCATGAAGTGAAAATTCAAACAGAGCCTAGTGGTTTGCATGAAGTGACAATTCAAACAGAGCCTCGAGGCTTTTGGAAACGTGTACTTCGGGATAAGGACTTATCACAAGAGTCAGTTGAGTGCTCTCAATTTTTTGAAGGAAATCAAATACAAAAATTATCAGGAGTGAAAAGGAGTGGAGCTTTATCTGATGGGGATTCAAACTATTCAGGTTGGCAGAAGAAGGTGCGAGGAAATGAAGGGAATCAATCTACAACGTTGGATGGGGATGAGGCGGAGGCTGTGGTACAGCCCCGCCGTACCCAATGAATCTATTAAGTTGGAACTGCCGGGGGCTTGGGAACCTCCAGGCAGTTCTGGTACTTCACAATCTAGTGAAGTCTGAAGGGCCCACGGTTTTGTTTCTAATGGAAACGAAACTGGATGTTCGTGGTATGGAATCAATCCGAGTCAAACTGGGTTTCAAGTTTTGCTTCTCAGTTCCTTGCTTAGGAAGGAGTGGGGGGTTGGCTTTATTGTGGAATGATCCTGCTCAAGTTACAATTCAGAATTTCTCACAAAACCATGTTGATTCTCATGTTCAGTTGGCAGAGGGAGCTAAATGGAGGTTCACAGGTTTTTATGGCCATCCTGAGGGGCATAGGAAATGGGAATCTTGGGTTCTTTTGGATAAGCTTCACAGTCTTGATAATACTCCATGGTTGTGTATGGGGGATTTTAATGAAATCTTGTCAATATCAGAACGGTCTGGTGAGGTTTTGGGGTCCACGAGGCGGATGCAAGATTTCAGTGATGTGGTTAATCGGTGTGGTTTGGTTGACTTAGGATTCAGAGGAATCCCATTCACCTGGGAGAATAGAAGAGACGGTGAAGCTCTAATCCAGAAGAGATTGGACCGGGCCTTGGCAAATGCTGCATGGTTAGATTGTTTTAATCTTTGCTCGGTATCTCATGTGGTTTGTTCATATTCAGATCATGTACCCCTTCTCCTTCATATGGACACCAGCACCAGACACTGTCAACCAAAAAGAAGACCTCGTAAATTTGAAGAGAAGTGGTCTCTCCATCCTGAATGTGAAGCTATTATACAGGATGTGTGGTCTCGTGAGGAAGCAATTGGAAGCCCTATGTTTATCCTCTGTGAGAAAATCAAGCATTGCCGCGAAGCTTTATATAGATGGTACAAGGATGTTTCAGGCGAATTCCAAAATAAGATAAAGGTACACACAGCTTCTCTTACTTCACTCATCAGCTCTAATTTTGCAGGACAGAATAATTCAGCTATAGCTTCCCTTAAAGCTGAAATTAATAAGCTGCTTTTGAGTGAGGAGTTGCATTGGCGTCAACGGTCACGGATGACTTGGTTAGCTGCAGGAGACAGTAATACTAAGTTTTTTCACAGCCAAGCAAATCAAAGACGCCGAACAAATTGTCTTTCGGGGCTTTGGAATTCGGATAACGTGTGGTGTACTGATGAAAGTCAAATTGAGAATATTGCAGTCTCCTATTTTGATGATATTTTTCACACAGCAACCCCTGTGAATTTGGAGGACACTCTCACTGCTGTAAATAGCAGAGTCACTCCGGAAGCTAATCAGCGACTCCTCCAACCTTTCACAGCTGATGAAGTCCGAATAGCTTTATTTCAAATGCACCCCTCAAAGGCTCCGGGGCCTGATGGTATGTCCAGTTTCTTTTTTCAAAAGTATTGGAATATTGTTGGTGTGGATGTTGTTGCAGCAGTTCTTTCAGTCCTCAATTCTGGGAAGATATTACGTAAAATAAATCTTACTCATATCTCTCTAATCCCTAAGAAGAAAAATCCTGAAAGAATGAGTGAGTACAGACCTATCAGTTTGTGTAATGTGGTTTACAAGATCATATCAAAGGTTTTGGCTAACAGATTGAAAGTTATCCTCCCCTGCATTATCTCGGATTCCCAGAGTGCTTTCGTTCCTGGGAGATTAATTACGGATAATGTCTCAGTAGCATTTGAATTCATCCATAAAATGAAGGCAAAACGAAGAGGAAAAAAGGGAGAGATGGCGATCAAGCTGGATATGAGTAAGGCGTATGATAGAGTTGAATGGGCTTTTATTGAGGGTATTATGCGAAAGTTGGGTTTTGCTGAAAGATGGATTTCTCTCTTAATGGAGTGCATATGTACAGTCCAATATTCGGTTCTCATTGATGGAGTTCCGAAAGGATACATCAACCCAACTCGAGGCATTCGTCAAGGAGACCCTTTGTCTCCCTATGTGTTTCTCCTCTGTGCTGAAGGCCTCTCTGCACTCTTCCAGCAAGCCAGTGCCATGGGTCATCTCAAAGGGATTCAATCATGTCGTGGTGGTCCTTGGGTGTCACATTTATTTTTTGCTGATGATAGCTTATTATTCGGGCAAGCTAATATTTCTGAATGCAGGAAAATTTTGGAGATTTTGAATCTCTATGAAGGCAGCTCTGGTCAAAAAATTAACAGGGAGAAGACAGCTATTTATTTTAGCTCCAATACTTCTCAAGTCACCCGTCAGCTAATTCTAGAGTTTTGGGGCTCTCAGGGAGCCAGTATTTTTGATAAATACCTAGGTCTCCCTGCTATGATTGGTAGATCAAAAAAGTCCATTTTTAATGGTCTTAAGGAGCGGATTGTTCAACGTCTCCAGGGGTGGAAGGAGAAATTTTTATCAAAAGCAGGGAGGGAGGTCTTAATCAAGGCTGTCGCCCAAGCTATCCCCACATATGCTATGAATTGTTTCCGTCTTCCAAAAGCTTGGTGTGAAGAAGTAAATGGTCTCATTGCTCGTTACTGGTGGGGACAGAAAAAAGATGAACGTAAACTGCATTGGATCAAATGGGATAAGTTATGCACGGCCAAAGCTGAGGGTGGTTTGGGTTTCAGAAATCTACATTCTTTCAATACTGCTCTCCTTGCAAAGCAGTGCTGGCGGCTTATTCACAATACTCAGTCTTTGTTCTACAGAGTGTTTAAGGCTCGTTATTTCCCTTCGTGCTCCTTTACTGAGGCTCAAATGGGGTCAAATCCGTCATTCTTATGGCGAAGCATTCTATCAGGCAGGGGAGTTCTCAATAAAGGTCTAAGATGGCATCATGAGGAGGGGCAGTTATCTCGGCCTCTTTGGAGTGAAACAAAGACAGGGGTTTTCTCAGTGAAATCTGCCTATGAGATGTTGGAGAGAGAGCGCATCAGATCGATTACAGGGGAATGTTCTTATTCAGCTCAGCTTAGATGGTTATGGAGGAAAATTTGGAAGCTGGCTATCCCAGGAAAAATCAAACATTTCCTCTGGAGAGCATACCACGAGACTCTCCCCACAAACCATCAACTTCATAGGAGGAAGATCCGTAGTAGCTCGCTTTGCTCTATCTGTGATCAGAAAGAAGAAACTACTTACCACGCTATTTGGCAGTGCCCCCTAGCTAGAAATACGTGGGCTTTGATCCATGGCCGGTTGCAAAAGCTATCGAACCAGGATGGGGAATTCTCTAGATTTCTGCAATGGATCTTTAAAGCTTTACCCAAGGAGGAGGTGGAAGACTGGGCTGTCACTGCTTGGTCCATATGGAATGCTCGTAATCGCTTTGTTCATGAAGACTGTCAAATACCTCCTCAAACCATTAGAGCAAACGCTTTGGCTATTCGTTCTGAGTTCAATCAGGCACGGCTCTCCTTCCAGCATTAATGCGCAGGATTTTGCCTTTACCGTGTCATGGTTAGATGTTTCTAAAGCTTTGTTGTTTTCTTTTGTGTTGGTTGTTTAGTCTATGTGTTGGTTCACTTGTTATACCCGATTTCAATTGTGTGGGGTTCACCCAAAAGGACAATATTAGCTGTAAACATTATAACAATTGACAAGAAAAGGGGTGACGGGCGACGGCGTAGGTGTCGTAATATTATGAGGGGTTTGGCTAATGAATGTCCTAAGGGTATAGATTAAAATATATTTAATACTACTTTAAATGATGTTTTTATATAGTTTTGGAAAAAGAAAGTCAAACCATGTGTACATATTAACAAAAACGACTTTGTTAATGGATGTCCTAATGACGACATTCATTAAGAAGTATTAAATGTTTCCGCTTTACGAAAAATAATGAATTCTTAACATTAAAATAATAAAGGCAAAGACTAATATATCCTTAAAAATTGGTTTTTATTATTTTAGTGTTAAAATTTCACCACTCTCAATAAATTGGAAATATTAAATACTTCCTTAACAAATAATATAAGTCCCAAAAATGAAAGGGAGGGATCGTATTCGTTTAGAAGAAAAACAAAAATTGTTACTTAAATACGTTCGTATTGTCGGAAAAAGCTTTAGAAATTTGATCGAATATTTTTAACAATATTATTATTTTTATTTTCTAATAACAATATTTATTTTATTTTTATTATAATTGCCATAAGGGCATCCATTAACTAGACCAAAAGAAAAATATAGACAACTATGATGAATTTGTGTATGCAAACAATTAAATTATTGACAAGTGTAGTATTTTTATTTTCAAAAAACGTACATCAATGCAAATAATTAAATATTAAATGCACTTTAACCTATGCACTTAGACACTTGTTAACCAGGCTCTATTATGTTTTTTTCTTGAAATTATTTATTATTTATCTCACAGTTGAAATTTACTAAATTACACTTTCTTCTTTTTCTTTTTTGGATCCGGTTATTACACTTTCATCCCCCCAAAAAAATTAAAGGCTCATTCTTTAGGCCTTTACAAGTTACACTCGTGTGGATCATTTTTTGACAATCATTGATGATTGAGATCCCATGCAATACTTTTTGTATTGCATGGATGCAATTTCATTTCAATTGTTGAGATTGAAAGTTACTACTAAAAGTTAAATATTCAAAAAAAATTCGAAAATTTAAATTATGCAATACCCCATGCAATACTGTATTGCCCGTGATCTCAATTGAAGTTCACTTTTTTCTAACCAAAAGGAAAGTGTTGGCTGCAAACATATATAACAATATATATATATATATATATATATATATTTTTATTTTGATTTCGCAACCGATGATTAATAATTGAACATGGGGTTGATTTCTATGGCCGAAATTGATTTTTTTTTTTATAATCTCAATAGTCTAAATAGATTTATTTAAAAAATATAAAAATATATTATTTATTATTTATGTAAACTGTCGATATGAAAAATTAAAAAAGAATTTTCAATTTTATCTTCTAAAACTATTGCACAGTACATAGCGACGGGTAGCACCTAACAGTCCATGTGTGTGATTGATTTCAACTACAAGAGCGGACTGAATAATGTTTGATGGAAAGCACAGCATCATAGTTCACAAGGGGCAACTTAATTCACAAGGGGCCAGTTGCCTTTTTAATTTCTTCCTTCCACATTGATTAAAATAAGAAAAAAGTTAAATGATTAAGATTAAAAATTCAAAAAATAATTTTCTCGATGGTCCTAAACTATTACAGGATAATACAATATCTAATCTTGATCCAAACAATAGGCTAGATAATCCAATCTTATCTATTAATCAACTTATCAAAAACTTAGGAACATTAATGTTCAGCTTGTTCCTATGATTAAGGGATCAAGATCCATAACTGCAAGGGATGGCACAAGTGGTGTAGGCTTTGGTCTTGGAGATATGGTTCCTATAAGGTCCAAGGTTCAATACTTATTGGGTGCATTCAATCCTTTGGGGCCATCGGATTAGGGAAATTTAATTGCCCCTTGAATTACCCGAGGTGTACTTGCAGGAAATTCCTTGCTGAGGGCCTATGCATCCTCGAAATTAGTCGGAGCAAATGCTTTAGACAACCGATGCCAATTAACCAATTAAAAAAAAAAAAAAAAAAAAATCAAGATCCATGCATTGGTGGAATAAGATGTCAAGCAAGTTGCAAATCTTATTTCTAGCAAATATACTCCTAATTAATTATACACTAATACATGATTTTGTGTTGGAATACAGGACTATTCTCCAAGCTGTTTACGAAGTTAGATTGGAACACAATTTCAGAGAAACTAACATAACAACTCATGCCTTTTGCTAAAAGTAGCTGTAGACAAGTAGAAAGTTTTTGTAATCCATCACAGCCGACCTATGGGTGTATCTTTTATCTTAGATTTAGATTTCCTTAATATAATGACTATCAGCTTAGTCCGGAACCTTTGAAATAATGCATGAATACCCTAATTAGTAATTACCAAGTAAGAATAACAAACTCTCAAGAGTATATAACTCACTAACCAACAGTTAAGTAACAGTTGCTGTTATGCACTGCTCACGACATGTGCTTGCTACTGAGTCATTGATTGAGCTACAATGTGTTGACATAGCTCGGCTGAATAATGAGCTGTGCTGCGGACCTGCGGTGGCTGAAGTATAAGCTGAACTTATGTTACTGTAATCAATAAGGTTTTTTACTAACAAAAAACAAACGTTAGATACCTATAAGAACTAGGCCATTCCATTATTAGGGTCATTTTATAATACCCACACTCTTTTTGTGGGTATGATACCCACTTAATTGGTACTATCAAATATGATATAAGTACTATCATATGTGATGTTGGTACTATCCAATGTAATATTGATACAATCTGATTTTTTATATATATTAATTTAAATAATAAATAAAAATGATAAGTACCATCATATGTAAGATAGGTATCATAATATGTGACATTGGTACCATTAATGTAAGATTTTTAATAATTGTTGAATGATTTGAAAGGGGGAAAAGAGAAAAGCATGAGTTGTTGAATGATTTGAAAGGGGGAAAAGGGGGAAAAGAGAAAAGCATGAGTTGTTGAATGATTTGTAAGGGGGAAAAGAGAAAAGCATGAGTGAAAATATGTAAAATATTTTAACGTGATTCTTCACTAGGATCTACATTCACATGCATAGGAAAGCCATTGATGGTTTTATCTTTAATATAAACTCTTAAATTATAATATAAGTTTATATATTAGAGAAATTTAAACTAATCGTTAGTTTGCTTGTTCTATAAATATATGAGATTACATAGGTTTGAACCTAATAAACCATAATATATCTAACATCAATCATATCATGTAGGACGACATTTTTCAAAGCAAAAAGACAAAAAACAACTGTTTACAACTTAAGACAACTCTACCTAATGGATAAAGTTTATATAAAGATACGAAATTTTTTTAAAATGTAATCCAATTATAGTGCTTTATAATTTGCACAATCCGATTCAGAGAAAACAACTTCTCCTTACATTTTTTAAAGCAAATTCTTCAATTAAGTTATTTTACTTTAACTCATCCAAACACTTATTTTTAATTGAGATCATAGTCAATCCACTTAAAATAAATGTATAATAAATATATCTAAAACACATAAACAATTTTAAGTGAATTTTCATACCTTATAATATTAAGAATGTAAAAAAAAAAAAAAAAAAAAAAAAAAAATAAATAAAAAAAAAGTATAAACAATTAAATTAACATTACAAAAATAGTATTTTTTTATAACAGATTTATTATTATTATTTTTTATAATCTAACTGAGAATTGGGTAAACCTTTCTTATAAAGACTTAGTTTAAAATAAAAGGGTTCAAAATGATATGGAATTGACTTAATTTAAATACAAACTTTTTTTTTTAAGCTAAATGTATAGTATTCTATAAATAATAATAAATTAATAAAAAAAAGGCAAAGCTACGTTGAATAATGCTATACTGCCTCTTAAAAATTATAAACAAAGAGGTAATTGTTTATAGCCGGAGCAATTAATGCATTTTGGAGCAATTGGAGCAATTAATGCTCCTGTTGGGTGAGTCCGATTTGCTTTAGTAAAATCAGAATCACAAGCCAAAATCAAAATCCACAATTTTTTGAATTCTGACTTCTGCTCTAGAATTGTGAATTTGCAAAATGCATTTTGCATTTGTCAAAATCTCAACCAAATATGCAGTATTTTTTTTTTAGAATGCATTATATGCATTGAAATCCGAGATAATTATTTTGAGTAGAGAATCTAAACACTACCTTAGACGCAACAAGGTTCCAATCAATTCGGCCCAAAATAATGCAAAGTTAGTCACGGACAAAAGAGTAACCAATCGTGATGGTGTGTGATTGCTTTTAACTACAAAAGCGGGCCCAACTTTTTAAGGTCGATGGAGTAATAAGTGATTTTTTTTTTTTTTTTAAATGCCAATTTTCATTAAGAAGAAAGCAATAAAAGGTCTCTAATCCATGCCTCTTTAACCAAGGGAGGAAGAGAGATAGCATTACAAGTTTACAACTAAAAGGAAGGTTTAGTGAGAGTGCAACCTTAGCTAAAACATGTGCTACAGGGTTAGCATCTCTCCTAACTAAAACATGTGCTACAGGGTTAACAATCTATTAATAACTAAAATGAATACTATTTAACACAAATATATCAGTATCATACAAGGTTTGAAACACAAAATTTTAACCATTGCATCTTGGCCACTCAATTCAACAGTCCCAAAAAGGTGTACGTCTAACAGTCTAAGTTACATATTTTACCTATTAAAGATTAATTTGTTCCGACAACTTCAATGAAATGGTCAAAGAGAAATGTTTTGATTGGTAGACAAAACTCACTTGTGAAGGTGGACTTATGTAAACTTTGTCCACATTTGCACATAAAATGGAGTTCTTTCTCTTCATTCCATAGTTAAAATTTTATTTCTTATATCTAAAAGTGTATTTGGTTTACTTCATTTTAAATTTCAAATGATGTTGGATTACATACATATTTGGATTTGTATTTAACCTTAACCATTTAATGAAGAAGATCCTAATTTCCTAATAATCTATCATGAACCTTAAGTTCAATTTTTGGATAGTTTGAGCAAAAACATGGTAAGATCAAATTATTTCAATAACTAGAGAAATTCTCAACCAAAGAAAAAACCAATGAGGGAAAATGAAGTTTTGTGTGGGTGTGTGCATGTTTGTTCTTCTCTTACAACAAGTGTAATTTGAACCTATCTCTTACTACCTTAAATAAATAAGTTAACAATAAACAGGCCCAAGCACATCTATGATCTATCATTTCATTGGTAGGATCCAGAATTGGACCACTTTTACCTAAGTGTGCTAGGTTTTTATTATTTTATTTTTAATCATCCAAGGCAGAAATCTTACTTTAACTAGGCACACACAAAGTATATATAAGAGAGGGGGAATCAAACCCATGGGCCAAGTGGGCCGGGAAAGTTAATTCAGAAAAACAGAAATAAAATGTAAGGTATGGTCATAGGAGAAGAGGTGACATAATATTATGACATATAGTCGTAGTGGTGATATATATATATATATATATATACCTCTTATGGGCTTAATTTGATCGGGTGTGTTAGGTTAAATGGGTTAAAATAGGGGTATTTTAGACATTTTCCTTAGGTTCTAATAGGATTTAATGGAAAAATAGACGGTTAGAATAAGTTGCATAATTTCATTAGATAAAAAGAGACATTGTTCAGTTTAATAGATAAATAGAGAAATTAAAATTGACCTCATAGATAAAGGGGAGAAAATACAATTTGCCCTAAAATATTATGTTTATGCAAAAAAATTCTAATAACTTCATATGGTGAAGTTATGATGTCAAACTCTTTTTTTGCTAAATGTTATGATGTCAAACTCAGTAACATACTCATACTCTATCTTATCTAGAAAGATCAAAAAATTACTTCCTCTTAATTTCTCAATTTTACTTAATCGTTGGCTTATAATCCTTCAAACTCTGATTAACGCAACATAAATTTGAAATAAAATTCGTTTAGCTAGAAATCTAATCCAAAGGAAAGGATCCAAAAAATAATTAACATCAGGTGACGTGTACACAACAAGACTTTCAACAATCCGTACACCTAAAATATGAAAAGTTAAAGAATAGAATCTCCGCACCATTCAATTTCCAAATGGGGACTAAAGACTTGCTGAAGCAACATGAAGGTTGTTTTTTTATTTTTCCTCCTGGTACATTGGATGGAGCATGGTTCCAATATGAGGGAGAAGTTGTTTTTTGATTTTTCTTCCTGGTACATTGGATGGAGCGTGGTTCCAATCCGAGGGAGAAGTAGACAAAACGCGGAGAAGTAGACAAATTGACCGTGTGTTCCTCGAGGCTCGAGTTCTAGATAACTTAGATTATTATGTATTGATTTTACATTGGAAGAACTGAAGTTACTAGGGCGAAGCAACCGTACAATTTTCAGTTTTAAATTGGTTGTTATTTAATGATAAATTCGGTTCTTTGTTACACAATCGATATTTGATTTGATATTATCAAAAAAAAAAAAATCGATATTTGATTTGATATGTTTAATTTATGTATATTTATAAATGAATTAATTTGCCCATATATTGCACGGAAATAACCATTTAAGCATGTTCATCGAATCAAACCCCATAAAACCAACATAGATAAACATACACTTTTCATTTTCTAATATCTTTACAATCCATTAATAACTAAAATGAATAATATTTAACACAAATAAATAAATATATAAGTATCATACAAGGTTTTAAACAAAAATTTGTAATTTTTTGCATCTTGGGCCTTGGCCACTCAATTCAACGTTTCCAAAAGGTGCATGTCTAACTGTCTACGTAGTCATATTTTACGGATTAAAGATCAATTTGATCCGATAGATTCAAAGAAATGGTTGAAAAGAAATGCTTTGATTGGCAGACAAAATTCACTTATTGATGGGTGGGTTTGTGTGTGTGGAATTAAGTTGAATATTTGTCATAATATATGAAGCAAGTTGTCGAAGATTATAAAGAACTTTCCTTGTTTGTTTTGACTTGATATCACTGTTGATGGCTGATGAAATGAGAGTGTTTGGTAATTTTATTGTATTTAAATTTTGAATTCTAGCATTGAGCTTCGACAGAACACATTTGTTTTTTTAGAAATAACGTTTGATTTTAGCCCAAAGTTCTTATTATAAAAAGTAATTATGGTAAATGAAAATACCTTTGATATTAAAAAATAATGTAATTAATAATTTTTTAGAATTAATCTAAAAAAATTCAAAGGAAAAGTACATAAACACCTCTTTGGTTTCTCCATAAAACACATAACCTTTTTAAAGTTTTGAGAATAACACTTAATTAGACTATAACATGCGCAATGCGCTGCTCTTTTTCATTATTTTTCTACAAAAATGTTTCTAACAAAACAACTTAACTAAGAAGAAGGAAAAAATAATAACAATAATGAAAAGTAAAAAAAAATAAGTGTAAAATAGAAAATGTAAATAATTTTTCTTTGGGCTTAAAAATAGAAATGATCATTTTTATTATATCTAATCAAATGTATTATACTGATTTTTATTATATTTCATCAAATGTATTATACTAAGTCTATAAAGATAACTACCAATAACTTTCTAGCCTAGTTGCATCAATTCCTTTCAATTAGGGTTTATATCCCCGGGTTGTATTCACTTAGCAAAAAAAAACAAACTCACTTCACATCGTTCATGAATTTCAATCACTTTGGTAAACCTCAATTATTCTATATAGGGATTCTAAATGTTCAAAAGTTTCTCATTTTTGTTTAACTTACAACACTTTGATAGTACAAGTAAATAATACAATTTGTCACATATTTAATTATCCCGTCTTTACCTTTTTTGACTTTCTTTTGTTTCTTTTTTCATCTATTTTTAGACAATTTATAATTTATTAATAATCACATAAACAATATATGTGACCTTAGAAGTCCATCATATAACAAATTGGTCCATGGAGATAAAAATGACAATGTCATCTTAAGTTTAACACATATCTCTTAGGAAAATTTAACACATAGAAAAAGAAATGTTAAGATGTTATTCCCTTTACCCCTAAAAAAAATAAATAAATAAAAAATCAACACAATTACCTATTTTAGTTATCTCTAAATGATAGTCCATTGATATCCTAAATCTCAGATAATTTGGATGTTATCATCAATTCTAATATGAGTGTTGGAAAATAATTTATACTTAACACTTACCCCTAAAAAATATATTAAACAGATAGTTGTCAAGTTATTTAGCATATCCAATTGTATAAAAATAAAATGATCAAGTCAAACTATATTTTATATGCAATTAGATAGTATCAAAAATTGTAAAAAAAAAAATAAAAAAAATAAAAAAAAAAAAATAAAAAAGCATTTTTGGTTGCAAAAATAGAGGACTACAACTTAACCAAGCAAAAATACTTTGAATATATCCAATTGTATAAAAATAAAAAGATCAAGTCAAACTAAATTTTATATGCAGTTAAATAGTATCAGAAATTGTAAAAAAAAAAAAAAAAAAAAAAAAAAAAAAAAAAAAAAAAAAAAAAACATTTTTGGTTACAAAAAATAGAGGACTACAACTTAACCAAGCAAAAATACTTTGAATGTAAAATATACATATTGCATATTGCGTAGAAAAACGCATCCTAACTATATCCTCCACTCTCTTCAGAACCAATTTGGTTAATATATATGCATGCAGTGAAAAAAAAACAACAACATATGATCAGAATCAATTGAGATTACTAATAACAATGAGACACGTTTTACTTCACCCTTTAAGATCAATTCATTAAGGTATCTCATGATAGAAGAACATTCTTTTACATAATTATAGCTAGAGTCATATAACTCACGAAAGAATTTCATATAATAATTCAAATGAATATTTTAAAAACATGAGATTCTGCCTCATGCTCCTTTTCAGTTTTCACGAAGGTATATTGTCATACAATGACTATCATTATTGATTTAACTTTTAAAGCAAAAAGGAAATGAAATTTTTATGGCCAAACCACATATATAGTTAAAATATCATTTTTCGACGTATCTACAAGTATTAATAGCTATTTAACTTGGAAAAAAAAACTCAACCTAATTGTAGCAGTTTATAATCTAAATAAATCTTTGCTCTTTAAATAAAGAAAATATAATTTTCAAATATGCAATTATCAACGTAGCAACTTAGCCTGAGAAAAGACGAAAATGAAGGTAATACTTATGTAAACTTTATCTTGCCCAAGCTCTTATTTCCACTTAAATATTAAATATCAGAAAATAATTATACAATAGTAAGTAAATTAGATGCAAACAAAAATAAAATATAATATAAATTGATACAAACCCAAGGATCGAACTCAAGCACTCACAAAAGGGTGAGACTTTTTGGGGAGAGGAATGACAATTGGGGCGAATGCCCAAGTTGTAATTTAATTCGCCCCAGTTGTCATTTAAATGCATATTTGAAATAACATATATTGTGTTTAACAGATTTGGCTGGAATATATCTATTTATATCTGAAATAATTAATAATACTATTTAATTTATTAAATATGAGCATTTAATTGGGTAGAGAGTATTTAATTTATTAATGGTTTAGTTTTTATTATGGGGTAGTGGATATTTAATTTAGTTTATTTAATTCATGTGTCACTTAAGATGTTACGTGTCAAGCAGAAGACGTTACTTTAGATGCCACGTGGCAGAAAGATAGCAATGTCTTTTGCTTTAATCTTATGTAAACTTTATCTTGCCCAAGCTCTTATTTTCACTTAAATATTAAATATCAGAAAATAATTATACAATAGTAAGTAAATTAGACGCAAACAAAAATAAAATATAATATAAATTGATACAAACCCAAGGATCGAACTCAAGCACTCACAAAAGGGTGAGACTTTTTGGGGAGAGGAATGACAATTGGGGCGAATGCCCAAGTTGTAATTTAATTCGCCCAGTTGTCATTTAAATGCATATTTGAAATAACATATATTTTGTTTAACAGATTTGGCTGGAATATATCTATTTATATCTGAAATAATTAATAAGACTATTTAATTTATTAAATATGAGCATTTAATTGGGTAGTGGGTATTTAATTTATTAATAGTTTAGTTTTTATTATGGGGTAGTGGATATTTAATTTAGTTTATTTAATTCATGTATCACCTAAGATGCTACGTGTCAAGCAAAAGACGTTGTCTTAAATGCCACGTGGCAGAAAGATGACAACGTCTTCTGCTTTAATTTATATATAGATATATTCCTAGGGGTTTTTGAGTGCAATACAAAACTCTTCTAAGATTTTGTTTGGGGAGTGATATTTCCATATCAAACCATGTTATTTCCACACCAAAATTTGAGTTTTTACAAAGGAACTTTTTCTTGCTGGTATGGAAATATCACTTCCCTTTTATTTTAGGTATAAATTTATAGTTACATTTTCACATTACAATGTTTTATGTGTAAATTTTTTATTTACTAAATATTTTTCCTAGCGGAATTCAATTATAGCCCTAACCATAACTGTACATCATATCATTAGTCTATGGTTAGCACTTATAGGGGTCGACTTCTTATATTTTTCTTACATTCCCCTAATTGATAGTCCAATCAAAAGGAAACAACTCGAATTTTGTAGTTATTTATCATCCTCAATTTCAGTATTATAATAATTTCAATGGTACTTTTACACTAACTCACGTTATTTTAATAAAGCTTATCTTTTAAGGAGTGTCTTATGGGCACATGTTAGGGTGCATTTCAATTATGAGTATTAATACACGTTTTTTTGAAGAAGAAACATACACTTGTCAATAATTCATTTGTTTGAATGTACACATTCATCATGGTTGTATATATGTACTTTTCATGATATATGCACACCATTTGAATTTTTTTTTTTAATAAAAATGTATAAGAACATCATTTAATGGAACATTAATTACACCTTAACCTATGCTCTTAGGCCATTTGTTAGCAAAACCATACTTACATACAACAAAAATTCTACAAGCATTCTTATAAGGATTATCATACTTCCCCTCTCTTCTTCATTCTATATTTATATCCTTATTTTGGAGCTATTGCACTTTCTTGTTTTTATACTTATGATCAACATAAGATTCAAAACAAATAACATAAAAAATAAAAATAAAAATAAAAAGAGAGTACCATGATACCATCTTATTGGCCGGACTCTTAGAACTGGGCCAATTAATCTATTGTTAATGTTAGTATAATAGTTAAATGATTAAATTCACATTTTTCTAAAGCTTAAGTTTTTTAGAGAATTAATAATTTATCATGGTATCAGAGCAGGAGGTCCTGGGTTCAAACTCTACCTCTACTCTACCTCACATTTAAAAAGAGATAAAAATCTCAAATGTTAGGACTCATTTATTAATAGGAAAATTTGAGGAATTGGTAATTTATCAGTTAATATGCAGATTCGCTGAAATAATTATGGAGCTAGTTATTAAGCGATACTAGATTTTTTCAAAGATAACTGCTATTGCACCCATTTTAATCATATCAAGCAGATTTTTTCAAAGATGGCTGCTATTGCACCTTCTTGCTTACTTCTGAACACAAGATTTCAAAACCCAAAAGATTCTTTTCAGTCATATCATGCGAGACGTCCTACAGTAGGAATTTTTTTCAAGGCGATCATTAAAAATTTTAAATTTCCATTAAAAAAAATTAAATAGCCATGAAAAAACTTAAATTATACTTGATGTAATAAAATGAGAACTTGAATATATTGATATCATAAAAAATAAAAAAAATACATGAAGTTTTACCATTTCCTTTTAAGTATAAATAATAAAGCAAATAAAGATAACTTACTCTACCTCACATTTTAACCATGAGAGCGGGCCCAAGGTTTGATCCATATTTCAAGGAAATGGTCCAAAAGAAAATGCTTTGATTGGCAGATAAATCTCACTTGCTTGGGTTTGACTGGCAGATAAAGTTCCTTCTCAAAAATATGATCAATCTGGCCGGATAGAGATCTAGGTATTGCAATATTTTTAAAAGTTTGAGATTAAGAGTTGAAAATTAACTTCTAATCTCAATTTTTGAAGGAAAAAGAAAGTTAATAATGTGAAAGGATAAAATGGTAAATGGACAAAAAGTAGAAATTATGAGTGTACGTGGGAGGTATTGTAAGGTATTACATAAGATCTCAATTAGAAATTTAAAAATCGGAACTTTGAAAACTAAAACAATAAAATAAAAAAAAATAAGAGAATGAGCATGCAGATATTATTGATATTATCTAGTCGTTTTTTTTTTTTTTTTTTTTTTTTGAGAGGTTTAATGGGTTGGTTTTATTAGGATTTTAAGTCTAAATATTCAATATTGATATTTTTTTTAACAATTATTTTAAGAAATCAAGGTGTTCATACAAACACGTGAAGAACAAGTGATCCTGCCAACTATTGATGTAATAAGTTATGAATGGAGATAACATCACCTTTATATAGACATATTACTAATACAGTTTTATTAACATTAATCACGATATATTATTTTAACCGCTTTAAAATATATAAACTAACTAGATCTTTATCTTTCCAGATCAAAACTCAAAAGTAGTTTCTTTGGACTCTATATAGACATTACACACTATGTTTAAATGATGAATGAATTTTTACCATGTTTCTCAAAAAATTCAAGACTACGGGGATTAGTAGATAATAGGTTTATTATATGATTTTGATTGTTTCTCACCTATTTAAATGCTTGGTAATTAATAAGGGAGAGAAAATAAATGTTCCTAATTACGTTAGCTGATATGATAATGAAATAAATTTGTAATTATGACATAAATTGTTTAACTATTAGATGTTTTCAAAATCTACTGTCGAAACAAATGAGTAACTTTACTAGAGTTGCATGGGATGTAACATAAAATAATCAACATATATATATAAAATGTTGGGTTAAAAGAATAACATACTGTCATATTAAATCACATTGTACTGTGCGAGACAACTTTTTGCAAATAAAAAAGGACAAAATGTTAGCTGTAAACAACTTAATACAGAGGACGAAATTAATACACAAAGACAGGTTCAAAAAGTGACGTATGGTTACTGGAGAAATGGTGACGTAATATATATTATAAGAAATAGCTGCTGTGGTCTTGTATATATATGGCTTCATTTGATCGCTGCGAGAAACATACATGACATGAGTTGTCGATATAGTTTGCACTTACAAATTACAGGTTCATTCTTTCAGCTGCTACACAATTGAGTAACTGAGTTGTTGATATCGTTTAACTGAGGTAGGCCATCGTAACATTTCCTATTTAACTTACTTTGTCTACAGATTTATATATTTTCTCGTTACTAGCTTTACCGAAATCATCTTTTTATCCTACCGCCTTCTGGGGAAGTGACTTAATGGAAGGAAACCCTCGTGACCCATCACACCTGTGAGTCCGGGAGTTGTGGGTTCGGGTAGTGGTACGCCCCATTATTGCCCAGATGTGCCCCACGCCATGTCAAAATCGGGTTTAAGTGAGTCGGGACAATGAACGCACCTGCGAGTCCCTTTTTTTTCATCAAAAAAAAAGAAATCATCTTTTTATCCTAACCTTCAATGCCAGCACCATCCGACAAATTGGCCATGATAAATAATAATTTATCTCTAAACTTTTCGCTATTTTTCGTTCATTCAGTAACAAGCATGCAATAGAACCATTAGTAATCTATTTATTTATTTTCTGGATATTAATTGTGTTCAACCACTCATAAAGCGACACGTGGCGGTAAGAAATTTTTAGCATCCATAGATGTTAAGGATAATGCCAATCTCCAACCAACAATTCAGAATGATAAAGATCAAGGATAGCTATCTCTGTTGATAATGATAAGTCTCCAAATTTGTGTTTGTGTTTTTTTTTTTGGTAATTCTGGATCTACAGATCCACTTCTACGGGATCTGTTGGTGGTGATATATTCGAGTCCACACGGGATTACCGGATTGGTTCAGATACTATTTGTAACAATCCAAAAAAAGCGCTAGCCATATTTGCGCTTATATCCTAAAAGGACTAGTTAAGTTACAGTTGAGGATCCTTGCAATTGGTAATAAAGCCTAGTTTGATCCAATATATGTCTGATTTGGGACTCACTTACCAGATTTTGGGGCATCGCAGGTGTAGTCGTGTAGGGTCTTATTAATAGGTGTTGTCGTGTAGGGTCTTGTTAATGGTGGTCTTTAGCACAATTGTTAAGGAAATGTTTATTGCTTGTACTTTATAAAAAAAGTAATGAAATTTTAATATTAAAATAACAAAAAACAGCTTTTAAAATTATTTTAATATTTAAAATATCCGTAAAGTAAACGCATTTAATATTCCTTAACAATTGCCCTTAGGGGAATGAAAATCTTTTATCCCACTTTTTATGTTTCACTTTCTATTCTACCAATCATAACTAGCCATGTATTAGATTGTGTTTGATTTTTTTTCCATTTTAAATCTTAGTTTTTTTATAAGGAAATGAAAAAAACATGTGAATTATGATTGGTGGAGTATAAAATGAAACATAAAATATGGGATAGAAGATTTTCATTCCCCTTAGGGCATCTATTAACAAAATCCGTGTAAAAATGCATTTATTCTTTTTTTTTTTAATGCTTTAATTTTGAAGATATTAACGCATTCACTATTCAATTAGTATTTAATTTGAATTTTATTTCAGTATCAAATTATACATTTTTTGTTAAGCAAAGTTTGAAGTATAGTATCTATTTTAATTATTGAAAATTATATTTTTATTAATTCATGTAGTGCATGCATGGAATAGTGAATCTATTCATAGCTAATTTTTTTACCAAATATTTTGTGCAAGAAATCAATAAAATACTTGATCGCCTTTAGTTTATGAAAGTTTGACACACCTTTGTAAAAATAAAATTTTGAAAATCCAAAATTGGGTTAATTTGCTTCATAAGTGTTTGTTTTATGAGTTTTGTTGTTTTTGTTACGGTATAGTATCTTGCATCTGATGATGCTAGTGGAACAGTTACAACAGTAATCATATCAGTGAGACTTTAAAATAGTCTATACACTTAGATAACTATTCTATATATATATATATATATATATATATATATATGATCAAGATCTTCTAGAGTTTTTAGAGAACTCTATCATATAGAGTTCTTTAAATATTCATTATTTATTATAAAATGAAAAGCTGAGATTATAACACATTATCAATCCACTAATAGAATTATAAAAAAATGTTTTCCAAAAGAGTTTCACGTTACTTCTCCCATAACCTATCCCAAAACAAATACATTTCCTCCATTAAATTTTATTTTTTCTTTATTTAATTTTTATTAGCAAACAGTCAAAAACTAAAAATCGTAGCAGATTGCAAAATTATTTTTTATTATCTCATCTTTCTTCTCTCGACACATTCCAGGTGATATAAACCAACTAAAGAGTGACTAAATCCCCTGGAATTGGTTTTGTGCTTTAAATTCCTAATATAGAAAAAATAGTTAATAATTATATTTGATGCAAAATAATATAATATACTATTTTATTTAATATAATTTTATTAAAATATCAATTAAGTAGTTATATTACACTTAACAATTTGCATTCACAATATTTTTTCTTTTTCTCTTCCCAATGATATGAATGTAATTGAAACTAATTTCCAAAAAATTAATGACATCATGTTTCTGGAATGAGCATTACACAGGTAACATGGAAAATTTCTTGTAAAATATTCTGAAATTATACTGTGCCCAAACATCAAGTGGGTCATCAGCTAATATGCTAGGGCTCTTGTGTTTGTTATCAGGAAATTTAAGGAAGACAACTTGATAGATGGAGAAATCAGCAATTATCGAAATTCAACAAGCAGCAAATGCTTCAATTAAAACCGAAACAGGTACTCCAAGTAAAAATGAAAGTCAAGATGAACGGTTGGCAAGTGCCATCAGAAAAATGTTTAAAGAGTTGGGGCCTTCAGTATCAAATAAGTGCCGTATCTACAAGGTTCCATATCAACTGCGCACATTGAATCCAGAAGCCTATACTCCTCATGTTATTTCAATTGGTCCCTATCACCACAACAACGACAACTGTCGAAGCATGGAAAAGCATAAAGTAAGATACTTTGAGAACTTCATGGACCTTGTTAAGAGAACTGGGCTAGAAATGGAGAATTTAGTAAGCACCATAAGGAAGATGGAAAATGAAATTCGAAGTTGTTACGTAGAGACTGTTCAACTTAAAAGTGATGATTTTGTGAAAATGATCATGTTGGATGCGAGCTTCATTCTTGAGCTATTCTTGAGAGATTCTGAGGATGGTTTCACAGATGATGATCCTATGAAAGTGGAAGCATGGCTATTGGAAGTGGTGCGCCGTGAGTTGTTATTACTTGAAAATCAGCTTCCATTCTTTGTTATTGAGAAACTATACCATCTCGCATTGCCCTCTCTCCCAAACCCCACTCCTTTAATTCAACTTACTTTTCACTTCTTTAAGGGCTTGAACATCCATAAGAAATCCCACACCAATGTGGAAATACAACACTTCACCGATTTGCTTAGATTCTTTCAACTACCTCCAACCAACAAGCTACCAAAGAGAATCCCTAATCCAATTTTTCCTAAGTACTCCGTAACACAGCTTCATGAGGCAGGAGTAATGGTTAAGGAGGCTTCAAGCAAATGCGCACGGGATGAGGTGGCTCTAAGCATACTTGAGGAGAAGCCTTCAAGTAAATGCGTAGTACCAGATGAGTTGGCTTCAACCAAATGCTTACTGGATGAGGTGGCTTCAAGCGAACAGGATGAGGATACAAGCAAAAGCATATTGGACATAAGTTTCAAAAACGGAGTGTTGGAAATCCCAAGCTTATTATTCGACGATAATACAGAAGCTTTTGTTCGAAACATTATGGCATTAGAGCAATGTGATTATATAAGCGAGGCATACGTGACGGATTTCTATGTAATATTGGATGATCTTATCGATACTGATGAAGATGTGGAATTACTTATTAATGAAGAAATCTTAGATAATTACCTGGGGGACAACAATGCAGTGAGATCTTTGATTAACAATCTCAACAGAGGAATCACTCTCCAAAACATGAACTCTGAATTCTGTCAACTCTCTGACGCTTTGAATAATCATTATAAGAAAAGATGCAGCAGATGGAGGGCGATGTTAAAACAACAATATTTTAGCACTCCTTGGAGATCGGCTGGCACTGTCGCTGCTACTATTCTTCTGGTGCTCAATTTAATACAAGCAGTATACTCTATCCTCCAAGTAGTACTATAGGTTCAATTCAAAGCCTGTGTGATTTGAATGGTTATTTGATTGCTTAGTGATAAATTTGTATTCCTATTGTTTGCTGGAGAGTTGTCTGAGTTTTGTTTTTATTTGATTTGCTGTTGTGTTTGTGTAGATCATTTATTGAGTGTTTCCTCTGTTCTGATCAGCCTGGCTGTTGGTGATCAGTTTGTGAGTTTCTGCAATGCTTTATGCTCTGCTTCTTTGTTGTATCTCTGAGCTTCTTGAAGCTCTTTATCTTGTCATGTGTCTCATTGTGTTTCAATAAAAATGTGAATATGATTCATAAAAAAAATCCTATGTTATTATTGTCAATGCAATTGATCTTGCCTATCTAAATTACACGATTGTTGTGCTTTCACATCCTTGTAGACTATTTTTGTATCTTTAGTTAATAAAATCTATTGATTGATCATTGAGGAAAATACCTGGAGGTTTGAAAGACAGCCAATCAATTGTTTAGAAATTTCTAAATAAATCTCTATTTTTTAACATTACATATTAGAACAAAGAAAACATATATATTTACCATTTTGAATAAGAATGGTAAAAGATTGCTAAATGTACACGATTGTTAAGCAATACAAACTTTTTATTTCAGATAAATGAAAAATGAACACTATGGTGTTGCAAATTAGTTCAAACAAATATATGAGTTTTTAAAATTCTAAATGGATAAAAATGGTTTACAAAGATACTTGATTGAAATCCCTACCATGGGACTAAAAACTTTAACTTGTTATGTTTCATTCAAATTCATCACTGTAATATTTTCAAATTGCGTGAAAGAATTAAACCTTCCCTTGCATTTTTTGCATGAATACTAATAAATATGAAACAGAGAAGAATAGAAAGACAAAGAGATAGAAGTAATCAATTTACAGAGTGTCTAATTTGTGTATTCTCTAATACTGTCCATCAATCCAGGACTAAAAAAAATAAAAAATAATAAGATAAACCCACATAAACACTATAATCGATATTACCTTATAAAGGTTTGATCATGGTTTGGCGGTCGATCATAACTAGTCATTGTTGGTATTACATATATATATATATATATATATATATATATATATATATTACATATATAATTTGGCCACCATGATGTATTAATTTGGCAGCCATAATTATGTGTGTTTTATATAAAGAGTGACATGTAAAAAACATGTGTCATTGTATTGAAGCACTAAAGCCATTTACCACACTTCCACTTTTCAAGAGATAGTGGGGTAGTTATTGGCTTAAATTATGGAAGCACTATAACCACTTACCACACTTCCATGTTACATAAGTTAGTGGGTTAGCTATTAGCTTGCTATTTTTATGGGATTTGAAGAGAAGATCAAGGCTTTAAATGTAACCGTTAGAGTTGGCTTATAAATAATGAACCCAAGTGCATTTCAAACACACACACACCCCCAAACAAACCCAAATAGCACTTGTTAGATTAGTTACTTAGAGAGCTTTCGACTGTAGTTTCTAGTGTTTCCATTATATGCTTGTAAGTATTCCTTCAATTAATAAGAATGTATCGTTTATGTTAATGTTACTTTATTTTGACGCTGTAATTACCTCGATTGCATTATGTTTTACTTTAGTTAAGGCATAGTTTTCTCGATTTGCATTGTTTAGTTACTTTAGTTATATATAACTTTATTTGACGTTATAGTTACCTCTATTGCATTATGTTTTACTTTAGTTAATGTGTAGTTACCTCTATTAGCATTAGTTACTCTAGACTTAGCTTAGTTAGTTAGTTTAATTAATTAGTTACCTTAGCTTACTTAAATTAGCTTAATTAGTTATTTTAATTAATTAATTAGTTGCTTTAGACTACTTAGAATTAGTTTAGTTAATTAGATAACACCTTAACTTAGTCAATTAGCTTAATTAGCTTAATTAGTTGTTACTCTCTTATTTACTTGCATTAGCTTAATTAGATAATCTTGTTTATTGCTATTTTCATTCTTTTTCTTTACTTGCATTTTATTTTAAAGTCCTTTGGGCAAAGGCAATCACTGAGCCTATCAGCCTTTTAGATCAAAGTCAAATTATGGTTCTAAGCTTGCTTTAAGGTACTAGACCCTCATCTAGCATAGTTATTTGTTTCCTTCAAACAAATTGGCGACCATTCCTTGGAAATTCTAGTTTGGCAACAAACACAACATATGTGTTGCATTCCTCATGCTATAGTTTTTTTCTTGGTTTTGCATGTAACTATATAGCTACGAATTTACATGTGAGTTATGGCAAATAAAAGATGGTTTTCATGAATAATTCCTTAAACAGAATTCGATCAATGGCTAGTGAATTCAGTTTATTTGTCACACTCATTCAGTGAAAATTAAATAATAATAATAAATAGAAGAAATGACAAATGGATCATTCTACGGTACCCATGTGGGTACCGTACCATACCTCTAAATGGGTAAAAGTCTAAGTTACGGTCAAAGTGGCAAACAATCAAACCAAATCAATGAATAGATAAAGACAAACAACTAATGAACTAACAAGCAGATAAGAATAAAATAAGAGAGGAAAAGAAAATAATGCAAACCAGATCTGAAGACTTTTGAGCCGAAGTCCACTATCCAGCTCCAGCAGCAGGTGTGACCACGTGAGGTGAGGTCTTAATTTGCAGCAACAGGCGTGAGGTGAGAGCGGCAACAACAGCAAGTGTGAGGGACGACTCCGGTCTCCGGCAAGATGTGGTGTGGCCTTCGCAGTGGGTTATTTTGTTTTTGGGTTTTATCTCTCTCTCTCAATTGAACGACTAGCACACAATAATTTAAATTTGGGATTTTTTTTTTTTTTTTTTTTGAATAGAATGAATCTAATTAATGAGCTGGTTCAAACAATTGAGCTTAACCAAGTGTTGTTATTTGGGCTTATTTTGTTAGTGTGGTTGTTATTTGAGTTAATTTTTTATTTTTTTGTTATTTGGGCTTTTTATTTTTGGGTCTAATGAATTGGGTTTATTAGGATTAGGGTGTTCATAATTTATTTGAAGGTGTTCAAAATTTTATTTAAGGTGCACAACACCTATATAAAAAAACTTTTATCATTTGATTTTAAAAAGTCAGGGTGTGCAACTGAACACCCTCACTGGTATGTGGCACCACCACTGCTTCTTGGTGTCATTCCTATTGATGATGCTAATGGAACAGTTATAACAACCATAACAGTGAGACTTCAACCAAAATAAATAAATAACAGTGAGACTTAAAAATAGTCTATACACTTTATATATATACATGAAAATTAAAGGAGCCAATCCAATGAAATTTGTTTGAGCTTTAAATTTCCATGATCGGAAAAACAGCTAATATTTTTACATTTGATGCAAAATAATATATTTATATATTATTTAATTATAGTTTTATTAAAAAGTCAATTAAATAATTATATTATACATAACAAGTTGCAGTCGCTATATTTTATTTTTCCCTTCTCAATGATATGAATTAATGTAATTGAAACTAATTTCCTAAATATTAAAAGACATCATATTCTATAGAATGAGCATTACACTCGTAACATGGAAAACTTGTTGTAATTTATTCTGAAATTGTAGTGTGCCCACACATCAAGTGAGTCATCACTCATCAGCTTGTGTCTCTAATGGGGCTCTTGTGTTTGTTATCAGGAAATTCAAGGAAGATAGATGGAGAAACTAGCGAATGAGGAAACAAGAACTTCAGGTGGAAATGAAAATAAAAATGACCCGCTTGTAATTGACATCATAACAATGCTTGAAATGTCGGAGCCTCCAATATTAACTGGGTGTCATATATACAAGGTTCCATATTACCTTCGCAAATTGAATGAAGAAGCCTACACTCCTCAGGTTATTTCAATTGGTCCCATTCACCACGACAAAAAAAGATTTCAAACCATGGAAAAGCATAAAGTAAGATACTTCAAGAGCTTCATGCAACGGGTTGAGAACCAAGCTGAGATAAAGTTGGAGAATTTAGTAAGCACCATAAGGGAGATGGAAGATAGTATTCGACATTGCTATGTAGAGTCTGTTCAGCTAGAAAGTCATGATTTTGTGAAAATGATCCTACTGGATGTGAGCTTCATTCTTGATCTATTCTTGAAAAATATGTTAAAAGGATGGACAAGAGACGATCCTATGAGAGTGGAAGCATGGCTATTGGATATGGTGTGCCATGAGTTGTTATTACTTGAAAATCAGCTTCCATTCTTTGTTATTGAGAAACTACACCATCTCACATTGCCCTCTCTCTCAAACTCCATTTCTTTAATTCAACTTACTTTTGACTTCTTTAAGTCGTTGAAGATTCATAATAAATCCCCTGATGTGAAAATACAACACTTCACCGATTTGCTTAGATTCTTTCTACTACCTCCAACCAACAAGCTACCAGCCAGAGCCCCTGAAATACTTTTTCCTAAGTACTTTGTAACACAGCTAAGTGAGGCAGGAGTAAAGTTTAAGGTGGTTCCAAGCAAATGCTTACTGGACTTAAAGTTCAAAAAAGGTGTGTTGGAAATCCCACTGGTCTATGATAGGACAGAAGCTTTGGTTCGAAACATTATGGCATTAGAGCAATGTGACCATACAAAAGATGTGGATTTACTAAACGACGAAGGAATCCTGGTTAATGGCCTAGGCGACAGCAATGCAGTGACATCTATGATTAACAATCTTAACAGAGGAATCTTTCGAAGAAGTTTCAAACATGATGGTTGTTTGACTGATAAATTTTTATTCCAATGATTTTTATAAACTCTGTAAACGGTTGTTGTGTTTCCACATTTGGACTAATTATGTATCTTCAATTAATAAAATATAATACTATGAAAGGCAAGCATTAGGATCAAAATAACCTTGGTATTTCATGTAGCATTAACAATATAAATGGAAGGCTAGAAATAGTCTTTAAGATAAAATACACTTAAATAAAAATTTAACATCAGTGAGAATGAAAATTTTTTAGGGGATAGCTATATATAACAAAATTCTTAAGTATAAAATAAATATGACTCCTGTATTTTATAAATTGTTTGACTCAACAAAGTTGTGGTCATTTGATTACGTCTTCCCTGGAAAAAATATTAAGTTCTACTATCAAGACGCTGAAAGTCAATACTCTAACCCATTATAAGCCATCATATATAAAATATGAAGAGTAAGGGCACTGATCACTAGCTCAAATTATGATAACATATGTTTAATTCAAGCTCTACTAGAGATAAAAATACTATTGGATTATTCTCTATCAAATACAAGTAATTGTTTCCAACTTTCCTCTGTGGCAAAACCCAATTAGTGTTCTCGAGAACTTAGACAAAATTGACCAACTGAGACAGGCGGAAATTTTCAAGGTGGAGATCATTAAGGCCAAATAAAAAAAAGGTGAAAGTTGATGGACAAGGACGAAGCAAGTGGCAGCAACGATAGTTTCAAGGTGGAGATCAAAATTCGTTTTTTTATCAAAAGCAACCCAACGTCAAAGAAGAAATTTGGATGGACTCCACTGGGATGTACGAACTTCCACAAGATTGCTATTTGTGAATTATTTTTAGTTTGATCCAACCCGAAAATTTTGAACCAGTTTATGGTGTGAACAGATCATTACAGAAGAGATGAATGATTTTATTATTCACAGTCAGTTCATACAGCAATTTATGGCTCTTCAAAGCCCCTGGCCCTGATGGATTGCCCCCATTATTTTATCACCAGTGGAACACAATTGGAAATACACGGTTGTTACAGGCCGTAGAAGGAGACATAAATCATACTCATCTTACTTTCCTAAAGTTAAAAGCCCACAAAAACTGAGTGATCGGCCTATTAGTTTTGTAGTCATCTATAAAACATATAATTCACAAATGTGAAGAAAATCTTCAATTAATGAAAAAGTGCTTTCGTTCCATATATTGACGTCTTGGTTGCCTTACTTTACCATATGAAGACTCAACCAGGAGTAAGTTCAATGCACTTAAACTTGAAGGCAGCCTAGCGGGTTGAATGGATTTTTTAGAAAAAAGTGCAAAAAATGATCAATAAAAATATACTGCTTGCACAGGTCCTACTAGTCCTTGTTTGGAGAACCGCATGATTAATCACCCTCTGTCGCCAAGGGGATCCTCTCTCTCCCTATTTATTCTTAATCTGTCAGGGTCTTCATCGGGCAGCCCAAGCGGGGGATAAAGTTCATGTCGGAGAGGTCCGAAAATTACCACCTCTTTTTTAGGCAGTCTTCTTTTCTGCAAGGCAACCAGAAATGCAATAAAATACAAAATAGTCCTCCTATGAACGGGCTTCAGGTCAACACTAGAGCAAAAAACCCTGTTTTTTATCCAATACAAGCAGAGAACGACAAGAAGATAATTTGTTAGGTGTCCCATACAATATGAAAAATATTTGGGTCTTCCTTCCTTTGTGGGTTCCAAAAAAGTTTGTTTTGCTCAATAAGGAAAGGGTGTGGCAAAAGCTTCAAGGTTGGAAGGAAAAACTTTTATCCATGGAAAAGAAATTCTCATAAAGCAGTCCAAGCAGTCCTAACCTATTCAATGGGTTGTTTCAAACTTCCCCAGAGCTTTGTAAGGATATTGAAGCTGATCCGGAAATTTTGGGGCTCTGGAGATACGGCGAATTCATTGGGTTAAATGGGAGAGGCTATGTGAGAAAAAATGGTTGGTGGGTTGGGGCTATATATAACAAAAGTTTGGCGTCTTCTCCACCATGAAAAACTCTCCTGTAGTTTTTAAAGCAAAATTCTTCCCAACTTGTTCAATTCTTGAAGCACGGCCAAACCCTTTGGGCTCCTTCGCGTGGAAGAGTATTTTCCAACGTAAGGTGATCAATTGGGCGCAGTCTGGAAATCGGGGATGGTTCTCTGCCTATTTGGGGGGCCCCGTGGTTTTTATAAATTATTTCTCCTCAGAAAAATTTGACTGCCACTGATGGTTTCTCATTGATCCCGTCTCAAATTGGTTGTATTCTTAATAATGATTCTTACAGGAAGATTCATAAACATAGCTCATTTGATTACGTCTTCCCTGGAAAAAATATTAACTCTCTGGCCTAAAATCTGGGGATACAGTGCCTCAAAAAGTTAAAAACTTTATTGGCGGGCATGTAATGAACTTACCGGTGAAAACCAATTTGAACGCCGACAAATTCCTATTGAAAATTGTGCGGACTAACGAGTGAAACCATCCTCCATGCGTTAACTTGCCCTTTTGTCAATACTCAATATAATTGGTTTGCCCATTTATAAGCCATAACATATATAAAATATGAAGAGTAAGGGCACAAGTAAGATCACTATAGCTACAAATTATGATAATCATATGTAAGTTGACAATATCAAAGCTCTAGCTAGAGATAAAAATATCTATTGGATTGCATTTCCATATCTGTTCATCAAATACAAGTAATTGTTTACTCAACTTTCCTCTGCCTCAAATGCAAACAAATATTCTGCATTTCAACCCAAACCATGGGCTGGGGGAACAGTAATAGTCATGCGATCAAATGACAGATGATTACCCTATTCAAGGAAAACCAAGTTGTCTTCCTATGATAAGAACTTGATGACACAATTCATACCACTTCAACCTCTTTCTTACCAAAAAAAAAACCTTATCCTACATACTTCATCAGAGCAATTTTCTATTTCATATCCCTTGAAGGGGAACTCCAATATAACACTGACAGCAAGGTTTTCATATGTCCATCACTCATTCCTAATGGAATAGTACTTTTCCCATAGTGTAGGAGATTTCGATATTTCAGTTATAAGGTTTTTGAATTTAAGGCTATAATCTTGACCTTAATAATATGTGTAATGTGTAATTTGGCCTTAATAATATTTCAGAAAGTGGTTTTCTCTCAATTGTTCTATTATCCTTGTGGATTTGAGGATCCTCAGTAGATTTTAAGGTTTTATCACTTAATGAGAATGACATGTTTTTCTCCTTGTTATTCCATTGCGTCAATTTATAATTGATACACACACGTCCGCGCGCACACACACACATATATATATATATAAAGTATTTTCACACCCATTTGAATGATAAAAAACCATTTATGTGAATACTAATATTTTAATGCAAAAAAGCAAAGAAAATAGCATATTCATTATTATTCTGTATTTGTGTTTATCCCATGAATCTTTTTTTTTTTCTCACTTAGCTTTAATTTGATAATAGCATATTCATTATAAATCTTCTTAGCTTTAATTTGAAATAATATTAAACTCTAGTGTTTATTTTTTATTTTTTATTTTTTCATGTAAAGAAGATAGTAAACCACTAGTTACGATATAAAAGAAATACAGAAAAGAAGTCAAAAGAAGCTAGGGGGAAATTGCCCCTGGCTCCGCTTATGTATATTTCCTTATATATGGGCTTAAGTTCCCAATCTCCAATTCGATAACGTTTAGCAAAAAAAAAAAAAATTATTCAATTTCAATAGCAAGATCTTGCTACCATTCTTGAATTCGGAATTGTCTTTAACAGATTCAATCTTGTAATGCTTGAAAGAAGATAGCAAAATTATTTACAAAAGAATTTAATGACTTTGATCATTCCTAATGAAAGAGAATGGTTTCACTCTCAAAATACCATGACTTGCCAAAGCATTTGACCAAAGGACTACCTTCTACTTATTTGGAAAAGAAGATGACTTTCTCAAAGCACCACCGTTCACAAAATGTTTTTTTATTTTATTTTGTAGACACCTCATTTTTCAAAGGACGAAAAATAAACTTATACAAAATTTAGCGACGAAAACAACAGTTAACCAAAAAAATTTAATTGATTTTATGTTAGCTTTACTTTCAAGGTTTTATAATAGCTATTCTTCATCTTTCATATTGGAAGCGTTGAATAATACACCCGTCATTAGAAAGTTAAAAGAGGCCCAAACTGCTTTCTCAAAAAAGACAAATCTTAAATGGCAACAAGTCTAGTGGAACAAAAACAACACTTATAATAAATAAATAAAAGCATTATAAATTAAGAAATGAACCAGACTTGGAGGAGCTGATAGCGATAACATAAGAGCAGGAGCACAAGTAAATTCACTATAGCTACAAATGACGATAATCATATGTAAGTTGACAATTTCAAGCTCTAGAGACAAAAATATCTATTGGATTGCATTTCCATATCTGTTCAACAATACAAGTAATTGTATACTCAACTTTCCTCTGCCTCAAATGCAAACAAATATTCTGCATTTCAACCCAAACCATGGGCTGGGGGAAGAGTAATAGTCATGCGATCAAATGACAGATGAATACCCTATACAAGGAAAACCAAGTAGTCTTCCTATGATAAGAACTTGATGACAAAATTCTTACCACTTCAACCTCTTTCTTACCAAAAAAAATACCTTATCCTGCATACTTCATCAGAGCAATTTTCTATTCCACATTCCTTGCAGGGGAACTCCAATATAACACTGACAGCAAGGTTTTCATATGTCATCACTCATTCCTAATGGAATAGTACTTTTCCCATAGTGTAGGAGATTTCGATATTTCAGTCATAAGGTTCTTGAATTTATGGCTGCAATCTCCTCCACTGCAGAATAAAAGAATATAGTATAGCATTAGAAGATTCATTTATAGGACACACACATATTCAGGGGCAGAAACAAGAGAGAGAAGGTGTAGGAAAAGAAGGGAGGCCCGCTTTATTCATTGATGTAAATAACCACCAGTTTAACTCATGTTAAATAATAAATTCAACCACAAGTTTAATGATGAGACCAGCTACTTAACTCGGAGTCTCAGTTCTCATTCTCAAATTATTCTTGCATCAAAGCAAATATAATAGTCAATTTAACCACATTTTCTGACAAGCCCAGCTACTTACACATACATTATCTTGGTTCTCAACTTATTCTCCCTAAAAGTTAAAGGCACTACAACATGGTGCAAAGTCTCATTCACAAGTTGAAAAAAGTCACTTGGATAAGAGTATCAAACCGGGGGCAGGGGTCTTCAGGAGGATGAAATCTCTACTAAGCATGACAGGAAGTCTGTATATAAGTTTGTTGGATAAAATGGCAAGAGAAAAAGTTTAGAGTTTGGACAAATCAGGTATTTCAAATAGTGCATTGCCATCATCTTCTCCAAAGGAGGAAAAACACATTTAGGGAAGGGGGAAAAGAGAAGTCTCTGGGGGATTGACTCTACTAAGGATGAAGGACTACATCCATATTAAACCATTTTGATGCAGGGACAAGAGAGAAGTATTAGAAAAATCCGGTGTGCAGGCCCCTGAACCCCAAAAATATTATTCCACCCCCCAAAAAAAACAACAAAATAAAGAAGAAAAGACAAATCAAGTGTGCGCCAGAAAGACCGATTTAAATTCATTAAAATACATTTTTGAGCATTATTTCAATAAAGTTTTGCTCTAAACTTTTCTATATAGTAGAAATCCTAATTCAAGCAAATTACAAACAAATCATCTCTTAAATAACCCTTTCCTCCTGTTAGGAACCCGAATCGTTCCTACTCTTCAATTGCTCAATCAATGATCAATTTACAACCCTCACTAAGCAACAACAACCTAGGTACAACTAGGGGTAGCATAGCTTGTAACCAACTATGTACAATCCCCTAATGCACAATCTAATAGGCTAGGTATAAGCCTTTAATAGCTTGTACATTCATATGAAACTAAAGGAGTACCAATGCACGAAATTAAGGGTTACAAAATAGGAGACCCGAGGCCACTAATTTGAGGGTCTTAAAACCTCCGCAGGCTCGGAATTTTTTATGACTTAATCTGGCCTCTGTGTCCCCTCAGAATCAAAAAATAAAAAGACAATGATACACAATCATGATAAGGCATTAAAACTACCTAAAAAATTAGAAATGTATAAAAAAAATAAAAAAAATCACAACAATTAGGACCCCGTCAAATAAAACATCCAGATAAAGTAAAGAACAAAACCTTATGCGATTCAAGGATGCAATTGCTCGAAGAGCACTGCGAATCATGTCTTCATTACGATCTACTTCTTGCTTGACAGCATCTTGCTTTGGCTTAAAATTAATAGTCTTCTGCAGAGGATCCACCAAAGATTCCAACACTGAAGGGTACAAAACCAACATTAGATTGAAGCTCAGCTAAATCTTAGTGAAGAAAAATCAATGAAATCACTAACCTGCCAATACAGCAGATGGACACTTATCCGCAAGTTTTGAGAGGATAAGGTGACAAGGCATTTTGACATCATAATGATCTAAAAGAGGATCAAAATTAGTTGTGACAGCAACAAAACCCAAAAGTCCAACTCAATATGAAAGGTAAACTAAGTGAGAATGAAAAGGGGTAGGCAGAAATAAATACTCGAATTACAACTCACCATCCAGACCAGATTTCAGGTAAGGAACAATAAAAGATGAAGGATTCACTTGATCAAGACAACTATCCAGCAATGTGTCCACACATTCAAAAGCAGCCTTTCTCAACTCAAGTCCATCATCCACAATGTGCTTAAAAGGACCAAGATCAACTGTCCTTATCAATTCTTGCTGCACCAGAAATTTAAAAACAGAATATCAGATTGATATAGATCCAAGACTGGTGAACGAAAGAATAAAGAAACAAACAAGAGTACAAAAGAAAGAGAGAAGCAGAGAGTTATTCCAAAAAGAGTGGAGTGAAATGTCCAGCTATACTAATACGTTCAGGCATAGGTGTACTGTGTATACATGACGGCTGAATAACTATCCAAAAGTTATACCACGCACACTTATTAATCTGTTGGAAGTAATAAAATAATTGTGCATTGGGGATTGCATGAATTACAATATAATGCAATTCCACCTGAGTAATCAGAATATCAAAAAAACTAGTAGAACAAGACATCACTGAAACAAGACAAATTCCAAATTTGTACTAGAAAAGAATAAAGCAGCAGTTCATATTTGACTTCAAGATAATTAATGGGTCCGGCTCCCCTCTCATTAAAATTCCTCCCATTATCTCCTCTCTCAACCACACCTTTCTCTTTCTTTCAGCAACCCTCCCATGGAAAACCCACTGCCATGTTCGCTGCCAAGACCGCAAACCTTTCTAGCTCTCCGGCGATCTGAAGTCAGCGTAGGAGCCCATCAATTGCCGATCAGTTGATGGATGTGTAGCTTCTCTTCTTACTAAACTTGTTTGCTTTCTTCTTTCTAACTTTTGAGTCCTTGGAGGTTGAGTTAAATCGGTTTGTGATGGAAAAGAAGGTGCTTGAGGCCGAGTTGACTCGGGCGAGTGATGAGAGTTTTGTGTTGGAGTTGGAGAAAGATTGTGGTTTGTGCTTTTTGGGAGACCCGGATGGGTAAAATGGGTGTTGGGTTTGATGGGTTGGTGAGAAAGAAGGTTAAGGTTGAGTAAATAAAGGGTGAGATTGTGTTTTTGAAGAAAAAGGTGAATGAGCTAAGGGCTAATCTTGAAATTGAGAGAAATAGGTTGTGCCAAGAGAGGAATTTGCTCAAGATTGAGATTGATGGGCTGGTAGAGGAAACTAAAGGTTTGAGATGGAGAAAAGGGAGAGGAAGATTGAGGGGATACCGCCAACTTCAGATCGCCGGAGAGTGGCGGTGAACATGGCAGTAAGTTTTCCATGGGACGGTTGCTGAAAGAAAGAGAAAGGTGTGGTTGAGAGAGGAGAACAAATGATTTTGACGTGGTTTATTTGGTGCCTTTAGATTTTGCAACTGCCACATGTCATTCATCCGGCTAAAAATGGGAGATAATGGGAGGAATTTAATGGGAGGGGAGCCGGACCCATAATTAACCACATCAGTCATAAGAATCATTAAAAAATTATCCTCTTATCTTTAGTAAAATCCCGACTCCAAAAACATCAGGTCCAATCCATTGACAGGCCTAGTCAAGAATGATACCAACAATCTTCTTGTGCACATAACATGCTTAAAATGGATTCATCAAAGAACTTGTGAATACTCAAATAAACAGTTAAGAAATAATCTACGCCTAGAAGCTAAATAACAATAAAATGGAAGTACAACAGTCTGGCAAACTAAAACAACAATATAGCTAAAGTATTCTAATGGAATGAAGATGTGTACTAACTGCACCAAATAAGTTCAGAATACTAATCCAACATGCAACTAACAACACAAGTCATAGAGGCCAAAATATAATAATAAATTATATTACATCATATCATGTGCACAGGCATTTTACAATAACATACTTCAGATGAAGGAAAAGATTCATTCAACACGAACAATGTCAAAATCTGAAGTTACCTTGACAATTGTCTGATCATAAAGAAGCGGCAATAATTCTGGAAGAAGCCCCTTAATGAGGTTTGGCTTATTGTGAGCGAACGTACTTAAAGCCAACCACTGCTGCACGCCTAACATGCTGCATGCCCATTAAAAATCAGTAACTATATGATTCAAAAGCCCAAACCAACCAACTACTACCCATATACGCATAAAACACAGAGAGAATGAAGGAAGGCTATAAGATATTTTAAAGAAGAATGATGAGATTCCAAGGTATGAGCCTCACCCGATCATGATCCTTAATAAGCATCAAGAATGATGAGATCTCAGGGTATATAATCTCATCTATCTTCTCAGGCCTCTCAACTATAGAATACTTTACAGCAATGACAACCGTAGCTCTAGTGAATGCAGCTGGACTGGTTGTTCGTACCTATAGAAAATTAAGAATAGGAAACAAAGATACACACCCCCATCAGATGTAAAAATAGAATATTCATCATAAGCTTGAGGATAAGTCAACAAGGTCATTTGATCAATTACCTTAAGTGCAGGAACAAGTTTGGCAGGTTCAATAAGTGCAATTTTCCCCAGACACTCAGCTACAACATTACGAACACCCTCTTCATCACTTTCACAGTGGTTAAATAGTAACTTGAGAATCTTCTCAACACTAGAATCCTGGAATTCTGCTTTATCTACAGATTGTCTTACTATGACCTGCAACATGGGATAACAGAAATTAAAACATTGCATAATAAAATATCCAGCTCTAAGCTAGACTGGTAGTTCAGAGCACACACCTCCTTCAAGGAATGAAGCAAAAGATATTGTTTCTTCTGCTGATTATCAATTTGGTCCAAGATAAAAGGCAAATACTTGGATAGATTACCAACAGCAATATTGCCGAGAGCATAGGAGGCTGCAGACTTTATCTCTTCAAAAGGAGATTGAAAGGACTCGATAACAATATTCTCAATATGTGCATGTGAGCTTAGATCTTTCCTTCTCCCAATTTCGCCAAGACATAGCAAGGCAAGGTGCTGCTTAGCCTAAAAAGCAATAATGAAAGCGATTTTAATTGGCAGAATGCAAAATGCAAAAAGATTGAAAAATTGGTCCAGTGTAATAAAATCAGAATATGTGAGAAAGAGGGGCAGGGGGGAGGGAAGGGAGGAGGCAGGACCAAATGGAAGTTTTATTCACAGTAATTACTCAACTACTGTCTTGATTGTATTACAAAAGGATTGCATGCACAAGCACAAAACACAAGCCATCTCGCATCCCAAGATAAGAAAGAATTATGAGTAGCAGGAATAGAGGGGCCTATGGAAACCCTTTGAATTACCAATACCTTTAAAAAAATGAAATCTTGAAAATGCAATCAAATCTGACAGAATCAGGCATAAATGCAGCAAAAGTCTAGTACTCAAAATGAGATAAAGAATCCAACGTCCCATCTAATTTCAATATATGTTTGTGTACATGTAAGTGCATATGCAAATATACTAAGAATCACGGACACAGCAAAATGGGCTGTGTGGACACGGACATGGCCGTTTGCTTGTCCCCGGAGTGTCCGGCAAAAAAAAAAGAGTTGGGATACCATACCACAAGGACACGGTCAACTTGCTTACGTGGCAAGCTCACGACTGTCAATCAGCAGACTTAAAGCTTCATATAGGTTTCTCTCTCTCACTCAGCCAGTCTCAATTCCTCTCACTTCAGTGTTCTCTCCCCTCCCCCAACCCGTCACACCAGCACCGTAGCCTGACCCATCAGCCACTCAGCCATAGATCTGCTTTCCCTTTGTCAGATTGATGACCCATCAACCCCATCGCACCTCAGCACCAATGGGTTAGCTCTCTTTCTCACCCACCCCTGTTTGTCTGCTTTTCTTCAATAATTCTTTTTTCTATAAAACTCTACAGCTCACACATCTGATGCCTAATGGGTTTTAACTTTTAATCTTTTTGCTTTTATTTTTTTAGTTGTTTCTCTCTCTCTCTTGCCCAGCCCTCATTTAATAGCCTTTCTTCTCTAATTATTTTGTTTCAACTTTCTAGAACTCTCTATAGCACTCATATGTTTGATGCCATGGGTTTCAACTTTTAATTTTTTTTTTTTTTTTTCTAATTGTTATAAAGTATAAGTTTTAATTTTTAATTTTTAATTTTTATTTTATTTAATTTTCTAATTGTTATAAAGTATAAGTTTTGGTTAAGATTATTAGTAGTTAATAAATTATGGTCTGGAGGTCTGGTAAGTTTACTATCTGATGGGTTAGACTTTTTTATTAATTGATATAATGTATTAAATTATTGTAAAGATTATTATCAAGTGCCTTGTATTTATTTTTTAAGTTGAATTATTAGTTGTATTGCATTATTTATTTTTTAGGTTGAATCATTGTACTTCTTTGCTATCTATTATTGCTTTTATATTTTTTTTTATGGTTTTTACTTATTTTTAGAACCTAAAATAAACATAAATTATGCCCAAAAATATATAAAATATACCTAAAAATAAATATTAATTAACTAATCGCCCTATCCCCACCATGTCATGTTCTAGTTTTTCAAGAATTGCCATGTCTCCATGTCCTATGTCATGTACGTGCTTCTTAGCATATATGTATAAAAAAAAGTTTTACAAATTTTAAACCCAGCTAACCAATCAACCATATTATACATTACTTCCTTATTTTATATACTGATTCTTTTATAAACTTTTCATCATCATTAATGCAATGTCATTTCCATTTCTATCAAACCACACATCACACAAACTCCCTTAGAAATTTGAAGAAACCACAACAGAAGACTAACAAACTCAAACAAAAACCTTGCACAGAGAATCCAAATGAAATGATCAGAATCAGTAAAAAAATAACATCCAACAATGAAGGCATTCCATGGCCCACTTTGAAATACCTAGAAAGGAAAACTTACTGAATTGGTACTGCTGTCATCTTTAAGGATTTCAGTTAGCATCTCAACGGTCGATGAGCATTTCTGATCACCAGCAGCAAGGCAGAGAACAGCCACACATTGGGCAATTGAATACAGAGCTTGTTTAGCAACGCCACCCGACTGTGGAGATGGTTTAGCACTTGAAAGAAGAGAGTCCAGTAAGACATCAAAACTAGTGTTTGCTGAATAAACTAATGCAGCAAAAAAGCTTTGCAAAGCCTGCAATTGCAACAAAGAAGGTTATGAACAAGCATATATTCTAGATCAAAATGCAATTCCAAAAATGCAGATTGACATACCAAAAGGGCTTGCCCTTGCAGCAATGAGCTTTTGATCAATGTTAATGCTTGTGGAAGAACTTTATTTCTAACAGCCAACCCAACATTCGGGCTTGACCTCCTGTCAGCCATTAGGGTGCAGCATAGTTCCAGGGCAAGAGCCGTCATATGCAAGTCTGAATCACTGGAAAATGGATTATTGAGGATAAGTAGGATCAGAAAGTAATCTACGTAGCCATTAACCATACCTGACTTTGAAATAATAGAGGGGAACCTAAAAAGGTGAAGTAACAAGAGAAAACCTTATAAGAGATGAAAGTTCCACAATGATAACTTCATAAGCAGATGGACCAATTTTATCACCATAAGCAACTATCAGGGAATTAAGGGTTCCTAATGTGGCCTGCCTCAAAGCCCGATTAGCCTGTTTTCCAAAACAAGCAAACAAAGTCAAAGTTCAGAAACTTATTCAGCGGCTATTGAGCGATTCTCAAAACAATCATCACAAGAAATTGAGCATCATTAAAAATATACATATCATTAACATGACAGAAAATAAATGAATCACCATACCTTCCGTAGGAATGCTGTCAACTCTGCAATTACATGCTCCAAAACACATGATAAATCAATCTGAAGTGGAGAAGCAGCAATGACGGCAAATGCCTGGATACGAAACACTGAGGTCTTTAGATAACCATAATCCAGTAGCAGAGGCATGCATACACACACATACATGCACCACACATCCTTATACACTTGCGCAAATGAACAACTACCAAATGTGATGCATGTAACTGATGATCAAAATATATAGATCCACACACTGTTCAGTTGAATATCTGAGTCTGATAAAAAGATCCACCCTCTACCCCACTGACACATGCACGCATACAAACATAAGTCAGAACATGGGATATGGAATTCTCACTCTTTGTTCAACTTGACTCCAATTCTAACGGCATTTAGCATGGCAACCATACAGCAGTTCAGTTTAGGCACAACATACATTTCTAACATTTCAATAATGCATCTAATAGATGCAAATAAAGTTGACCAACAAATACGAACTCATTACATGTTGTGGGCAATTAGAAATGTAAAGGAAATGCAACCAACAATAGGTTCTAAACTCAATTGAGACAAAAAAAAAAAAAAAAAAACATTTAATTATATATTTTTTAAAGCAAGCTAGATATGCTTGGATCTCAATCTTATTTCAGAAGAAAAATTACGTAAATCTAGACAACAAGACTGTCTACCAACCTCCTCAAATTACCTAGACCTCACAGAAGCAGGAGTCTTATGCACTGAGTACAAATTTTTCAAACAATAAGGTAAAAACAAGTGACATTGACAAAGACAGGCAATTTCAAATGCACAAAAAGAAAATCCGCTAAAGGACCTTAAATACTGTACAACATACGCAACAGACCAACCTTCACAGCTGTAAGTCGGGTTATCTCATTTCCCATCCGATCAACAAGTACAGGAAGGCATGCGGGCAACTCTGCGCTGAGGTTATCACCAAATGTTGCCACAACAAGTCCCATGCAGGAGATAGCACACTCCTTAACCTCCTGGAAAAGAAGACACATGAGACACAACAAAGACATTCAAGGAAAACTTCTATTAGAAATCCTACTGACCTGATCTTGATCTTGGTTTGTCAGCCGTGACATTATAGCATTGTATATGGGAAGAACATATGCTTTAAAGTCAAAACCGAAACCCTACATCAAAAAGTCATTCAAATATTAGAAGATGACCTAACAAGATCTCAAAGTTTAAGAGTGAATAACCAAGTCACCTCAATATTTGGGCGCACAACACGGACAAGTTCCCCACATACTCTTAATGCCTCAGCTGTAACTTTATAATAACGCTCACCAACAGCAGATAAAACAGGACCAGAAAGAGCCTGCAATAACATAGTTTAAAATGTAACAGAAGCAGACATTACACTCACAGTGTTTTATACTGTTGTTCACTCATCCAGACAATACACATAAAAGTTGTCATAGAAATTGCATGAAACATGTTACAGGAAAGTGAATTTTAACATGGCAAAAAACACTAACACCACTATAAGTAAGAATATACACATACGTTAGAAAGATAATCAAGGGTCTCAAACTGACCAAGGACTCCTTGATGATGCATAATCCTTTAAATTTCTTAAAAGCACTGAATTCCCATGACAACCAAATTGCAAAAAATCTTCAATTGTGAATCTCTAATATGTACAAGTAGGATACCAAGAATGAAGATGACCTTTCTAAAAAATAATAATAAGTAGATTGAAGATGATGATGTATGTCATATTCCAGGAACATAGACTGAGATGGGCCTCTTTTTAAAAAATAAAAATGCAAATTCGGGATTTCAAGCTTTCTTATTTAAATCCCAAAGCTTCACTTTGGCTCACAAAATCTCTGCTACAAAGGATTTACTAGTAAGATTCAAGGTCTACATATGACAGAAAAGATAATCAAGTGGCTCAAACTGAGAAAGCAGAACCCCCCAAAAAAAAGAGGAAAAAAGGGAAAGAAATGTTGGGATTTTTTTTTTTCTTTTGCCATAAAGCACTAAATTCTAAATGCACTCAAATTAAAGACATTGGCCAAGTGTCAATCAATCCTGCATAAAAGTAGAACACCTAGAATGAAGATGAAGTTGGACCTGTTACAAGAACAAGGATTGAGATCGGCCTCTTTTTGTAAAAGATGAACTTTGTTTGAGGAATCAACACATACAATTTGGACTTTTTTTTTTTTAATAAGTACATACAATTTGGACTTTAGCTTGCAAAATCTCTACTAAGGCTTTCAGAAAATATGTTCACAAAGATTGTAGCTGACAATGCGGAGAACTTATAGCAGAAAATAATCACATCAAACATAGATCTCCAATTTTGACAGATGCTATGGAGGCAGTAAAAATCATCTCAGAGTATCACAAAATATTCAAAATTCTATGGTGGCCAAATGAGGAATATTATTCTTAAAACCCTAGCATACTCCAACGCCACCAAACGCCCTTAAGCATCAACTACTGATTAAACCAATTTTTTTCCCAGTGGGGGAGGATTTTGGTATCTAGATATTGTTTACATTTCAGACAATGTGCCCCAAAATTGAATAGGCCCACATTATCAACTCTCCACGAAATTGTGTAGCATTGACCTATCATCACCTTTATTCAACACCAATATTTGGAAACTCATGATCCTTTTTTATTATGGGGCTGGGGGGAGCTAATACAGGAAAAGATATGATACTTTTCACATAAGACAGTTGAAACACACACAAACACACAGCTACTGCTATTACCTTAATGTGAGGGTGGAACACAGGAGGAGAATGTGAAGCTAACACCAATCGAGTAAATATAAGAGCTTCAATCTTCAAATTTGAGGTAGAGGATTTGTCCTGGAAAAGAATAAAGAAGAAAATTTAGGGAAAGGGGAAATTTCAGCATCAAGGAGAAAACTAGACAAAAGTTTCAATACACTTTCAACAGCAGGCTATATACTCACACTTAATGCTTTTTCAATTCCTGGAATGAGTGATCCAATGTGATCTGCAAGGCAGTCTGGCAAGACAACCACAAGTTCCTTCAAAACAGAAAATGCCCTTCAAAACACCTGATGCCCCAACCTGCAAACGGACAAAATGCTATTAAGTATAATGGGTCCATTACTTATGATCCACAATGATATCAGAAAATTCTACCTTTGTCTTGATGGATTTCTCACGTAGCTGCCTATTTATAGATTTAACAATCTTTGGCACTTCTTGCTTCAACAACCATCTTGGACTGGACCAATTGCCAAAATTTAGCATTAGTTCTTTTATCGATATGCTAGCAAGGAAAGCATGCACCACAAGCAGCAATCAAACAGTAATGAAGAAAAAACACAACCATTAAACAAACCAGGCCTTAAACATAAAAATCTAGAATATTTAACTATTTTCCCTCCAACAGAATAAAAAAATCCAGTGAGTAATCAGAAAATCTGGAAATGATCTGTTCTTATTTTTATCCTAGTTTTTAATGTTTAATTTATTTGACTTTTTTTTGGGGGAGGTGGGGGGAGTGGAAGGTGAACAAATTATCTAAGATTCAAATAGAACGTTTATGCAAGAAAAAACAAAACAAAAACTACACAGAGAGACATGCTATCATGTTGAATTAGTAAAGTGTTTGTGATTACCTTGTAAAAATTTCCAACCCACACCCACCCATACATACACTAGAAACAACGTAAAAAAAAAAAAAAAATCATACTAAGGCACTAGAAGAACATGAGAATAACTTGCCTCAATTCATTCATGTCATCCTGCCCTTTTGTCACATTTCCAGTTTGACGCAACAGCTCAATGAACGTATTGAAGACGTCCATCTGCAACATTACAGTATTAGATAAATCATGCACACATTACAGTATTAGATAACCTACAACTTAAGAAGTAATAAAATATCCAACAATAATCCATCGAGGCTTTACCTTCACATTTTCTTCCCTCTCTTTAAACCTATCGATCAGTTTTGGACAAGCCTGCACAAAAAAGAATCAAATGTTTTATGAATTATACGACTAAATAAGCTCAAAACTATATAAGAAACCTAAGATAAAAATGACGAAGGTTTCCTTTCTGTTTCTGACAAAATTTAGAATTTTATAGATACCTCCTCGTATAGCTTTGAAAGCAGTTCAGGACGAGATACAATTAATGCTGCTAAGCATTTAGCTGCCGCTCTTCTGACTTTCCAGCTGACATCCTCATCATCTGTGTATTCATTTGCACTCTCGCTACAAGAGAAAGTGTGACCAGACGTATTTAACAAGTCTATCCACAAACATATCATGTATTAACTCACATAAATTAAGATTAAAACATACTCATCTTCCTCCTCCTCATGACTCTCGTCATCAGTATCCTCCTCCATGTTATCAGTGAAGTTTGGATCATAACTTAGATACTCCAGGGAAAGCGAAGAATCTCATCACAATAGGAAGATATATCCCTCGGACACCTGAGCAAAAAACTTTCTAGTGCCTGCAATCAAAATTCAAAATATATGAGAAGAATTGCAGGAGGAAAAAAAATACTACCTCCATCCCAAATTAAATGTCTTGCTTTCTTTTTTGGGACTGTCCAAAAATATGTCCACTTTCTAAAAGCAGAAGTACTTCAAATAAAGATACCCTTATCTTCCAACTTGAAAAGAATCCATCGAGGCTTTACCTCGAAGTCGTGGCATTTCTAATATCCCTCTAACAGACATTTTTAAACCATATTTATCGATCAGTTTTGGACAAGCCTGGCACAAAACAGTACCTGCAAACTATACTCACGAATGTTTCGTATTCTCTGAATTGCATACGACTAAATACGCTCAAAACTATATAAGAAACCTAAGATAAAAATGACGAAGGTTTCCTTTCTGTTTCTGACAAAATTTAGAATTTTATAGATACCTCCTCGTATAGCTTTGAAAGCAGTTCAGGACGAGATACAATTAATGCTGCTAAGCATTTAGCTGCCGCTCTTCTGACAAAATTTTTCCAGCTGACATCCTCATCATCTGTGTATTCATTTGCACTCTCGCTACAAGAGAAAGTGTGACCAGACGTATTTAACAAGTCTATCCACAAACATATCATGTATTAACTCACATAAATTAAGATTAAAACATACTCATCTTCCTCCTCCTCATGACTCTCGTCATCAGTATCCTCCTCCATGTTATCAGTGAAGTTTGGATCATAACTTAGATACTCCAGGGAAAGGCGAAGAATCTCATCACAATAGGAAGATATATCCCTCGGACACCTGAGCAAAAAACTTTCTAGTGCCTGCAATCAAAATTCAAAATATATGAGAAGAATTGCAGGAGGAAAAAAAATACTACCTCCATCCCAAATTAAATGTCTTGCTTTCTTTTTTGGGATGTCCAAAAATATGTCCACTTTCTAAAAGCAGAAGTACTTCAATTTCATAGAGTACCCTTATCTTCTCTTGAAAAGAAAACATTATTTTTATTCGAAGTCGTGGCACCTCTAATATAAAGTAACAGACATTTTAGAAAGATCATATTTTACCTTTCATTAACAATGGCGTTTTTTTTTTTTGGATAAGTTAAACAGTACCTGCAAACTATACTCACGAAGCTCCTCGTCATTCTCTGATGCACTGGTGCAGTAATTAATCAGCACTGGAACAGTGTCAACAAGATGGGGTCCAAAACGATATCCTACAGCACGACTAGAACACCATGGTATTATAACATGTTAGCAAGAGATCGTTTATCCTTCAGACAATAAGCAGAATAAAAATACTTGGAACACTTTTATAATAAGATTTGTGAAAATTTTATTAATAAGAGGAGAAACCTAAGTAAAAAATAATTCGACACTTTTACCATTAAGAAGATGAATATATTGTTAGGGAGAATTCACAAAATTTAAATATTTCAACTAACTTAAGCTCACAATTATTTTTAAATTCTTTATTGGGTGTTATAAAATTTGCTTCTCCCTTTGGCTGGTTTTTGTTTCAACCTGCCAAAGCAACCATAGATGAGCAAAATTCCATATCTAGATCAGTTTTTTTTTTTTTTTTATAATAAGTATTTCAAATCAATTTTCTAATATAAATTTTAGAAACATAACCATATATATTCATTTTATAAAAATTATTATTGTACCACCTACAGATAATTAATACATGGAAATGAATTCATTTATTCCATTAACACATGACAATGAATTAATATTTTGACAAAATGCAAAGATTTGATAAGGTGAAAGGCTAAATGAAGAAATCATTTTCCTTTCAATAGAATTTTCCTCTCTCTCTCTCTCTCTCTCTCTCTCTCTTAAAGATGATTCACTGTGATTTTATCATTTTTTTCTTGGTAAAATCTCCAAGTTTTTACCAAAATGAAGTCTAAGAAAAACCCGTCCAGATTGTGCCCAAACCATGTCCAATTTGTCAATCCAGCATCTTTTGTAAAATAATTATTCTTTTACCAAAACCATAAAGACACATGTCCAACACATGCCAGAGAATCAATTTGACACCCTAGTCCCCAGCCCTAGGTCATGCGCATACTTGATAAATGAGAATGACAAATTCATTTGAATGTCGATCTTATTTAACAAAATTTTATTAAAACGTATGCAAACAATTGTAAAAACATGCATTCATCATTTGACTTGACAAAAAGGTTTCTGCCTATCATGCTGGGATAAAAATGAAAAATTCATGTGCATATATATTTAAAAGGCAAGGAACTGCATTTACAACAAGACCATTTGAGCCACTCTAAGTCAAGAATATTAAGTGATGTTGCAACAAAGGTAAATGGAAAAGAGGAAACATAAGAATCACGCAGGAAACACATTATAAAGCTCACCTCAAAGCACCAATCATCTGAATGTTTGTACGTGTCAGTTCTGATTTTGTGCCCTTATTTCTCAAGTTCCGAACAACTTCATCTGTAGCCCTAGCCAACAAATCATCCGACAGGCTTGAAGCAAGAGATGCTGAAGGCAAACAAAAACAAAAAATGATGAGTGAAATCTACTATACCCTTTGGGACAAAATTTTTGTCAAGAAAGCACAGCTATTAAGTTTTTTCAAATGGAATGAACTGGACTAGCACCACATTAATCATACGTCATTCTAGGCTATTCCAACATGGTCAAAGGAAATAATAATTATATGCCCCAAGTATTTTCTCCGTAAATAGGACAAATGTTATTATGTTATTGTTTGCCTGCATACCTAATCTTTAGCTTTCAAGAATATGACAATAGGAATAATATGCTGTTCACATTTCATATTAAAATACACAAAACAAAAAGCATCAAGGATGGATTCCAATGAAAGGAGTCCCATTCCTGCTTTCCATAATGGAGTGGAAAGAGAACTTCTCGCATTAGAAGGTCAGAAATTGCAACAGCCACAGTGTCTCAAATTAAATATTTGGTTTTCCCTTCTATTGGCAGTCCATCGAATCAAAAGCCATGTTCAATCTCATTTTCAGATTCCAGCCACAATGAGAATCAAAACAAGAAAACGAATTTTCTGAAATTTTATCAAAACCAACTGATTTATGACTAGTGAGAAGGGTTAAAGTCTATGTTTTGAACCCACCCTCTTATATTCCACCCATCTTAAACCATCATCAATACAAAGCAAAAGAACCAGAAACATTTAACAAGTACCTCCTTCAAAGTAAAATTTAATAAACACAATCATGTGCACTAATTTAATAAAGCTTACCAATACAGGACACAGTCTTCTTTCTGACACTGGCCTGATTTGAATTCAACTGGGACAAAAGAGCACCTAAAAGCAGCTCATGGTCGGATGCCATTAGATTACCAAATTTATGGAGGACATCACATAAAATATCAAGACATTCACATTTAATCTCTGTGCTCGTTCCCTAAGACAAAAGATGGAAGCACAAAATTAGCAGGAAGCCCACAATTTGATCATTCAAAATGACACTGCAAGAAATAAATAAATTACCAAAATGATAGCATAGGAGATATAACCTAAAATCAATTGGTCATCGCATTTGCAGATCCATTTTTTAATTTGGCAGCCATATCTATAGCTATAAAATCAGGTAATCAAAGGGAACAATAAGCCATATATATTGCTAAAAGCAAACCAAAAATTAGAAAATGGGAACCCAAGGCGATGACCCAATTAAATTTTCTCTTTATTTAAGTGTTTTCAGCTAGATTCCTTTTTTCTGAGTTTGTAGTGTTGCAATACTCTTTTCTATTTTTCCTAACCACGTGAAGCGTTCTAATCTTCTTTTCAAGTGTCAATGTTTTTTAATATGTACAAGATCTGCTGACTACCAAAGCACATTATCCTGTGTTTACATTATTTTATTTCCTAATTAAAATTACTTGATTCCCTTAGTAAAGGGGTATTCACCTTTTTTTTTTTAAATTGATGAGTGACATATGTATTCAGTGGGTATTAAACCCACGACCTCATCTCTCATCCCCATTATTTGGAGGAAGAACCATTTGAACTAGAGCTATTGGCATAAAGGGATATTCACCAAATAATAACCGATTTTTCATTTCAAATCCAAAAGCTTCCATGTAATCACTCACCGGACCAGTAATTCCTTTTATCAATTGGGGCGTGACCGCAACAAGAATAGACTGTGCAAGAGATTGTGTAGAAACTTCAGCAACTATTGTCTTCAAAGCTATGCTAGCAATGTCACGATGCTGATCCTTCCCATTTAGCAGTTTATCACAGAGTTTATTAGCCATCTCCACAACTCGTGCCTCACTGACCTTCTTGACCAATGGAGCAAGACTGCAATACCACACAAAAAGTAATGATGTTATAGCATCTCTTTATGAAATTCTTTCCCTTCACTTTCCCCGCCACTTGCATATATTTACACATAAACGGTCAGGCCAATAACTCATTTGCATACACTTATCATATGTATGTCCTTAAAATAAAAATAAAAATCCAAAAAAACAGAGAGGAATTTCATAGAAAATTGGAAACCCACATTTGCACCCAATTACAAGTATAAAACTGTAGAAATTTATAGAAAATGAATTGTGGCTATCTATAATTCTACCTCTACAGAGGTTAAAATCAAAACTGTTACATATTTAAATGCTGAAGTGAATACCACCATCTTCAACTGAGTACACATATCACCAACCTTGCACTATACTAAAGAAGTGAAACACATGCATAACCACCAACAAAAAACACTGAACATGACAATTGAAGAAGAGATTCAATCATTAAAATATAGAAGTATTGTAACAAAAATCATATGGCCAACCAATAGAAGCAACAGCATCTCTGATCAAGTTAAAGGGGAAGCAGCAACAAGTCCATTACCATTTCACAGCCAATCCCGAAACATCACCAGCCGCATCATCAAGCTGTTGAATGATTATATTTGACAATTTTATCTCCAGATCAGCATCCGCTTTAAAACTTTCTTTGTTTAACTCATTTAGCAAATCAGATGTTGCCATATATCTATAATCTTTATCCTTTCCCGTCATCTGTAAAGGAACACAAAGCAGTCAACACATCACAGGTAAAATAATTGGCCTACACATGTAGCCCTTAATAAATAAACTCAAATGAGTCACTATACAAAATGATACCTTCTCTACAAAAACAGAAGCCCAAAAACATCATACCTTTTCTAGTATACTGGTCATCGCTAAATTTGTCGCCATCTCTGAGCGACAATATTAAGATGTTTGTACCTAACTGAAAAATATCAAATCTCTGAGAGGACGGCAGAAATTAGGAAACCAGCAATTACAAAATTACATGTGCATTTGCAAAATAGCATTCAAAAGTTGAAACAAAATATCTTCAACTAAACCATACTCAAGAATTCCCAAACTCTATGAAGGAAACCCATCACAAAAAACAAGGAAAAAATTAAAGTTCAAAAACAACACATGCCTCCTTAAACAGTACACAAATATATATAACATGCACTTATGGTTAAATCATTTAACACAAACAACCTCACATAAATAAAAGGAAAAGGCTCGGTAAACACATCAAGAGGGGGATCCACTTGTGAAAATCTTATTAAGAGGGGTCATATGCTGGTAGGGTGGTGTTGTGTGTGTCAGTGTAGTGGGGAGACCGTGGATCATTTGTTGTTGCACTCCTTGGCTGCGTTTGATTTGTAGTGTTTTGTTTTTAAATCTTTTGGGAACCAGTGGGTGTTGCCGAGAACAGTTATTGATGTCTTGCTTGGTTGGTGGAACAAGTTGGGTAAACATTCTCGGATGTTTGGAACTTAGTTGCTTTATGTTTGATGTGGACGGTGTGGCAGTAATGCAAGCGTTGTACGTTTGAGGACATGGAAAGCTCAAGGAATGAGTTGCTTGCATCGTTTAGCAACTCTTTGTTTCACTAGTCCTGTGTTTGGGGTTTCACAAATAGGAAATCCATTGCGGAATTCATAGTCTTTGTTCTTAGGTACATAATACTGTTTTTTTTTTTATTGGCACCGGATTTCCGAAGCATTTTCTCCGACTTTTTCCGGGAGTGCACACGCCCTCGGCAAGGAGTTTCACGCAAGTGCACCTTGGATAATCTGAGGGGCAATTAAATTCCCCCAGTCCGATGGCCACAACGGGGCAGTGGCTACTCGAACCTAAGACGTCCGAGTTTATGGCTCGCCCTAGAGTTGATTGACCACTACGCCAACTCCCTTATGGTTCATACAGTTTTTCTGTATTCTTTAGGCTCTTTTATGTCCATATACTTGTTCATGAAGAAGTTTTTGTTTTCAGTAAAATACTTTTTACTTTTTTTTTTTTTTTATATATGATAGAAATTATAATCTAAACTCACACACACATATATTTTGAAGATCCCGAGAATCAAACTCAAACCATCATAGAGGGGTGGGGGAATTTGGGGAGGGGGATTACCACTAGGTGAATTCCCAAGTGGCATAAAATACTTTTACTTATCAAAAAAAAATTGAAAATGAAATAAGACTTTATATCCCAAGCCCATAATAGCCCATTGTTAGCTACAAAACTTGTTTTTTTTTTCTTCAAACCTTTAATTCACAAATTTCATCAAAAGCCACATCATAAAATAAAACTAAAGCTAGCACAAACCATATATCATCTGATACATACATACACATACATATATACATATCATCAACTGTGATGTAACCCCACCCCCCCAATACAAAGACAATTCTAACCAAACCCTAAACCAATGTGAGAATCTACAATTCTACATTAGATTAAACCTCCATTTTTCAAAAACAATACAAACTTTTGAGTGAATTGCAGTATCAGAAACCCCAGAATTCAAACCAAACCCTAAACCAACCGATACATACATACACCTAATACATATCATCAAGTACAATGTGAATTTAAAATTTCAAAAAAAAAAAAAGACATGGACGATTTTATCCCCAGGCATACAATGTGAGAATCTACAATAAAATTCATAAATAGCTTCACAGAAAAAACCCTAAGAACCTTAATTTGTTGTATAATTACAATAAAGTTGTGAGTGAATTGCAGGATCAGAAACCCTAGAAATGAAAAAAAAAATCTCGAAGTGAGATCGATACGGGGTCAAAGAAAGAAGGAAACGCAGAGAAAATAAACCGAATCGAATCGGTGACTTCAAATACATTAAAGAAAAAGCTTAGAGAGAAATGGAGCTGGAAATCGAATGCCACGTACCTTAAGAGTGTAGCAGTCGGACTCTGAAAAAACACATACACAGACTCTCTCTCTCGCTCTCTTTCTAGCTCTGTGTTTTGGGTTTTGAGAGGGAATAGTGAAAAGGTAAATGGAGTGAAGAAGAAGAATAGGAAGCTAAAACCCTATATATTTATGTATGTATGAAGCTAGCTAGCTATGCCATGCCATGTAACCCGATCGCGAGTAAGGATAAGATGCGGGCAAGCTTAGTTCGCTTATGATGGACTGTCTTCATTGGAGACAAGGCATCGCATGAGCATCTATCTACTTATTTTGCTTGGTGTATTTGCTATTTACTATTTGCCCATCTTCTTCTTATCTTCTTTGTCTTTTCTTTTCTTATTTAAGAAATTGGGGGAGATCATTTAATATCGTGAAAAGTGCTTATTTGAGGGAGTTTATTTTCAATGGTTGATTTGGATTAAAAAATAGAACGAGCAAAAGTATAAATGTATCTTACAAAAGTAAAATTTTAAAAAGTTGTACATAAGTTAAATAAACTGAATAAATTGAAAATAAACTCTCTCAAAGAGTTAGAGAGAGAGAGAGAGGAGAATGAGGAGAAATGGGGGTTTGTTTGTGTGATAGTTAGCAAAAAAAATAAAAATAAAACCCTAGAAAATTTTTCATCATAAAATCAATTGTAAATAATTTTTGGGGTTCTTTTGACCCATTAGTGAAGCGGAAAATGGGTATCTTAGGATAATTTTTATATAAGAGAAAGTAGGGTTTGGTATGCATTTTGAGAGGAAAACGATTTCCTTTTTCTTTTTTTTTAGAAAATTTGGAAAAAATGATGAAAAAACAAAAAACAAGGTAGATGGATTTGTGATCTTGGGAAGGTATTAACGGTAGCAATTAGATCAAAGAAGATGAATGTGGTGGGGAGCTAGATGTTGCAATCTAATTCATCGTAGCACCAGTGTCAATACCTCTCAAGTATTTATTTGTTTCGGGAAAGAAATAAAATAAAAAAGTGTTTGTTTGTTTGCAATAATCATCGCATACTACTGGAATAGGTAAGTTCTACATAGTTTCGCTTGTTGTTTTGTCAATATACTCGGATCGCATATAATCAACGCGTCAATTAGCTCCAATGCTCGAGTCTTTCTTAACCATTAAACTTAACTACCAATTGAACGATAGGATATTTGCAAAATTTTGTTTTAATTAAAGTGATGATGCAAGTTTTCATAGTTTGGGATACATATAGCATAAATACCCCTATAATCAATGCGATTTTATGCAATTAAATTATACAAAACAGAACGATTTCCCCTCATTACCTCTTTTCATCCCTCCTCCAATCCATTCAAACAAATTATGCAAATGTCGCAGGGTGAGCTTAAATCCATAGTTACACCCTTTACACAACCATGCAATTTCCCTCGCTTGCAGACGGCCAAATCACACATCACAAATTGGTGATATTTGGTTTGCCCCAATTTGTGAATTATACATGTTATATTGTGATTCACAATATAACATGCATAATTTTTCATCATATTAGCCCAATGGGAATCCTGCAGACTCAGGCATTGGTTTTTGAACAATTTTTCGCTTCTTCCTTGTTGGTATAATTAATTTTTTGGTTTCATTTCTAAGAACGAGAGCAAACATCGAAACATGACTAACCACTTGCATGCGCGACTCAGACACAGTCAATAACAGCAACAAGAACCACGTGAGAAGAAAATATTTGTCTCGTTCAAACACCAACTTCCTAAGTTAAAAACATCATGTCTATCTCTATTTTTGATAAATACAGTTTAACTCCATGCTAACCTTCAATTGAAAAATAAAAGAAGAAAAGCTTAGCATCATGTGCACAACGTACATTAATTCTGTTTTACATTCATTCTGTTTTAAGACTCGACTGTTCCATCATGAGCTAGGTCTTGCAAAGACAGAAAACAGGGGAACTCTAACCTACTCATCACCACCCTCAACAGTCGCTCCCTTGAGATGCAAGTGTTTTTCCCTCTTTTGGAACTCTGTCAAACCCTTTCCACTCCCAGTCACACCAACCTTACCTTGTGGGTCTTCTGGAGACTTGAAGATGCTCTCCCGCTTGCGCCCCGAAAAGAAACCAATCTGACAATGCAAACAGGAGATTTCAGATTATGGTAAAAAAGAACAATATAAACACTAAAATAAAATATAACATATGTACTCTGAATTTCAATTTTGTGGGAAGGAATCGATGTTTGAGATTGTACAGAATAGTGGGAGTTAGGGGTCATTTCAGAAGATAACGGAACATGCAGTTCAGTGGAGATACAAGCACTGGTGCATATTGCAACATATCAGATGCAAAAATGTCCAAATGTACCTTCTTAGTCTTGCCTTTGGTTGACTGGAACTGCTGCCAAGCATTCTGCCGCTTATTCTGTGTGACTTCAAGTTGCTCCATCCGCACCTTTGACTTAAAAGAATGTATCTTCTTACGCTTGGCAACTTTCTGTAAATATTATAGTTACTAAGAATATCATTACCGCATCATAATGTAATTGGGGCATGAAAACAAAACTATAAAAACCATACAAATATTAAGCATCCTACTATAACTAATTTTGAAAAGTTTGTTTAAGCTTATCAAACACTAGAAAAACTACAAATTTCAGAATGAGCAAAAACAATTGTCTAACTCCAGTTATATGGATATCCATTGTTCTTTAATAGTATGTTGCACGCACAACTTACCACATCCTCTGGGTCATCAGGCTCTATACGAAGCTTTGCTGGTAAACTCCGTGACTGGAAGTCCATGGAAGCAGCAAGTGCAATCTTACGTTTTATAGCTTGCTTGGTAGCTTCAGCTACTCTCTCAGCTTCTGCCAAAGTATTAACAGCTCCTTCTTGAATTGGCCTTACATTGTCAGGATCCACCTAGAAATAGCAACTGTGAGTGATATCCAAAGCTGCTGATATCTAATTCTAACCCATTCAGAAAGAACATATGACTAACAAAGTGCGGGAAAATGATTGAAGCAATAAGATTAGAATAGACATGGTATGAAATGGCAAAACGAAAACATTATCTGTAAAAGGGATTTATAATTCTCATGCATTAACTTTGAAGATAATCTTGATAATGAACAATCCAAATGGCTAGTGACATCCCACCCATGGAAATTTAACATATAAAATTCTCCAATTTGCAAAGGGTTGCTTTAGTAAATGACACATGTATCTTCTCAGCAGTTTGCATATTTGTTTCTATCCAACTTTTATCACAATTGTATGGTTCTTTTTTTTACTTTTTAGTTTTGCTTCTTTTTATTATATTTGAATGTTCGATTGTAATTCATCTAAGGAAGCTCAGCATTTTGAGCTCTCCTTTCTTTCAATAAATTATTTTACTTATAAAATAAAATATATATTTATTTGAGGAAGTTCTCTACTTAACATTTGCAAAATCCTTTCCTCCATCACAACTATTCTTCATTTTGTTTCATATCTAACATTTCTCCATATGTTCTAAATTTATCAGCATAAAAAAGTTTGTTGTACAACTAGTTGGCAAGAAAAAAAAAGTTGTAATGTTTGTAGTGGAAATGATACAGCAAAGCAGTTATAATTATTATAATGATGACAAGATGGCAACAGTGAAGATGGTATTGCAATAAAGGTAAAGGAAACAATGCAGTGTTCACAAGGCTGGTCCATCAATTGAAGTTGTATTGATGGTAGAGCCATGGTAGTGGAGTTCATGACAGGAAAGGGAGGGGGATGTTTGTGGTTATGATAGTTGCTTTCTGAAAGACGCAATTAAAAAATAGCACTACTGAGTAAAAAGGAAAAATTCCATGTACAAGGTAAATAGTAAAAAGAAAGCTAAAAAAAGGAAAAGAAGAGGTAATAGTTAAGGCAAGATGAGTAAACTAGAGTGCCAGCTAACTTAGCGGGTAAAATTTCAGTGTCATTCAAAAGACTTGGGATCCAATTCTATCTTCCCTAGGGATGGAAGGGTATAAGGAATGAGGAGGGCTGTCCTCTGACTGTGTAGCCCATGGGACCAAGTCACATATTGAATGAACTAAAAAGAGGGAGGAGAAAGGAGAGTGGGGGGGGCAAAAATATTAATGGCAGCAAGCAGGCTACACTCTGTGATATCCATAACAGTAGCCTCTAAAAAATTTGCGAAACATTTGATGGCACCTGCTGCATGTTTAATAGCAACACTAAACAAAAGCATTAGAATATTAAGGATGACATTTGCACAATTGATATACTAGGACAAAAGATCATAAACAACTTTAACTTTTCACATTGGAATTATATCTCCATCTTAAGCTATGAAAATGTGCAGGCATGGTAAAAAAGGTAAGCATTACTTTTCCTGATAAACAATTGTAAATGCTAATGAGATCTGGACGATGTAAATTCTATAAACAAAATATACGCAGCAACCTATAGATGCAATGATGAGGATAGAGGAAGATGATGCATTAAGGAATGAGGACTCAATGATTCAAAACTGTGGCTACAGAAATCGTACCTCCTCTCTATTTCCCCATCCATCATAACAAATGTGATAGCCATTTGGAGTATGCGCCTCAATTGTTGCATCATACCTGAACATTCAACTAATCAAACACAGAAAGACAAAGGTAAAATAAATGGAAAAAAAAAAAATTATGATTGAAACTCAGAATCTCAATTTTTATTTTTATTTTTCACATACCATTCCCCATCTTCACTCCAAACAGCTTGAACTTTTGTACCAATGGGAAACTTTTCTTGATGATCATACATGCTTTCTGAGTCCTACATGAAGAAAAACACAAAAGAACCCATATGATCACCAGATAGAGTGAGAAAGCTCCAACATCACCAAAAACACATACTATAATAAAATAAGAAGCCAACATGTATTTGCCATGATATTAAGAAAAGCTCATTAAATTTGGGACAAACAATTCAGTCACAAAAGTTAATAAAGGGTAGTACAGGTCAACACAAAGTGATATATGATAATATATGTGAAATTGTCCTCCGCTGCAAAGACAGAATGATGCAAGGACAATATCCCCACTCAGTAGCCGCACACCAGCCATATTGCAGTTTGTTCCAACTATGAAATTGCAATGTGATGCAGCACATAAAATGTTAATGAAGACAAAATGCCCCATCTAAGACATAGCAAGTGACAAGACAATTCTCTGACAGTATGCCATGCAAGACACCATGTTACATCATCATGCATATAAGTAAAAAATTATGAAAACAGAAACCAACCAGCCCCCAAGAACCAAAATGCCACTCCAAGCAATAGACGAACCATAAAACTGGGGAGAAAGAATTAAGACTAGCAAACAAAGAAACCATTCATAAAGTTTCTGAATTCAATAAGTAGGCACTAATATTCTACCCAGTATAGCTGTTTAAACTATTGTCTAATGCAATGTAAGTGTCTCGGGCTACCAAGTGCAAGTGAACAAATTCAAATTCAAGAGTGGTCACGTCATACAAAAATGTTGAAGGATACGACCATATTCATGGCACTCCTTTTAGGACCCCACTTTCAACCTTTTTATATCGGTTTAAACTTAAATTTAAATATAGCTGTATAGCTCAAATTTAAATAAGAAATTTTTATATCTTACATCGAAGCCAAATTCAGAATTCACATTTTTAAAAGTTTCCCATTCTAACATAACTTCTGCCTTCATGTCATGAGGAAACAAAGCACATTTGCTACTCAAGAATGAATGAAAAGCATGTGGATTTACCATTTTAGACTGGAGCAAACTTGGAGATGCCCTACCACTTGTCCCAATATCTGATCCAGAAATATCATTTTGCTTTGCAGTTGCAAGAAGTTCTTCCGTCAAAGCAATCACCTGCATCCACACAACTTTAGCCCTAACTCAAAATTTAAAACAACAAAAAATGCACATCCATATTATCAGTAACACAACAAGGACAAATTAACATCAAAATTCGAACTTAGAATCTCAGTGTGAACATCTGAAATCAGGTGATTGGGAGAGAGCAGACTGGCCATCACGACACATAGCACACCTGCACAGGAACCAAGATAGAAGTGATGTGCATCTTGACGAAGTTCTCAATTTTCAGATATAGATCCAAATTACTTTCTCATTCTCCATAGAGTTCCCATTTGGAGTGTACGAACTTTATTTAACATTACCTTTTCAGTCAAGAAACGAAAATAAACCTCCACAGGTGCCATTAGAAGTTAACTGATGTTGCTTGTTTGAGCAACATTTTGATTCCTTCAAAAGAGAGAAGGTAGAGATAAAAGAAAGAAAGTTGCATCGAAAACTAGATAGACATCCAATTAATAATATCTGGAATTGGTTATGTGACCTAATGGGCTTGACTAGGGGCTGATTCTGTTTCTCAAAAAAATCGTTCAAAAGTGAAATACCTAGGATAAAGATAACTCATATATATAAGATTATAAGGAATCATATGCGCACCTCCAAGCAAATGTATAAGGAATAGAAAATGAAAAACATTGAAAGAGAACAATCATAAGCAAAAAAGCACCTCTTTAAGCTCCCTTTCCATGTCGACATATTCGGAGTTTCCAGGATCATCAACCAAAAGCTGTCTGACCTGTTCCACAGTTAACAGAAAGTCGTTACACTATGGGCTATGGGCAACAATGTATAGAAAAATTCAGCCCACAACCTAGAGCATATATTTAGATTATGAAAAAGAAGCTTAAAAACTGGGTAAGGCTCTTGGGAAGAGAAAAGAAGAATAGGAAACCAACTTATTCTCATATTAAATTTTGTTAATTCTTTGTATGCTGTCCCTCATTTTTCTGTTAATATAAATACCCCTTTTTTTCCATGATAACAAATAATTAATTAAGGAAAGCCAAGAGAGGACCAATTATACTCAATGCGTACAGAAGGACATCTCAAGCATAATGTTCAAAATTCTGTAAATATTTAGTTCTTGACTCGCAATACCTGGACAACTATCTGTTGATGTAGATTTCAATAGTCAAGTGGCATTGACACTACAAAACCTCCTTGCCTTGGCTCATAGTCCAACCAAGAAAGATTTATGCCTCCAAATCAGAGGACAATCATCAAATGGCAGGGATGCCACATTGCCAAGAGTAATTTTTTGTTGTGAATGGTGCCTATATACTTTTAAATTGTCTTTCTACATCATCCTTAAACAAGCATTTAAATTTAAGAATGTATGAGTATTTCGGGTTCTCTCTCTTTAAAATTTAATAACAATAAGGATAGAGTACAAGAAGATTTTAAGATTAATCCTAGGAACAGGAGATTGATTTATAAGCACTCATTAAGAAATACTATTGGAGGCTAAATAAAATATGATACGTCGCAACGCATTCGCCGATGCTTGTCCAAACAAAATCGCATGAAGAGCGGTGTATAAGATGATTGTTGATGGGTTGAATCGCGTGCATTCCGGTTTCCTCACCCATCAGTTCCAATCTCCTCAAACCACAGCCCCCCATCTCCGATCCAACCACCTCAAGACACTGACTACAAAACTGAGTGCACAGAGTACAGCTCATATGGAAAGACTTGCTGGCTTAGGTGGGTAAAATTCCGATTAGTCACTGTTTGATGGTGTTTTAAATTTATTCTAGACACTTATTCACAAATAAAAAATGGATTCGTATTTTAAATGGATTAATTGCTGCTGATTGCAGACACTTTTTCTTTTTTCTTTCTTTAAGTGCTGCCGATTGCAGGCACTTATTTACAAATAATAAAAAAAAATAAAAATAAAAACATTTTTACAATAAAATCTTATAAAATCATTTTTTAATCTTAATTTAATTTAATCTTGTTCACACAGGGTCATGGTTGGAAATAGGAGAGCAGGTGTATTCAGTTCTTCTTTTGAGCTTTTTCTAATATTCTGTATGTATATCTGTTTTTGTATGCTGATGAAACTGTTATGCACGCATACAAAACAGTGATGAATTTGGCTAATAGTAATATACATTCCATTACCATTTCCATGTAAAAGCAATAAACAGGCAACCACTTGAAACATTTGAGTTATACACATTCACATTGAACACACACACTTAGTGTTGCTCCTTCAATTCCTTCATCGAAACATTTCACGCATTATTTGTCTTCCTATATAACAAATTACAAGCATATATATTGATTGCCACTAAATTTTATAGAAATTCAAAATTCGTAATTTGGTTCAAATTTTTACTAGACTTAGTTTGTGTTTTATCAGCTACAATATATACAATATAGAACATCAAATTTCCTTTTAGTTATTTTCTTCTAGTTTCTCAGCTTCCGAACAAAGTAAAAAAAGAAAACCCCAATTCAGAAAATAGGGTTTTTAGTTTTTTACTTTTTACTTCACCGCCCCCAAAAAACCAAGGAATAATTACAGAGAATAAAAAACAAATCAAAAACCCTAATTCGAATGAAAAACCCTAAATCACGAAACGCAGTGATAGTGAAATCAAAAAATTGACAGAGCAAAGAAACTAAAATTAAATAAAAATAGTAGAAAAATACCTGATGAAGCTGATCCTTGTATGTAGCGAGATTTGAGGCCAGCTCTTCTATGCTTACCTCTTCTCCTTGCATTTTTTCTTTTCAATTTTTATTGATTTTATTTGAATTTCAAAGAATTATTCTCAGAGAGTGAGAGAGAGGTTTTGTACAAAATAAACAAACCCGATCTTTTTAGATTCTGTGTTTCTGTGTGTGCATGTTTCTGTTTCGATCTTTTGGACTATGGACTTTAGAGTTTAGAAAGGCAACAACTGGGCCGCTATTGGGCCGACCTTATGGATTATTGTCCATTTCAGGAGAGAAAATAAGAATACAGTTTGGTTAGTTTGTACCCAACTTATTACAACCCACTATCTGGTGATTAGTACATAACCTATTTAATGAGTCATGTAACTTGTTTAAATAATACATGTGGATGGTTTTATTGAGTTGAACCTAATATGTTTGTAGATTAGGTTTGAAAATGAGTTGTTATATAATGGGTTGTGTAACAAGTTGGTTATAAACCGGTTTGTAACCAAACTCTATTTAATGAATGAATAAGAGAAAATTAATTTTCAGAAATTAATTTAATTGATTTTAAAAAATAAATTAAATTAAATTAAATGATGACAAACTAAAATACTATGTAAGACTGTTTTAAGTTTTTTTTTTTGTTTTTTTTTTTAGCTTTCTCTTTGATCACATGATGTGTTTCTATCTATCAATAAGTGTCAACTCAATACATTGCATCTCAAGACTTGGATTTGGGAAACTTATCATTGAGAGAGATGCTAAATCGGTAATCAACTAATCATAGATACTTTCTCACTCTTATAGTCATTTGATTGACGATTGTAGGTTTCTGATCCACTCTTTTGAAAAAGGTACATTTCGTCATGTTCATTGCAAGGGAAATTTTAGAGCGGACATTTTAGTAAAGGCAGGAAACAAATCTTGGACTCTTCTTTTGTTTTAAGCCAATTGTTGATGGATATTTGAGACGTTTCATAATATTTGAATATTTGCATGCATATTTCCGTTTTCACCAATAAAAACAAAAGACTTGGATTTGGGCTTAAATAACACAAAACCCAAACAACATCTTGGGATATTCTGCCCAAAAGTCCAACATACACCGAGCCTTTCATGGAGACTAAATTCCTTCACTTCACTTCACATCACATATTAGGCCTCATACTCTATGGACTTCACTTCATAAGATAGGCTTCACAACACGCTATATTTTGCATCCAATAAATGGGCTTTATGTAAATTCCTACTACATGGATTGCGCTCACTGTCCATATTATTTTCATCTATCCATATTGGACTCACGGTCCATGTTCTCTCTCTCTACACAAGTTAGACCCCACGATCAATGGTCCATGTTTACTCAAAATAGCCATCAAGTGGAATATGCCCAAACCAATATTATTTGCATTATAAGGAAGCTAAAGGGCTTATCTCTCAAGGAAAGCTCGGGGCCACATCCTCCATGCCTGAACCAATGAATAAGCATTAGAGCCCACATGTTTTTGCAAGCCAAATGCTATGGAAAATAAATACCAAGGCCCCCTACACTTACAAGTGAGCTGACAAAAAAAGAAGTGCACTCAAGACTATCCTATCAACACCCCCAAAAGGCTAGACACTAGCCGTTTTGTCTAAATAAATCCAGTGATACTAATTTTTTCATAGTTTATTTTATTTTATTTTAGGAATATGATCTAGTCATGATAAATGGGCTCATATAAACGCGATGATATTATTCCAATCACAACTTACCACCTTAACAAGTTGTGAAAATATTGTATTTGTATAATATATATATATATATATATACATATCTAAGTTGATAACTTTGTGTAATATATTTAGAATTATGACTAACTCTAATGTTAAAACATTTAAGGTTAGTGTGTGTTTGCATCTATTTGCATAAGGTGTGAGAGTTTTTCTTGACTAATATATTAGTATCACAACTCAATCCTTTCAAACAAAAAATCTTTTCTTGACTAATATATCAATATCACAGCTCAATCCTTTTAAACTAAAATTCTGAATAATGTTTATAAAAAGGAGCTCAACTAAAGAAGCTCTCAAAGTGGTTTTAAGGTTACGTATGTACTCTATTAGCTTTGGAAGTGATAACCAACGATATTGTTTTGTACTTCTGTTAGCTTTGGAATTGCACAAAAAAGTTAATAGTTTTCATGGGATTGGTAAAACACAAGGACATGTTTGGCATTGTTCTCCCTCCAGCTTGATTAGCCTTTCTTCATTGATTGTGAGGCTTCATGCAGTTTTTCTTTTCCTACCTTGGGAAGAAAAATGTATGCAAGTATATATGTATATATTCTTGAACCTATCAACTACCAGTCATGAGAAACCAACATTTTCACTATTCTAACTAGTAGCTAGACGTGAGGATTTATGTGGTACATTCTTAAAGCTCCACAAGAGAGAAAGTGGCCTGCAAGACTTTTGGGTTGGTTTAAAGAGGTGAGATATTGAGAAGAAACATGGTGACATACAAATAAGTGGAAGATATTGGCTCCCGTTGAAGCGGAATGGCTAGCCAACCTTAGTGGTTGGGAACAACTAGAATTCGACTTGGATAATCTATATTACCAGAGTTATTAATTCTATAGATATCAGTTCTCCTTAATAAGTAGAACCAACGTTCAAATTTCACTCATAAACAATAATATAGGGTAAATTATACTGATACTCTCGATGTTTGGTCAAACTAGACTCGATACACCCTATTTTCAACAAATGACACTTCGTTCCAAAATAATTGACACTCAGTTTCAAAATAATTCACACTCCACTCTGTTTTTTGAATGGAGTGTCATTTGTTGAAAATATAATGTAGTGAATCTAGTTTCACCAAACATCGGAGTATTAGTGTAATTTACCCAATAATTTATTATAGAGGAGGCAAAAGCAAAATCTTGTTTCCACCAAAACAAAATGCCCAATATGCGTATTGGTTGGAATATGTGGAGCAACACCAACCTCTTCCGTTCCACCCCCCATCCCTTTATTCAAAATCTATTCTCTCACCCAAACATGACATATTTTACAGACGACTATAGTGGGGCTAGCTATTATCAAATCCATGACTAGATAAGGATGAAAACCCATGTCATGAGTAGCTGTTTTTCTAGGAGGGAAGGGGGGAGGAGAACCATGTTGATATTTAAGCCAACAATTTGATGTATCCCTTGCCAGTGTTGTTAAAGAGAACAGCAATACCAAAGGGTCTCAGTGGGGGTCTAGCTTCAAGACATGTTTGAGACATGTCTTTTTGAACATAGGCACATGATTGACATAACACACATGATCAAAATGGGAATAACTTGTTTTGTATAGTTCCAATGGATCACATCTCTTTCTGAAAAGGAACTTTTTTCTTTCTGACTTTTAAGGCTTCATTTTGTTCCATACGCATACATCAAGTCGTGCATGGTTTTTGCATTTCTCTAAAGTACCCCTTCTTTCAAGTAAGAAAGCATTAGGCCACCACTTACGTATTCCTTTTTGTCGTTCAAAAGAAAGTGATGAGGTCCACCCAACATTCAGGGAATGAGATTGATGTATATGTAAAAGAGAAACATAAGAAGAGAATGCATTGTATCTTGTAAATGGGGTTGGACATACTTTCATTATAAACACTTGGTATCAACTTAAAGTCATTGAGTACACTTGAAAAGTGCATATTCTTTTCACACTTAGGTTTGTACTTTAATTTTTATAGTTTATTTTTTTTTTTAATCAAAGCAACGGAGTTGAGTTTTTCAATATATTTGAAGCATATGTTTTAACAAAACAAGATCATCAAGACATTGGCCTTCATTGAAAAACATAAAGAGTAAGATGCATATAACTCTTTGCCTCCAAGCTTCCCTTAATGGCACATTTTTTTTTATACTTACACTATTAGCCTCAAGAGAGCACACAAAGGTTTACATAATTCTTCATCTTTATATTATACAAGATGCTAGGTAATACTTAATGATATGTCATTTAAGGTATATTAATGTCATCAGCTCCATTGTTTTTCCCAGAGGCGAAGTTATAGTGGCTATAGTCCTCTACATTAGTCTCTTGGTGTGAATTGCTTGATGAGGATGAATTATTAGAATACCATCTAGACCAAAAGAGATAGTTGAGGAAGTTGAGAAAGCTAAGGGCTGCCAGCATCCAATAGAAAAGGTCTAGCCTGTCTTTATTTAGATCATTATCATGGAGCCAACCACCATGTGAGGAACTTGATGTGATCTTGTTCACCAAAGACACCAATAAGGAGCTCAAATAAAACCCAAATGAGTATGAGCAATAGGTCATGGCTGTTAAAAATGCTTGCATCCCTTTCAAGGATTGTTTGTAAAAGAACTCAATAAGGCCTACCGCTGTAAACATCTCCGATAATCCAAAGATTAAGAACTGTGGAGTGATCCAAAAAATGGATAATGTTTTGTTTAAATCCACAGCTGAATCCCTCCTTTTTTTCTCCATGATGGCAGCTGCAACCATTGAAAATGTTGCGAAAAATAGGCCAAAGCCTATTCTATGTAATGGGGAGATTCCGGATTCATGGCCGGTGATTTTTCTTGCAAAGGGGACAAAGAAAGTGTCATAGAGAGGAACTACAATGATGAGCAAGATGTATGGGATGGATTGAAGTGAAGCTGGTGGAATATGGAAGGATTTAGTGAGTTGGGTGTCCATTGCACTTCCTTGTTGGACTGAGAATGTTTGGAGTTGAGCTAAAATGGTGTTGAAAACAATTGTGCAAGCAAAGATTGGAACAACTGAGATCAAAATCTTCACTTGATTGACTTGAGTAACAGTGCACAATCTCCATGGGCTTTCCATTGTATTAGCCCCATCTTGGATTTTGATGCAAGCCTTGTCCAAGAACCTGATATTTTTGCATACAGTCATTAAGTAGATTGACCATTATATTGTAAGAAAAATTATAACTACTAGAGATATTAACATATAAACATCACCAATTTAAAGTTTATTATCCAAGATTGTCAAAGATAGTGGAAATCGATACAATTATGACAATATATCCTTGAGCTTTTACGGAATTGAAATTCAAAGAAAAAGGAAAATAATGGATAATAACTAGCTTAATTAAGATTAGAAAGAGTTATTATTCAATCCATTAAATCTAATCTACACGTGAGGGGGTGTTAGAATATTGGTTAAGTGATTAAATTCACTATTTCCTATCAGATTAAGTTTTTGGGACAAATGATAATTTATCACTTAAAATAATTAAATTAAAGAAATTAGTCAATGAAATGCTCTTACATACTCATATTGTATTTCAAGTATGATTTGAAAGTATGTGAAAAATTTCTACTGAAAAAAATAAGAAGCACAGACAAAGAAATACATAATTTTACAAACTAATATACCTGAACTTTTCAGGGTGAGAGAAGGCAACGTTATTATTTGGAACATTGTTTTGGCTTTCATGAAGCATTTGTCTATTAGATGGACACACCTGCTTTCTTTTTAAAATTGCAGCCACAAATACCTGAAAAAAGCACATTGTAGAAAGACAAACAAAAATTAAGAAAGGAAAAAAAGAAAAAGGTAAATTGTAATGGAATGAATTAGTATTTAGTGCCATCCAATCAGATAATGTAGATAAAGTTTTTCCATGACCATGAGATAGCAGACAGCACTTCTAGTCGTGTTGCTATATACAACCTTATTTTATTTAACAACCACATGCTACTTTTTCTAATTAACATAAGCAAACAAAATTGTGTGCAGAATCATCTGAACCAAACAGTACAACCATTATGCAAAAACTATAATAAATCACTAAATTACAATTCTTGATTGGCACAAGAAAATAATACTAATTAAACAATGCATTCCATATGTCCTATAGGCTATAACATATATACAAGGATTATTATAGTCGATGAAATTTAATTATTAATAATAATGGTGAGATATAAAGCATGCGTGAAAGATATTATATATACAAACAAATTGATTGGGAATTAGCCTTTTGTAAAAAATAAAAATATTTGGAGGTAAGGTTGCCTAACAATATCCTGCAAAAGTGAGAGTTTTATGTATTTGATACAACTTTATATATATATATATATATACTCTAACAATATTTTTCTTTTGAGTTTATACTCTTAAAAATATAAATACATACACAAACACAAATGAGAACAAATTAAGATTATGCCTATTAATAGAAAAAGGGAAAGAAAAGCACTTGAGTTGAGACTAATTACTTGAGCAATGGGGGTCAAGATGCTTCCTTGAGGGGGCTTGTTTCGGTAGTATAAAGTACCCGAAACCAAGCTAATTAATCCGAATGCCATAGCAGCAGCCGAGACGCCAAAGCCTATATCCATCCCGGAATGAGTTTGGACCCATACAAGAATTGTTAGGGCAACTAGCTCACCCATAGAGAAGGCAAAATAGGCAGCATTGAAGTAAGTGGAGAGCTTTTTGGATTGCTTGGGATTATCTTGCTTGAACTGGTCAGCTCCATGAGCAATCATGTTGGGTTTAACACATCCACTCCCTAATGCCACTAAGTAAAGTGCTACAAAGAATATCAAAGCCTTCATGCCTTTTGCTTCTATGCAGTGTTCTCCATCAGTCAGCATGTTGCACTGGGGTGGCTTTAATTGGGGAAGATGAGCTTGGACTGAGAGTAATATAAAACCCTGCAAGTAAAACAGAAAAACCATGTGTCACACACGTGCACACGCACTCATACACGCAAATTTTGATTAACAGTATCTCATATACACAAGATATATATATTTTTTTTGAATAATGAAAATCTTACACAAGTTTAATTTTGTATACAATTTATCACTTTACAAAATTAATTAAATTAAGTCCATTTTCCTTGAAATTTGGATGGCACATACCAAAATCTTTTTTTTTTTTTTTAAGAAAAAGGTGTTCAGTCATGAGTAAGATCCAGACCATGACTAGTCCTCCCCCACCCCATTATAGATGTCATTGTCGTAGTGCAATGAGAGCATTGTCTATCTATTTGGCTAAAATTGAACTTATATCCACTTTGTGTTTTGGGGTTGAATAAGAGAGAGACAAAAAGTGGAGGGAAAAGAAAAAAGTGATGATATGAGATAAAAAGTACTTACAGAAAGTTCAACAAAACCAAAGATGAGCATGGTCCAGAAACTCCCTAGATAAGAATCTGAAAGGTAGCCGCCAAAGAGAGCCAAGAGAAAGACAGTTCCAACAAAGTTTGTCACTATATTTGCAGACTTGGATAATGAGAAGTGCATCTCATTAATCAAATAAGTTATGAGGTTGTTCCCAACAGCAGCTATGGCCATTATCTCAAAGGCTTGTAGTCCTGAAAATAATTACACATTAAAAAATCAAACGACATGTTTTTATATTTCTATTGGACACATCCAAGATTTTAATATTCATATCCATAATTCCTCACTTAAAATGTATAATAAAAATAATACACATATACAACCAAATTTTATGAGAGAGAGGGACCAATAATATTTTTGGTCAAATAGAATAAGCATGTCATATTCAAAGTGCAGCACCAGCATAAAATATGTACTCCAATGACCCTATATACAGAAAAAGAATAAACTTTTATTTTTTTGATAATTCAGAAAATTACCTACCCAAACCAAACACACAAACCTTTTAATATTCAGAGACTATATATGTATAGATATGTTTGGAATAGAAGATATGTTTGGAACAGAAGAAAATGAAGAGAGACAAGAGGGAGTAAAGGGTAAGAACAAGGTATTTGAAACTTGAAATACACTAAAATTTAATACATTCCGATCACCTTCCCCTCTCCTCTAAGTCCTCTCCCTCCATCTAAACAAACAAGAAAGAAATAAAGTTGTAGATTACCAAGGCTGCATATATATTAGACTTTACATTCAATAAGAGTTGAATATTATCATTTTGAAAGCTCCATTTATTTAGAAATACTTAAAAAAAATTAAATAAATAAATAACCCAAAAACCAACATAAGCAGTACTTCTTTCAAGCCTAACTTCTTGTCATTTTCTAACTTATACACACACACTCAAACAGATAAAGAGAGACATATTTACCAAGAACAAAAGCAGCAGCTCTCATTCCACCATGTTTGTTATGGATGGAGGGTCTCCCTCTCCAATCAACAGTGCTCTCTTCACCCATTCCTGACATGTCAATGCTCTCCCCTTTGTTATTCTGCCTTCTCTCCATTTCCATCTCTCTCTCTCTCTCTCTCTCTCTCCAAAGCTAACCAAAAACAAAAAGAAAAAGAGAGATAGGACTTGTTAGAAGGTGTGAAGAGAGTTGTCTTCTTTGGTGTGAATATTAGGCAAGTGTTGGTTTGTCCTGAATTTATAACGCCAAGGCCTCCCTCCATAAGATTCTGTGCAAAATTAATGAAATGAAACTTCCCATGAAAATTCAAAGCCCACACGCACTATACCACACGTGGATAACACTCCCACCAGCAAATATGGTTTAGTGATAGACAAATAGTGTACGCTTTTTGTGCTGTTTGAATTGATGCCTATTTTCCATCTCATGAATGAAGTGTGGGTGTGGGGCTTGCTTTTGTGAGTAGAGTTGACATGTGGAGTTGCCCTATCACCCCCACTTTGGTGGTCCATGCTCAGCTTCTTAGCGTGAAATTATTGAGTGTACCAGATGTAAGAGGAGAGAGTGTAGTACATCGGTGTTCCGAATTATTGAGTTGACAAATGGACCTTACATGTGGGTTCTCCACATGAGATCATATTTATATGAGAGGAAGATGTAATACATTAAGGGGTCAAAATAATTTCTCCAGGTTAGTTATTTTCTTTTTCCTATGTATTGGGCTTAATTTACCAAATACGAGTGAGATAGTGGGACTCCATGTATGACGTATCTATGATATTAGTTAGGATGAAATTTTGGATATCTATATTGTAAAAATATGTAATTATATTTAATTTTCCATTTATAATTATTCAAATTACCTTAATCATTTCCACTAATTTAGTTTAATTCCATTTATCACTAGTAGTAAATGGACTTCATTATGTCTATATTTCCCATATTATATAATTACTCAGGTTACCATAATCCTTTCCATTAATTTAGATGGATTTAATTTATCCCTAGCAGTAAATGGACTTCATTAATACTAATTTACTGTATAAGTTTTCCTTCTTTTTCTTCTTTCGAGTGATTGCCTTAACAATATTTCTGTCAAGTAAATCGACTTCATTATTACTAGCTAGTATAGTAAATGGACTTCATTATAGTGGTTGTGGGTGTGTATGTGGAGTTAGGGATTACTCTATCACCTAAAATAAAATAAAAAATTTGGTAGATGAAATATGCCATGATATATATTATGAATCAAGCTAGCTCAAGCATTCAGTAATTTTTATAAATACTTCAACCAAGCATAGCAAATTTATTTTTAGGAATCACAAAAACCTTCTTCAATTTTCTTTTTCATTCGAATCATATTTCTAAAGCTCCAAAAATAGATATTCTTTTTGTAGCCTTGAGTTTGATAGATAGCATGTTTTTCATATATGGAAAGAACCTGTTAAATGTAGGACATAAATCTCTTGTCATTGCACTAGAATGCATGAAATGTTACACATAAACTATGCAAATAAAATTGCTATTAAGTACGAATGCCTTTTTTTGGTCAAATGATTCTATCACTACCCGAATATTTAATTTAGTTCACATGCATGCAATCCCTTGTGATTTCATCCTTTATTTTATAATTATTCTCATTTTGTAATCTAGATTCTTTTTCATTCTTGTCTGATGAGGTAATACATCCAAAAGTTGTGTTTGCCAATTCTTTACTAACTTAAGTACGATCATCACAGAGCAAACTATTTCTCATGATTATACAAAATAATAATACTTATAACCATTATATATATAGCTTATACAATTACAATGTAAAAGGTTTAAACATTAAAAAAAATGATCCATTGTAATGTAGCCATGTTCTAAAAATGCAAAAACCAATTTTCCATTTCACGTTTTATGTATATTCAATAATCAAAATTATTTACAGTTGACCCTGATTAGTATGTTGAGGATCCATAATTGATCCTAAAAATTTTAGAACTAAAATTTGTTGGTTACTTTTATACATTTGGAAATCTAAAATGGTTTTTTTTTGGGGGGGGGGGGGGGGGGGGGTTGGGGGGATCACACTAGCTAGAGAATCAAGTTAACTATATATGACATGAAAGTACATAACATTTTGAGAATAAAGTAATTAATTATCTGCTTAATTATTCCAATGAGGATTTGCCGACCTCTAATTAAACAAGTTGAGAGTTGGTGCGATCTGCAATGCGCTTGGTGAAAGAGGAATGATGAGTTTTGAATTAGTTTGCATAGTGCAACGTACTGTTAAGTGCTTATGATAATGCATAGTTTGGTGCGGGCGAAAACAAAGACAAGGAAACCAAGTCAAAAGGTTGTCGGTGTTTTACGACAATATGTGGTTCAAATTTTCTTTTCATTGGCTAATCCGTTGCTTTTTGGTTGGTCATGGTCCATTATAATAAAAAATTAATGAGAATGTCAAAATTGACATATATATGATATGGTAATTACTTTGTTTACGTGTCTTCCAAAGGGCCTTGATAAAAGGATATATAGGATATATAACACAAGTTTGAGAGAGAGATTTTTTTTTATTGAAGGTTCAATTAAAGGTTGTGCTTTTCAAATACATGTTAACCATATATTTTCAGGTAATTATCTTGAACTTGTGCCTTCATGTTATAAAATATGAGGTTTTTTTTTTTATTTTTTATAATTTGATAGTTACAATAACAAGTGATTTGAACCTTAATTTTTCTCATAAAGAAAATCAGATAATATCATTAAGCCACAAAGTTGTTCGTGAAAGGCATGAGTTTAGTAACAAAGTAGTACATTTTTTTTTAAATGAAGGCAATATTATTACTTTGTTGTTGTTGTTATTCTACAGCTTATTTCTTAGTTGAAATTATATGACCGATTTCTTGCAACAGAAAATAGGAAGAAATCTAAAGAGCTATATATCCAAGTGATGAGCCCCAATTAATGTGTGCATCAGCTTAATTAATCCTTCCATTTGATCACCTTATCCATTATAAGGGAGATGGAACATTATCTTCTATAATGCTTGCATGGCAGTCTTAAAAGTTACTAAAAGTAAAATTGCCATGAAAGTAGAGAAATACAACTTAATTTGGTAAGTATAATATATTGGCCAATGCAAGAAATAGTGGGTTGCTATAACTTGAAATTAATGATTTTTCAATCTTTCTTCTTTCTTCCTTTTCCTTTCACTTCAAAACATAATGATTATTATTCAATATCCTTTTTTTAAGTTGTTTTTTTATATATAATTTTTGCATTACCATTTAGTTAGAAGAAATCAACGGCTAAAAAAAAAAACAAATCAAAATACAAAGCATTTTTTGTACTTTAGACCTCTCAATCAAGGGACTCAAGTCTAGATTTATTTATGTTTCTTGACACGTGGTAGTATTATATAGGTTTGTCGGCAAGAAAGTCAATGTTCAATTGCATGCCAACTGAATCATATATGATCTTTGTTATGCTTTGATTTTGTGGTACAAGGAAAGCTATTTGAGAACAAAGCGGGAGACAAAGTGGAGACAGAACATCTGAATCCTAAGTGGATCCCATGAATGTGTATTTATAATCCTATTCCTATGCACAGAAAACAATGGTTGCAATTTTTTATTACCCAATTGAAGACTGACACGTATGAGTCAAACCTATTTATCCATATTGAAAAAGGGTCATGTTAACGAGTGTCCTTAGGGTAATGGTTAAGGAAGCATTTAATGCTTCCACTTAATGCTTCCATTTAATACAAAAATGACTTTTAAGGATATTTTAGTCTTTCTATTTATTATTTTAATATTAAAAATTCGTTATTTCCCGTAAAATGCAATCATTTAATGCTCCTTAACCATTGCCCTAAGGGCACTGGTTAACAAAATCCATTGAAAAAAGCCAAATTTCACTCCACATACTTGGACCCTAATGAGAAAATTGTAAGAATTGAGTTATCTTTATATATATAGACTGTAGTATTCGATATTAAGAATGACAGCCTCATCAACTTGTTAATCACTTTGATTCTGATGAATGATGAAACTTTTTCAACAAAATGTATTGTCATGATTTAGCTGTCATTCTTTAAAATGACCCATATAGTTGGAATGTCGAAACTAATGTGGAAGTTGGCTATTATGGCTATGATCGCTAGCCCCACCTTTCTATATAGTTGCAACTTTTGTGGATTGGAATAATGGAGAATGTTTTACTTTGCTTTTTAACACTAATTTCTTTGATTTGGCCTGCATTAGTGCATTGTGTAATATAGTCAGACAAAACTGTGCTACAATTTAATTTATTTAGCAATGGATAGATGGGTTTACAATATATATATGTGAATGTGGTCTTTGTAAACCTACCTATTTTCTTGCTAACCTGCCTTACAATAAGAGAATATCGATATTGATCTGAATGACGTCATTCTCTTTCCTTTTATATTTGTTCTTTATTGTACATTTTTATAAATTTTCGTTATCAATAAAATGCTAACTTGAATTGCGTTTTAGCAACCAAAAAAAAAACCTATCTCCTTGTTTCAATTGGGAGCGAGTATTAGCCATTAGGCCTTTCCAAGCACTTATATATCATCTTAACACTTTAATTAACAGCTTCACCCAACCATATTGATCAATCAAAACTATTTGGGAAGTATCAATGCTATCTCAAAACACCAACACTTTTATAAGGTGCTAAGAAGCTACATTATAATATTTCATAGCTTATATAAATGCTGTAAATTTTAATATATATGCTCAAAATGATATTTTGAGTCTATATCCATTCACGAGTAAACTTAATATCTCTGTTTATCGCCCACACGGATATGGCTCGAATGGAAGCTCTAATGGTGTCATTCCTCGAGGTCTTATTTTTAAAGGATATCCTCGTCATGTGGTTGGCAGGCTATTACAGTTATTCAAAGGTTATCTTCGTCATAAAAAATTAATAAAAAAAAAATTCTTTGTTTTTAAAAGAAGAAAAAAATACTACTTTGATTAAAAAGATCAACATTTATGTTACTTTGAAGCTGAAAATTCTGATTTTCACCCCTTCATGTTCTAATTACCTGATTAATTATCGCTTGTATCCGAAATCATAGTTTAACAACCATAATGATAAAGCAACTTTAAATATATCACCACAATCTAAAAGCAGTAAAATAAAGAATAAAACAACATGAGGATTTGATGATAAAGTGAAAAACTTTTGAAAAACTCTTTAAATGAAAAACCACTCTGAGTGTAATTTACTCCAAAGAAATCCACTATAGAAGAAGTTTGCTACCATAACCTACTTACAAAACTTTTGTAAACAAACTCTATGTGTAACCAGCAAACAATTTGTTCGCTCCCACTGCTGCAAGAACAAAACTTTAGACTTCTTCTACATGATCTCCACCATGAACGAACTCGTCCGCACCATCCGAAACTCTAGTGGGTCAGTGAGTTCAATGACAGAGGGTTAAATTTTGTGGTTTAAATTAAATCAATTCAGGCTTACAAATTAGGTTCTCAAGATTGAACCAACCTTTATGTTTAGGCTCAACAACAAAGGCACACTTTGATCTACTTTGTATAACAACATTTTTATCTTAAAATTCTTGCCTCAAAGAGTTTTCAAAGGTAGGTTAAGTATCAATCAATCTTCTCCTAGAATTATAACTGTTGATTTCTTAATCTTACTCGAGGGAAGGTCAAGTGAGAATCACGCAAAGTTTCTACCTGACTTTAATGATCGCTCGAGCGATCCTTTAAATTTTTTGAATTAGAACTATTGGTTTCGTAATCTTGCTCAAGTGAAAGTCACGGAAGTTTTTGTCTTCACTAGTGCAATCCTTCAGATTTTTAAGTCCTTCAAGCATCTTCTTATACATACTCTTACCCAACATTAAATACAATACTCTTTGACACATGATTTGTCACATGAAATGTGCTGATACTAAATCATAACATAAGCGAAATATATTCCACTCGTTGATTTTAGTAATATTCCTAAATTTCTATGAGCATTGTACACTAAATCATTTGGCACGACATCTCAAGCTCTTTTGGCTGGTCAAGACAATTGAAGACAGAAATAAATTATTAATATTGCATTTTCTTCTGATTGAATTATATTTAAGTTTCAAAATCAACTCATTCAATTAAAGAATCTTATCTCAACTTTTTGAAAAAAGTTGGAGATTAAGATGAACCTTTATGAGAAAGATACTCACTGGTACTTGGCACATGAAAAGTTGGCAGTGCAGCTTTTGTCATCCAAAAGTATTCTTTTAAGTCTGCTTGAGAAGGACTTTACAAACAACTATAGAGGATTTGGAATTACCCAAACAAACAGATACTTGATTACATTATGGATTTTGAGGATTTTGAATTATCCTCAAAATACATTATGGATTCTCCCTCCTAGTCATACCATTTCATAACAAACTATCAACGAAGCCTTAATTTGACAAAATTCCCATGGTTACATAATGGTTATGCTGTAATACTAAAACATAAATAAATAAATAAATTCTTTGATATTAACTTTTGAAGCCACATACAACTGAGAAGATATGTATCTTCCATCTCACAGCGTGTGAGTCTCACATGACTATGTGATCTACACCATTATGAAAAATGATAAGAAAATATGTATCTTCCATCTTACAACGTGTGAGTCTCATAGACTATGTGACATATACCATTATAAAAAGGGTGATACATATGTTAAATGCATAAGATAATCATTATGTATAATCACTGCCTTGTCTAATGCACCCAATGATATATTCTTCTGACCTTACAAACAATCATGGTAAGGCCAGTGACATTTACTTTGAGCTTGGTACTAGCTACCAAACCAAGAATTGCTACACATAACTTGCTCTTTCATATTTAAAAAAGCTAGAAAGTCTCTATATGCATTGGCAAGACGTGACCAAAAGTGAAATGGCTGCGAAAGCATATTGAGAAATTCCTTTTAGGACATTCACTCATACAATTAGAAGTCCAGTGAGAACTTAGCATATTATACCATAATTTTTTAACATGTTATATGTATATCTTAGACCGCAAATTATTGTGTATTGTATGTGGCAAAAAGGGATCACGTTTTTCTTTTGAGTAAAAACAATAATCATTGATTCAATTCTGAAAATTATGTAGATCCAATTGTACTAAAGTAACAATGGGAGTAGGGGCCTCCTCTACACACATCTCATCTAACATAAAATGAATAAACCCTACAACTAAAGCTATTGCCTTTTCTTATATGTCGGCAAGAACAATCCCATCTCTATTATCTATATATGACTCACTCTAAAGGTCTAAGTCATATCACAGTGTCTATTAGTGAGTGCAATTTTGTTGTAGACCATCTTGAATCCATTTGCAGATTCTCAAAAAGTATATATGTTTCACACATTTACTTTAATTTTCATGTGATGGAAAGAGAATTAGAGGACCACCTTCGCTATATATTTCTGAATTTGTAGCAATCTCTTTGGTGTCTATGTTGTGTGTATATTAATTTAGTCAACATTTATTATATGTCAAAATTAGCTTGGACTTGGTCCACTTGGACAATAGACACTATTAATTCAACCTACTTTTTGAAAAGCAAAATAAGACCAAAGACAGTTGCATTCAATGATTCAAAGCACCAAACAGTTTTCAAAAACCCTCTGACAATATTCACGAATATAAATTCAAAAGTCCTTGGATAAGTTGGTAGGTTTGCACTTCAAAGGGTTCAAAAATTGTCCCTCTCTTTCTGCGGAGCTTGTTCCCACTCACTTAATTTCCATCACTCTATCCCTTTGTTAACTTTAGACCATTTTGGTACTTGGGTTTATGTTGTTATGCTATGATCCTTATCATTATATAAAGACAAAACTCTAATACCATAAAAAAAAAAAATTAATAGACTTGATTTTTTCACTAGGGATTGAAATTATCCACTTGTCAATACTTAAGACCACTAGTAATGGAGTCCATGCCAAAATTGACTAATTGTCTCAATCTTCAAATTTGCACACTTCAACTACATGGTTTGCGTATTTTAATTTGGAAGCACTATATATATGCTTCAAAACATATATTTTTTTTTTTTCATATGATCAGGGGCATTCTTTATTCTTTTTGTCAGGTGAGACAGTTGTACACGTTTGTACTTTGTAGCTAGGTCCCAAATTCTACTCCCACCACAAGACCATAATCACATTCTTTCCTTTTTCCCTTTTTTTTTTTTTTTTTTTTTTTTTTTTTCCATTTTAATTGTATTTTCAAGTAAGTCACATTACATTCCAAGGTTTTTCTTGTGGTTTTCATTAAATATATTAATTGCCAAGGATAATCAGCTGCTTAATGGAAACCACATGTTTTTCCTTGTCTTTATTTCAAAAAATTGACACAGCATGATAGAGAAAGAACAACAAACACACAACTATATCCTAATGACACCTTAAATTCATAAGGTTTGAGATTTCATTTGAAACGCCAAAAAATAAGAAATAAACCAACTGAAATATTATTGATAAATACCATAAGACGAATGAGTTTAAATATTATATATTTATAGGAAAAGAAACCCTAATCTATAATCTAAAAAAATCATGAAATGCTCAAATAAGTGGACACAAGACTATATATATATATATATATATATATATATATTTTGCAAGCATGAAATGGAGGGGGAAATGCCTTATTGTATTTCACTGTGGTCTGTGGCAGCCTCCACTGCATTAGCACCCAAATCTTGAACGTTATAATTATTATTGTTTCTTTTCTACACCCTCAACTGAGCTACATTGGTGGTTGAAACAAAGATTTTGTATACATCAAAATTTATACTTATGATTTAATGTGGTGGTGTCGGCATTTAATTTTTCTTTTTCTTTTTTTTTCAGCCAAGATTTGTAAAGAAAAGTTGACATCATTCTAAAATTATGATTGCACAAGGATTTTCAACTTTGAAACACATTTGGGATTTGCAAGAAGATATCCACCTATGTCCAATGCCAGGATTCTTAGAAGTCAAAAGGTTTCACATTACAATCTACAATTTAAAAGTCAAAGATGCCTAGCTAATAGCTATATAGCTCTAAAACTTAAAAGTCAAAGATACCTAGCTAATAGCTATATAGCTAGTGAATTAGTTTACTTTTAGGTAGCTTATTAAAAATGCAACAACAAAAAAAGGTTCAAAAAATCAGGAACATGATTATCCTATATATTAAGGGATTAATGTGGTGAGTGTGGATATACTGTAGTTTGATTTCCTTTTAAGGGCTTAAGAAATAGATTATCGTGCTATTTCCAACCCATGATAATTAGATGCCTTGTCCACAAAAATAGGTTTTTTTTTTTTTTTTTTTTTGGGAGAGAGAGATCCACAAATTGCAATAAACAAGTGTATCAATTGTGATCTTTCTTGATGTGGACAATAGAGGAAGATAGGGGGATTCTATAAATTGAAAAGTCCTAAATTTTAATTATGGCCAATGTGTCTGCCAAATAGAAGAAAGCTAAGAGTCTATGTCTAAAGCTCCTAAAACACTCACCAAAGAAGGTGGCACTGATTAAAATGCTTCCCCAACTGCCTCACCACTAACTTGAATTCGTCATCTATGCTCAATTCAACTGTCAAAATCATCTTTATAAGTCTCTCACTAGTCACTAAGGTCGGTAATTAGTATCTCTTGCAAGAACATGGACATTGCATTTTCTATCATATAATAATTCTAAAGAAATTTTCTAAGAAAATAGATAAGACATTAATGGTACAACTTTCTCAAATGATGAGAAATTCAAATGTTTTCGAATACAACCAAATACACTGAAAAACAAATAGTTTTCTATCTTTTCAGTTGAAAACATTTTAAGTATTTGTGTACCGTTTAAACGCATACCATGATGCATGGTGACGTGTGGCACACATAGCCTCATTAATTGGTTCATGGCTTGTCAAGTGAGCCTTGTTGTGAACTTTCCCTGCAGCATTGCCTTCCAAGTTCCAATTCTTCTCTATTAGCTTTGTTTTAATTTTAGGGAAATTATATTTCCACACCACATTTTGTTATTTCCACACTAATGATGCGGAACTAACAAAAATTGGTGTGAAATGGTGCGGAAATAACAAAATATGGTGTGGAAATAGTGCTGCCCTAATTTTTATTTTGTTCAATTGGAACATATCAAGTCCATGACCTTAAACAATGAGAGGTAGTCTTCTTCTTTCCCTAAATTCTCAAACCCATCAATTCCTTGTCGGTTTAGTTCAAAATTCTTTTTTTCTTGAAGGCCTGTTTGCCTCACGATATGGTGATCCAAACCTTTTCAACAATGTAGTCTACCACTACAGTTTTATGAATCGAGGAAATGAATTTGACCCATCAAATCATAAATAATTTCCAACTCGTTGTTTTTGTTGAAATTGTTTCAACTTCTATGATGGCTACCTAATGAACCTTCTCTGGTGTGTTTTCCTCAGTTGCAAGCAAAGGAAATTTTCACCCCGAACAAACAAATCTAGAAAAATATAATAACTCAAAAAGAAAATTATATATATGAGTCTAAGGTCCATTAAGATTTAAGACCTTGATGAAGAACATAAATAATTCCATAGTATTCGAGTTGTAATTAATACTAGTCATTTTTTGATGTTGTGCAGGCATAATAGAAGTGGATATATAGATTTTATTGCTTTACTACTTTTAGCACCATGCCATGATTTGGAATTTGATGTCGCATTAATCTTCTCAAATCACACGACTCTCCACCCTTAAAAGTGGCCCAACCACGAGTAATTGAAGCTCATACAAAGATGAAAGATGGTTATGTTAATATAATCAACAAAATATGGTATGACCCAAAAAAATAAAAATTAAAAAGAAACAAAGATGGTAGTTGTTAATTTTTGTGTTGTTGCTAATTTGGTTGTTCACTATTTCAATTGATAAACTCTCTTATTGTCACATGAGAAAGTTAGAATTGTACAACCTAACAAATAACTTCCTCACCTCAAATGATCAAAACAAAAATCAATAAATATAAATAATAGAAAAATTTTATATCGTTTGTCTAGGATAATTAAGTTAATTATATTTCACAATGAACTTTTGATTATCTCACACCTTAGGATAATTAAGTTAATTATGTTTCACAATGAACTTTTGATTATCTCGCACACCTTAGGATAGTTTAATTATCTTCCATAACCCTTATGTTGGTCAAGTTATCTTTGACACCCCCTAGGTTGTTTCAATTTGAAGAAAAAAAAAAGGGATCTTAAAAAGACGAATCCATGGCAAATTGAGCATTTTTTACCTCTATGTGAATTGTTTGTGCACACCCCTAATGCACACCTTTCGAAAACTATTAACTTTTTTTAACAGTTCTACTACAGACACATAATTTTTCATTGAAAAAATCACACCCCTCTCACAAATTGACCTCAACGGACATTTCCACTGAATTGAGCAATGTGCACAAACCATGACTCAAGTCGGTAAGTCAAACATCCTTCTCCAAAGACCAATTAATCTTAAAAACTTTATGTGGCCATTTGTGAAAATGGAGAATTTTTCACTTCACTTAGACCCAAAAAAAAAAAAAGATGGAAACTTCATCATTTAGAAAGGTAATTGATATTTCCGCACTTAGTTTTGATATTTTGATATTTTCACACTTTTAGTACGGAAATATAAAAAATGAAAGTGAAATTTGTGTGGAAATATCCACACCCTTTAGAAAACTTAAAAACTGTAATCCAATCAATGGTCACAAACCTTTACATACAAAGAATAATTAGGTTAAGAAGCGATTGTTCCCATTGGAACACTAGGCTTGTGAGTTGGGCTTACATCAACAAAGAGTGAAGAATGTGGCACCAAAATGCATTTCCACCATCCTTGTTGCTTGATGCCCTTCCCATCTTTGCTCGACCACCAACAAAACCACCTCCATTAATCTCACTTATTCCGTATGACTGACTCCACAGCTTCACGTTTTAATGTCGCTAGGTACCATAATGATAGCCTCAAAGACATTTTCTGAAAAGACCGATGATAATTGAATGCTCAAGCTGTTTCAGGTACTGTGACTCTCTACTCCTCAACACACACGGTACTTAACAACGTGTGCCACAAGCCTTGTTCAATGTCCTGAAACTCCCTTTTCCGTGTAATCTTAGAAAAGGCCAAACAGGATGCCAAGATCTTTCTATTTACCTTGAAAGTCCATTTTATGATAAAGATTTAATCTTTCACATTTCTAAAGGCTTTTATGATATCACGTCATATAAAATTTCATACCATCCAAATAAACAATAATCACTAATTTTAAATGACATGCCAGATATACATCTTTGGATTCACTAAAAAACTAAGTAGTTACAATGAAATGATATTTATTTGTTTCATTATTAAATAGAGAAGATCCAATATATATAGCAATAGCTACACTTTAGCATATTGCCCCTACTATTGACATGAAATCTTAGGTCACATGATATGCCATCCTTGCCCTACAAATGCTTTCTAACATCACGAAAAAGAATCAATAGCATAACTTAAGAAATTGTGGTTCTCAGTAATACTAACTTACTATTGCTACAAAATGTAAAATAGTATGATTATACATGAATCCGAGGATGAAGCACATACAAGCACAAGGTTCAGAGGTGGTCCACACTCTACAATCCTTTTCTTTTCTGACCATCTCCACCTTGTGCAGCACCATGAATAGGGAAACATTATACACCTAAATTTTGATTTGACACAAAAGAGCACTCACTAGTTTTTTTATTTTTTTTTGATAAGTACAAAAGCACTCACTTTAATATGATAATACTTTGAAAGTTACATGTCCATCTGAATGGGGAATAAGTCTTATTATTTACATTGTATAACTTGCTAGGTAAATTCTCACCAAACTTTAAACCAGGAAGTCAACAGACATCCCACGCTTAATATTCTTAGCAGATGAAGCAAAAACCATGATCAATTGTTTCATCATAAGACCCTCATTTGCTCTGTGAGTTCCTGTATAAGTTGAATGACCAACACCAACACAAAGAAATGACTAGGATGTGAAGTATACAGATCTGGTGATTCTTCTGTAAGAAAAGTCTAGGTTCCAGATATATTTTAGGCTGGATGAGTTCATTCATTTTAAGATAGGGTTCGCCTGTTGAAAGACTCTACTGTCAAGTTGGCAGTGAAAGCTGGAATCGAATTCATCTTCCGAACAAATATCTCAACCTGCAGAAAGGCAGGCTTTAAATGAGTTACACTCAGAAAACATAAGACAGAATATAATTTTTGACAAAAAAAAAAAAAAATCATTAGATTTGAATAATTTGAAAGACGAAAGAAAATTCTCAAGTAATAATAATACACCATATTACCAAACATAATGGTTCCTAAAACTTATCCTCTGATTGGGATTTGAGAGAGCGCAAAGTAGGAATACATATTGCAATACCAACATTTCTTAAACCCCTTGATTCAACAGGGAAGGGGGAAAATAGGACAAGAAAACCTATGAAATGAAAATAGAATTTAGGGTCTAAAGCAATATTTATTAGTAAAGCTAAATGAAGAGGTATCATATATTTTTTCCCTAATTATCACAATTGATTGTCCACCAGAACAAATGAAGGATTAAGTAAAATACTTCTTTCCACAAACACAGCCCCAACCAGTGTGGAAGCATACAAATATATAAGAATTGTAGGAATTATAGTGCTAAGTACCTGACGGGATATCTCAGACTGAGAAGTATAATCATTTGCCTGTTAGACCAAAAAATAAAATTAGTTTATAATTTCTTCTTAGATTTTATCAACACAAAACATTTAGATCCCCCCCCCCCCCAGTTTAAAATGTGATTGCACTGTTCCTTTTCTTTGACATTTAAAGGCCCACGTTATTACTTAGAAGAAACTTCAAGAAATGTAAATATAAATTACAAGAAACATCTTAAGTTCATGTTATGGAACATACAATTGCCACATTTAATAGCTACCAAAAAATTGTATTTTCTGTGGGACTGTCCTTTTTTTGTATGTTGGACATAATCCATGGCATCAACTCCTTTATATTAATAATTTTATAGAAGGCCAAGAAACCCGAGGTTATCTTGTGGACATAAGACACCCCCATTTGCCCAAAAGACACCATCTTACCAAAATCGTTGTATTCCCAGATTCATATTCAAATTCAAGCTTCTCTTCATCACTTTGCGCATAAATAGATTGGAGAGTAAAACGTGTAACTGGGATTCCATTAGAACGCTGATGTTCATCCATTACAATCTGCCAAAAATGTTATCAAAGCATCAGCTAAAACCTTTAAAATTTCAGTAGAAAGATAACAATTTTTATACTAGTTAAGTGGGAACATGACATGAATAGAAAATAATGAAGGCAAAAGTGACGTTTACCACTACACATTACAAATATAAGTTTACTTAGGAGGTATAAACTATCATCAAACATATAACAATCCAGTTTCATGGTGCTCGAGCACATATATCAAGACCATGTATCAATTCTTCCCTTGGATAAAAAAATTTAAAGAAAAATGAAGTAGTAGTCAGGATGATATAAATGTAAATAAACAAGTTACTATTTATGAAAAATAAAAATAAAAAATAAAAAGTAAATAAACAAGTTACCATAATTGCTTCGGGTGAATGAATACATAAGAAGTCCTTATTTTTATGACTTATGGCCCCTATAAAAAAACCTAGGTTTTAGAGAAAATACTTACTACGAGGTATTGAGAATGGGGGGTGACGAGAACTTTCAATGGAGACCTATTTGGCATGTTAGCTCCCACCTCGGGTGGCTTTCTTTGCTTAAATGGCAACGAAGGGTAAAATTTTAACAACATATAATTTGAGGAAGTGAGTTATAACAATTATGGATTGGTGTGGTATGTGCAAATTTAATGGAATGTCCATAGATCATCTTTTTCTTCATTGCAAGGCAGCTAGAGATTATGGTAGTGTTTAACGACTTGGGGTAAGCTGGGTACTGTCAGTGACCAATTTATTGGTTTGCTGGAAAGGGCTGTTTGGAGAAAAAAAAAAAAAAAAAAAAAAGGCCAAGTCTGAAACTTGGAGGGCTATTCCCTTGTGTTTTATGTGAAGCATCAGCAGAGAAAAGAACACACTTTTGATGGAAGTGAACTCACCTTACGTTAGTTCAATTTAAGTTTCTGTTCCCGAGATCTCTATACATGTGTGGGAGCAGGCTGCTAGGCCATCTACTGCTTCGGATATTTGCTTTTATTGAGAATTTGAACTTCAGATGTTAATTATGCAACAAAATTATTTTTAGGTGTTCCTTTGTATACTTTTCGTGTATTTGGGTTGCACCCCTTTTGCACTTTTTTAATGAATTATTTATTAAATAAGAAAAGAAGGCTGATGCAAAACAACTAATGTAGCAAGAAAGTAATTAATGTAACCATTAATGCATCAAACTCGAGGCTCCAAGTACAATCTTACCTGTCACTTGAAATGGAGAGAATCTTTGTTCCCCATCCCAAGATAATCCAGTTGGAATCATTTTTAGGTTCACCAATCCCAAAGTCACAAATTAAAACCATGGCAACAGCCTATTACAACATGCAAATGGAGGCAATGTCATAAGAAAATACAAAGCAGAATGAGAAATATATAATATACCTTGTAACCAAAAAGTTCACAACATGCCCTCCTGAAAACTGAAATTCTGTCCGCAAAAACAGTCTTGTATCTGTTCCATGGGTATGTTCAAAACTTCAAATGCTTCAGTATAAAAAAGTAAAATATATAAATACTAATCACACTGCAACAAGTACCGAAATATTTCCATCAAGGACTTACCTCTCTTCACGTTTTTCAAGTGTTGCAATTTGTTCTTTTAACTTTGTTATCTTCCCAGATATGTAGGAATCCACCAGTGCCCCAGCATCACCTGAATAGTTAAAAGATATAACAAAGAAAAGAAATGAACTCATTGTGGGATGGTGTAATGAAAATCGCTGAGAATTGAGTCAATAACTGTGAAATGATTGAAGTAACCAATTATTACTAATTAAACACCCGTTCTAGATTCCCACAACATTCAAGTTGTGTTTCTTCCAAGTTTAGAAGCAACACAATAACAGATAGCACCAAGCTTCACCTCTTGTGCCACATGGCAAATGCATTTTCAAAATCTCAAAGAGTATGAACAAGCTTCACCTTCTTGTCTTTTTCTTTTTTTTTTTTTTTTGGGGTGGGGGGGTGGGAATTTTGCGTGGTTAGACTACCTTGGTGGCTTTCTGTTCTCACCAAGTTTTTTCCTTGGTCTGAAATTTTTTTTGGGGTGGGGGGGGATTATTTTTTTTCCTTGGTCTGAAAGTTTCACCAACTTGGTGGCTTTCTGTTCTCACCAATAACAAAATTCAGTAGAATCCACAATGTCAATGTTTTACAATATTAAACTAATCATACAAACAAAATTTCCAATGTCAGAAACACCCTCTAAATTATCATGTTAACCAAAAATACAGAAATTGAAATGAAACAGCAATAACAAACAAAAACACTAAACACAAAGTTACTTTACAAAAAAAAAACTTTCTGCAACAAGGGCCCCAAAAAGGGAAAAAAATGTACATACATAAGTGACAAATCAAAAGTTCATCATTCAAGGAACAATGCCATTATACCTGACTGGCTTTTCAATTCTTCAACAGCTTGTAACTTCTCCTTTGTCTTCTGTAACTCAGTCCGTAATGCCTCTATAGTTTGTTTTGCCTCATTATCAACTGCAAGGGTATTCACCATTCGCAGAACTTTTGTATTTGCAGCAGAATAATCACCATGGCCCAACTGTGGATGGAAAAGCAATTAAAAAAATATTGATGACTACTGGCCAAGAACGTAAAACAAATTGAGCATCTATATGAAATAATTCATTTGTCCATACAAATCTCTATGATAAAAATAAGGAGAATATAAAACAGAACAAGGATTTTCTATGACACAAAAGCTAACTGAACATCTCAATTTACATCTTCTGGAGTGCTCCATTTATTAATATAAAAAATTAGGGATCGTAAAGTAATATAAGCATCCGGTTGTAGCATATTAGAACCTCTGATGATCTTTACAAAAGATAAAGATTGGTAGTGGATAGCATTTTTAGAAACCAAATGAAAAACCATAGAATCCAGAGTCATCTTATGAAAGATAAGCAGGAAAGGATCTTTTCCAGCTCCTGAAGGTGTATATGCAAACTACTCCATTAAGCAGCAACTACCAGCAGACTAGCCATGGAGCCCCTACTTGATATTGCCATCATTAGGGAGTCAACTAATAAACTGAACAGCTTTAGAGGGCAAGAAGCTGAGGCAAAACCTTCAGCCATCTACAAGGCCAGTCATGACCAATCTCTGTTGAATTGCAATATTTTTTAACACATTTTTTAGTACTAATCTTCCTTGCATTGCAAAAATAAACAATATTTACTCCACAACTCAGTTATTATTTATCAACCATGCGTTGCATGAACAAAGAATTGGTAAAAAAGCTTATATCATAGAAGGTCTTTTAAGGAAACATTCAAGCCTTAAATCTAGTTCTTCACTGCAGATGTATCAAGAAGAGAGAAACTGTATAACTACAATGTCAGTAATCCCCAGAATATCCTTGGCACCAACCTTTGACTCCAATAGGGAAACCTCTGAACGAAGCCGATCACCCTCCCTCTCCAATGACTTTATTCTCCTTGCCTCATTATTCAACCTCTCGTTGAGCAACTTTATCTCCTCATATTGACGAGTATTGACTTCCTTTTGTACATGAAAACTACTCTCCAGTTCTTTAATACATAATTCTTTCTTGGCAAGAGATGATTCAAGCTCCTGAACACGCAAATCAAGTTACAAACAAAAACCATTATGAGAGACCGCATCAATAAAAAAATAAAAAAAGAGGAAAGAGGTACATGAGTAAAAAAATTATAACCTGAACAAGAGTCCCACTGGCTATTTCATCCCCTGCTTCATCATTCTTCAGCCTTTTGAATTCATTAAGAAGATTTCTTAATTTATCTCTTTCTTCAGTAACCATTGAAAGCTAAAATGCACAATCAATATTTTAGTATTCAAATGATTTAAATAAATAAGACATTATGGCTGCCGCAAACCAAGATTACATATAGACATCCATTCACAGCAATACTCATACAGCAGAATTCACAGTTAACATGAGTGCAATGCCCAGTCAATTATGATCTCAAAGCAATAAGCATGTCACGTCCCGTACCATACGGAAACTGGAAAATCATAGCTGTAACTATCCTGGGAAAATAACTAGTATTGTCCAAGAACAATATCAGTCAAAAGAATATAAAAGGCATTCATAAGATTGATACCTTTACATGCCAACGCATTTCCATAACCTTTGGGGCGCAACACAAATACACAAGAGGTTTACAATGGCCATCATAGAGAATAAATTCAAAAAAATTTAAGGCAAAGACATCAATAATATCTAGAACAAAAAGAACCAGCCATTCACATATATAAATTGCACACAAAAGCAGCAGTGAGGTCCAATAGTATCCCTTTTTTTTTCCTTATCAAAAAGGATACTCTGCTCCTTCAAAGGCTGGCTGTTCATCTCCAACCATTAACTCAAAAAAAAAAAGAAAAAGGGTGCAGCCTCCAAACTTGCTGAGTAGTCTTACCACCAATCTACCATTCCAGGTAGAAGCACTAAAAGAACTGACCATGGCAAAACCCATGCCACTCCAAACAGGGACTACATGAAGAACCAAGCTCCCAAGGCATCGGCCAAGGCAGCAACAAAAAATTTACCAACTCACCATCTCATTCTCACATGCAACACTAATAAAACACTCTTTCTAGCCAATACTTCAATGAAGAATGGCTGTCCATGTGCAAAAAGCTACTGTTGGAGCTTTACAGTTTGCCAGCTTTAAAAGCAGTTAAAAGGTTAAGATGATGCCACTATGTGTCTGCACATACATGTCAATGGGTTTTGTGTGTTTGTGAGTGTAAGCAACTAGAAGCAATCAACTTCAGCCTAAATCAATTGGTTCAAACTAACCTATTAAGGTTGAAAAACTAAAATGAAAAATATTTAGTTAAAAAATATATATTGCCGATACTTCAGAAATTCAAAGCCTTGGAATGAATGCACATATGCCTTCTAGCACCTGAATGCAACTCAAATGAGTACTGTAAGAATCAGGCAGGAGAATAGGTGCAAAGCATCATTTCCCCAGGTCTTTAACCTTCCATCCTCTTTGTTACGGTTAAAGTGCAACATCAGTCACCTGTTAACTATGATCCTATCATAAAGGGGTAAAACTACCTAATCAAACACTTACCATCAATTCAATCCGCTTAACCTCTGATTTTGAAACTTCTGCCTTCTCTTTGGCCAATGCAACCTCAGTTTCAGCATTTTGTTTTTCACTTAGAGCAGTATCAAGAGCTACCTCCAATTGTTTCAAGCGGGCATTTGCATCTCCCACCTTCATCGTGCTATCGATCACCTCTCTACATCAAATTGAATATCTCAACAACAAAAAACAAGAACACATGCTTTCTCAAAATTAGAATACATCCAGAATATGTACTAGCTTCATTAAGAAAAAATCCCCCAGCAATGTGTCTCAACACACACACATAAGTGAGGACACTTCAAATATATAATCCACATATTCCCATGTATCACTGCTACCATATTTGGACCTATCTCACCCCTCTCAAGTCTCAAGACTAACCAGTTCAGCCTGAAAGCATAATACCACTTGCCAAGATCAGCTTAATGAACGAAAATATATGACATATTTTAAGTCCCCCTCCCCCTTCAGCATGCACGCCATCTCCCACTTCACCTCCAACTTAACATGATAATATGTGAAAAAGTAAGAAAAGGTTCCCGCTATCTGATGACATTATAAACCATTGAAGTTTCAGACCAAGGAAAAAACAATATAGTAACCCATTTACAAGAAAAAATAATAATAAAGGTCCAAGTCCAGTTTCTTATCCTGATTTTCAGTTTGAAAATAATCACATGGCTGGTTATACACTTGTCAACCATGTATAATGCACACACGTGTGCACACACAAATTGGTTTTAAAAAATTTAATTTAAAACACGAATACAAAACATTTGATGCTGTAATCTCAATTGATTCAAATCCTAGCTGAAGAGTAACGACACAATGGACCAATAAGCTATGCAAAGAGCCAATGAACTTTGATATTGTACCAAATGTTCATTTTCAATTCCCAAAAGTTGCTTTAATAATACAAAGGCTATAGGAGTTAACCCCATCCCAATACCCCAAAATGAAAAAAATTAAAATTAAAAAATTAAATTAAATTTTTTAGTTTTGCTTCTATTTCCTAGTGATCCTAAAGAAGTGATCTCTAGTTATAACTTATAAAGCCAAAAGTAGTGAAATAAATGTAATCACTCACTTTTGTAAAGTTGCAAATTTAACAGGTATATCCTGAGAACATGAGACACCAGGAATTTCTTCAACCATCAACTTCCAAGATGACAATTCATCCTCCAGCTTCTTCATACTCATCTGGAATTCTGGTAATTTAGATAACTCTGCCTCTGCCCTCTCTCTGCGGCCCTTTTCCTCCAATAATTTCTCCTTCAATAACTCAATGTTTTCATGAGATGATCTCAACTTTCTTGCTTCTCTCACTTCAGCCTCCTAATAAAAAGTCAACACAAATAATCAAATATCTATAAGAGGAAAGAGCTAATAAAACAATAAAAGACGTTTTATGGTTAAAAATAATACATGTAATAACCCACAATGAAAATCACAATCTCAAATTTAAGCTATCTAAGAAATCTAAGAAACAACACAAGGGGCATTTAACATACCTCACTTAAAACAACACAAGGGGCATCCTAGATTATAACCAATATCTTATCCATTATATATTTATACTATTATTTATATATGCTATAAGCCTATAACTGATATATCATCCATTATAGTGCCAAAATCTCTGATTTCTCTGACAAGTTTTACCTGAACAATATATTGGAATAAAACACTAGTAATAAGAGCCCAACTCACCAATCAACTGCTGGACAAATGCACTAAAAGTACCCTCCACAGGCTATATTACAAACAATGCCCTTTCTTACATCAATGAAATATTGTCAAATTTAAATGGTAGATAACAGCAAGAGCCTTATTTTGTATAAATGACTGTATATATAACTACTTTAATGAGGCAAATCATCACAAGGATCAATTTTTTAGATAGGGTTCCCTGCACAGAATATTCATTATAAAATGAAGGACCAAGAGGCTAAAAATAAACGACAAGCATGAACAACCAAACTTACGTAGTTTCTTAACTCTTCTTGAAGATGTTTAACCAAAATATTACCATCTGTAGAAGAAACTTCTTGAAATTTGAAACTTGATAATTTATTCTCCACCTCACTCTTCTGGTGCAAGCACTGGAAAAATAAATGCAATAGGTGGTATTTAGATTTAATTAATCAAGTCATAGTATTACTAGTCAATAAGTCTAGTTGTAATGCAAAATTAATCGACTCCAATACAAGCAAATATGCAATGCAAACACAAAGCAGAACAATTATATTTGGCTTCTTTTTGAGGTGACTTCAACAAGATGGCATCAAAAGGCAATCCACAAAACAAAGGTATTAGTATTACAGAAGGAAAAATTAAGAGTTTTGACATCATAAGGGGATATGACATAATGAGCACAAGAAATAAATAGTTGGACACACAGCAGGTGTTAGAATAATAGTTAAATGTTTAAATTTATCCTCTCATAACAGCTTAAGGGTCTGACATGTATTCTCCTCTTAACAAACAAAAAAAATGCTCCCAACCCCTCCCCCTCCCCCTCCCCTTCCCCAACCCATTCCTCACCCCTTTCAACCATACACACCTCCCCAGCTCCTCCACCAAACACCCCTACCCTCACATGTCCAGCCCTTTTTCCAATCATACCTGCCTGCACCTCACCAAATATTCCCCAACCATACACAATTCCCAGTCCTTCAACCTCCAATCCCATACGCACAGATAGTTCAACACCAACCCATGCCAAACATGCCTTCACAGAAACTTCCCCAACAACAACTGTTTCAACAGAACCCATCCACATCTCCTCTTTTTGGCCCTTGCAAACCAACTACGTATCCCCAAAACGTGGTTGGTAGAATTGGTCAGAGAGTGGTGAGCAGAGACAAGGGTGAGACAGGAGGGAATGCCTTTAGCATTGATTCGAAAGCCTTCACTTTGGTTTTTGATGGGGGTAGGACGGATCCTTACAATATCAAGGAACGTAGGGGTCGTTTCAGAGGGTCTTTGTGGGTCGGCCTCGACGGGTTAAGGTGGTTATTAGATGTTTTTAGTAAAATACGAAGTCAGTCACAAAACTTAGAAGGTTTTTTTATGTTCCATAGAGATGGATATAGAATTATGGAGTTTAGCTGTCTCGCAAATCGGGGAGGAAGATTTGTGGAGATAACAGAATACCACAGTGGGACTCACCGAGGTAGTATTCGAGTTCCGGAGGGTCGCCGTGGTGCTGGATGGTCGCTATTTGAGTTCCAGGTGCGCAAATTTTTTTTGGGTGAAATCACAAAATCTCCGGCAGCCCAAGAACCCCAAAAACAGAACTCCGATGAGGATTTCACGACGGTAGCAAAAGCTGACTCTCGGGATGGCATGAAGCGTCCGTTATGGCAACCGCGGTATTCTCGGAGCACCAAATCCGCGCGAGATTTGAAGTCCAGCTTTCCGTTACGAGATTCAAATGGGCAAAAGTCAAACTCACGTGTTCTTATGGCAACCCACGAACCACGCCCGACCCGGACATGTAAGTTTAATTGGAAACCCATGTCTAAAACGTTGCGTATTACGCTGGAGCCTGGGGCACGTCGTACGGTATGTTGGACTGGGCTTGAGACAGGCATGGGCCCAACAAAGCATCTGAAGGAAAAAGAATCGGTTGGGCCTGCGGTGGTTTTAGTGGATAAGGCCCACTCAAGTGATAAGCCTGGGCCAAGTCAACAGGGGAGTAAAGAGCTTGACTTAGATGATTTGGCCATCCTGACCAATTCGAAGAGTCGGGAGACTTCTACCGAAGGTTCATCGAGCGAGAGTGATGACAGCGAGTTGGATCGGACTTGTGAGGTGCCGATGGTGGTGTCGGATGCCGGTGAGGAGTTGATCCAGGGGAGTGGTTTGCCACAGATGGCTCCGGATGAGTCGCAAGCGGGGGCGGAGTGTCTCGAGATGGTGCTTCGAGCTCCGGCGACTCCGAAGTCGATGGGGTTTTCGCCTCACTTGACGAATTTGGCGGTGGAACCCGATAACCTCCCATTGATGGTATTTGGGGGACCGGAAGACGAGGTAGATTGTAGTCCGATTTGTTGTGAACCTCTGTGTAAGCTTCTTCCCCCTGGGTCTCCGGTTTTGATGGTGGAGGAGTGTAAAGTTGGGGGTGAGGTTGAAATATCTCAAAAATCAAAAAGGGTGGATAGACATATGAGTGGGTTTAGTAAGTTTGTGGGCTTCCCAATCGACGAATTTGAAGAGGAATGTTTGGCGTTGTTCCATCGTATTGAAGAAAGCCGGAATCTTCAGAAACGAACCACCTCACATCGAAAAACCGCTAAATCAGGAGTGAAAGGTACACGAGAACTTCGCAATTTAGTCTCCTCTGTTAATTATGAGAGGAAGCAACTGTGTGCTCGTTGAGATATGTATGTGTTGCGATTGTTGGGCGTGATGTTTTTTATGTCGATTCGTATTTTATCTTGGAATGTGCGAGGTCTTAATAACCCTCAAAAAAGGAGTGTGGTAAAAAACCTCCTTCGGGATTGGAAGTGTGATGTGGTTTGCTTGCAGGAAACCAAGCTCTCTGCTGTTGATTGGGGGGTGATCCGTAGTTTGTGGAGTAACCCGTATGTAGGATGGGTAGCGCTGGATGCTGTTAATACAGCTGGAGGTGTGTTGCTCATGTGGGATAAGAGGATGCTTGAAATGACTGATTCAGTGGTAGATACATTCTCTGTTTCTTGCTGCTGGAAGGGGATTACGGATGGGTTTGTCTGGGCTTGTACTGGTATCTACGGTCCAAATGCAGATAATTTAAGAGCTAGTTTGTGGGGGGAGCTGGTTGGTGCGAGGCAGCGTTGGAATGTTCCATGGTGTGCTATTGGGGATTTTAATGTTGTTCGGTTCCCAAGTGAGCGGTTGGGATGCACCAGTCGTAGTTCCGCTATGATGGAGTTTTCAGACTGGATTGATCATCAGAATCTGGTGGATTTACCTCTTGTTGGGGGGTCCTTCACTTGGAGTAGTGGGACGTCGTCTCCTGCTATGTCCAGGATTGATCGGGTGCTGGTCTCGTCGGATTGGGAAGAGCATTTTTCGGATGTCATTCAAAAAATGCTTCCTCGTCCTATTTCAGATCATAATCCTATCTTGGTGGAAGCTGGAGGTTTGATGAGGGGTAAAGGTTCCTTCAAATTTGAGAACATGTGGCTCAAAGAGGAAGGTTTTGTGGAGAGAGTTCAGGGGTGGTGGTCTGGTTATGTATTTACCGGTTCTCCAAGTTTTGTGTTGGCAAATAAGTTAAAAGCTTTGAAGGCCGACTTAAAGCTTTGGAATCGGGAGGTGGTTGGGGACATCCGGTTTAGGAAGAGAAAGCATATGGCGGAAGTGCTGGAGTTAGATGTAAAAGAAGGGAGTGGTGGTCTTTCTCCAACAGACTTTCAGCTTAGAGAAGGGCTCAAAGCTGAGGTGAACCGTTTGGCTCAATTGGAGGAATGTTCTTGGCGGCAAAAATCTCGGGTTTTATGGCTCAAAGAGGGAGATAATAACACGAAGTTTTTCCATAAAATGGCCAACTCTAACCGTAGACGCAACTATATTAGTGGTTTGGAAGTTGATGGTGTGTTTTATGAGGAGGAGGCGGAGATGAGAGAGCATGTGGTGCAGTTTTATGAGAACATGTTTTGTGAAACCGAGGGGTGGAGACCTCAGGTTGATGGGCTACATTTTGCTTCGATTAGTGAGGAGGATCGGGCTGTTTTGGAAAGGCGATTTGAGAAAGAAGAAATAATTCAAGTTTTGAAGGATTTCCAAGGGGATAAAGCCCCTGGGCCTGATGGGTTTACCATGGCGTTTTTCCAGAAATGTTGGCAGGTTGTGGAAATGGATATTATGAACTTCTTTGAAGAGGTTTATGTTCATTGCCAATTCGAGCGTTCTCTTAATGCCTCTTTTCTCACTCTTATCCCCAAGAAGGTAGATGCATCGAATATTAGAGATTTTCGCCCTATCAGCCTAATTGGGAGTGTGTATAAGCTTTTAGCAAAGGTTCTGGCTAATAGATTCAGAGTAGTGTTGGGTGGTTTAATCTCTGAGTCTCAAAATGCTTTTGTGGGGGGTCGTCAAATGGTGGATTCAGTGCTTATTGCCAATGAATGTTTGGATAGTAGGAAGCGAAGTGGTTTGCCTGGTCTGATTTGCAAATTGGATATTGAGAAAGCCTATGATCATGTTAATTGGGACAGCTTACTTTATGTGTTGAGTCGCATGGGCTTTGGGCACAGATGGATCCGGTGGATGCGTATGTGTATTGCTACGGTCCGTTTTTCTGTTCTTATTAATGGTTCTCCTGCTGGTTTCTTTCCTAGCTCGAGGGGTATTCGGCAAGGTGATCCTTTATCACCGTTGTTGTTCTTGTTGGTTATGGAGGTGCTGAGCCGTATGCTGCAAAAGACTGAAGAAGGGGGTTTTATTCATGGGTTTCAAGTGGGGGCTGCTTTAGGGAATAGATTGGAAGTTTCACATTTGTTGTATGCAGATGATACCATTCTGTTCTGTGATGCCTGTCCTGAGCAAGTGACATATCTTCGACGGGTTCTGACTTGTTTTGAGGCTGTGACGGGTCTCCGGGTGAATATGAACAAGAGTGAGATGGTGCCTATAGGGGAGGTAACAAATCTCTCTTATCTAGCTGATATTCTTTCTTGTCGTATTGGGTCGTTGCCGATGAATTACCTTGGTATGCCTTTGGGCTCTTCATTTAAGGCTTTAGAAGTGTGGAATCCTATTATTGAAAAGGTGGAGCGGCGGTTGGCAGGGTGGAAGAAGTTGTATTTATCGAAGGGGGGGCGTTTAACGCTTCTGAAGAGTACTTTGTCAAGTCTTCCGACGTATTTTTTGTCTCTCTTCAAGATTCCTGTGAGTGTGGCAAAACGTATTGAGCAGCTTCAACGCAATTTTCTTTGGGGAGGAATGGAGGATGATTTCAAAATGCCTTTGGTAAGTTGGAGTAAGGTTTGTAAGCCTATTGCCCATGGTGGTCTAGGGGTTAGGAATCTTGTTGCTTTCAATAAGGCTTTGTTAGGAAAGTGGTTATGGAGGTTTGGGGTGGAGGAGTCAAAATTTTGGAGACGAGTTTTGGTGGCAAAATATGGGGTGACAGGTCGAGGGTGGTGTACTAGACCGATTCGTGGTTCTCATGGGTGTAGTCTCTGGAAAGGAATAATGGCACATTGGGATCTTTTTCAGAGGTACATTGGGTTTGAGGTGGGTAAGGGTAATAAGGTGCGATTCTGGCATGACAATTGGTGTGGGGATGGTTTGTTGAAGGACAAGTTCCCTATCTTATTTGAGTGTTCTCGGGAGCGTGAGGCTTCCATTGATTCCGTGTATTCACGGGTTAATGGGGTGGAGACAAGGGAATGGCATCTTCAGTTTGTGAGAAATTTTAATGATTGGGAGATGGATATGGTGGCTGCCTTTTTTAATCATATTCATACCAAGTCTCCGGTTCACGACTCGGAGGATGTTCTTAAGTGGAGTTTGAAGAAAAATGGGACCTTTGATACTAGTTCCTTTTATCTTGCCATTAGAGGTAGTGTGAATAGTGGGTTTCCTTGGAAAAGTATTTGGGGTGTCAAGGTTCCTCGAAGGATTGCTTTCTTTGTGTGGACGGCCGCTTGGGGCAACATTCTAACGTGTGACAATCTTCGGCGGCGAGGGGTAGTTATGGTTGGTTGGTGCTGTTTATGCAGGTGTAATGATGAGACTGTGGCGCATCTTTTGCTGCACTGTCCGGTGGCTAGGGAGGTTTGGAGTTATATTTTTCGGCTGTTTGGGGTTGATTGGGTGATTTCGGGGTCAGTCTTGGACCATGTAGCTGGTTGGAGGAACTGGTTCGGCAAACATTATTCGGAGGTTTGGAATTTAGTCCCGGCTTGTGTAATGTGGTCCTTATGGAGGGAAAGAAACAACCGTACGTTTGAAGATGTAGAGCTGTCAACTACTAAGCTTATCGAATCTTGTATGTGCTCTTTGTTTGAGTGGTCTAGGGCGTGGGGTTTTTCAACCTCTTCGAGTGTTGGGGGTTTTCTTGATAGTTTGAGTCATTCTAATATGTTGTAATTTTTTGGCTGCTGTGTGTGCATGCTTTATGCACATCATGTAGTCTTTTTTAATAATATTTGTCTTTATTGATCAAAAAAAAATAGTTGGACACACAATTTGAATGTAAGCTCCAAGATTAAACAAATGAATAAGAGCTAAAAACCTCAGTAAGTTGCTTATTAAGATCGTCCATCTGCTCTTTCAGCAGGTCTGATTCTTTCTCAGCATTGTTAGCTCTGCATTCCATTCTTTCCAGCTTCAAACAAGAGAATTAGGCAAGTTTAACAAAAATAGACGTTCATACACGATCCATGAAAATTAGATCAAACATTATTTCTACTCACATCTGCACTTAATCTAGAAACAGAAAGCTTTGATTCTCTTTTCAGATGTTCAATCTCATTATGGAGACGTTTTTTCTCCTTCTCGATGCTTTCAGAAACATGGCTTAGTTTCCTCTCTAAAACACTTGCTTTCTCTTCAGCTGAAGCTACTAAAGACTCGGCTTTCAAGCGAAGATTCATTTCATTGTGGAGCTTTACCTAAGATCCAAAATTGGGGAAGACCTTATCATTTTGCATACCAAATAGCATCAAACAAAACTATAAAAAGCAACAAATCACTTCATCAAAAATTTCAACAACCAAAGATCACTAAATCAAAATTCTTCATTATATAATTTGGAGATGCTACTCATTATTAAGATCAACCATAAATTAGTAAAGAGGGGGAGAAGGAGGACAAAGAGAGAGATCTTAAGTAAATACAAGTTCAATAAATAAAAGTTTTCTTCGATCCATGAAGGGTTTGTTACAACGAAAATAAGTAAAGTCTCTCTAATATGAGAAATTATTACAGCTTTTATTTGAATTGCTTCTCAAAAATGCTTTACAAAAGCAGAGAAAAGTCTATTACTTAACAGGTGGTAACTGGGAAGGTAGTTTCTACTTAAAAAGCCACGAAAGCTCGTTGCAAGGATAGCTTCTGCTTAAAAAGCCACAAAAATCCCTAACAAATGGAGCCTTTCTTGGTTTTCCTTCTTCATAAGAAGGGGCTCTAAGCCTCTAACAACCAAACCATGGATAAACTATAAAAGCAGTTCAAGAAACAGAAGGTTCTTTCTGATCAAAAAAAAAAAAGGTTCTTTACTGGACATTGTATTCAAAAAAATTGAAGTTAGTGCATCATCCTTAAGGGGACATTTTCATAAATGCAATTTGGCCCTTAACTTATCAACACACACTTGTTTTTCTCATATTGTGATATAGAAAAGAGTTCATTCACAAAACAGCAAACTGGAGAGAAGCCTTGTACAATTCAATGACAAGTAGTACTCATATTATGACATCACAAAAGTTGTCCTTTAATTTGGCTAAGAAATGTCATTGAGCATGTCTATATATCGGCAATTTTGTTATATAATTTTATTCCTATCTCCACAATATTGTTGAATTTCATGCAAACAAGTTTCCTTATGAAGCTAGACCACACCAAAATATAAATAGAGCTGCTGAGATAGCATCAGCAATAAGAACACACAAGAGAATGTAGTCATTCAAAGGAATATTTGGGTTAATTTTTCATAGGGTGGACCAGAACTTTCATTCTCCTAGTTACAAACAGAAAATGGCAAGGAACCAAATGGATTTATCAATCCATCTCATAAAAATTCGGTTGGGAAAAGCGAATAAACATACCTCAAGTTCGCTTTGTGTTTGTATTTGTTTTCTAAATCGTTCCTGAAAATCATCCACCTCTTTCAAAAGTTGCTCTTGCAGTGACTGTTCACGCCCTTTTGCAGCAGCAAGTTCTTGTTCAGTGTATAAGAATTGATCTACAAATTTCTTCCTCTCAGCTTCTGTAAGGATCATAAACTGAATTAGGGTATAGAAACTTCCACCGATTCTTTCTTCTCCTTTTTTTAAGTACACCCATTCGCAATCATTCTCTTTTTTCAATGACAAGGAACCTCACCAAGACAGGGCCCTTCAAACCCACCCTTGGGTAGTAAACCCCAGATACACAACCCCACTTGCCAGAACCGTGTATCAGATAACCCAAAGGAAACTTCAATCCCCCAGGATGTCTGAGTCTACAACTCATCCCAGGTGCAACCAGTTGTATATTTTGTTGATTCCCTTTTTCTTTTTCGCGTGTAGTTCTTTGGTTATGTCATTTTCTAGTAGAATTTTGCATGTAAATTAGCTATCTCCTCCATTCCAATACAAACTTTATTACAGGTCCAATAATTATGACTTGTGATAGCATATACAGCAAAATGTTAATAAGTTGAAATGCAAATTCCAAAAATGTATAAGCAACACAAGTGGAAACCATTTCTTTTAACTCACCAACTTTACCGAAATTCTCATTCAATGCTTCGAATCTGGACTGGTAATCACAAACTTGCTTCTCTGCACTGCTTAAAGCATCTATAAATTCCGATTTAACCTAAAATAACCAGAGCAAAAACTTCTTCAATCCTTCAAATATTTAAAAAAATTAAGACTAAAATACACTTTCCGTCACTGAATTTTTGGTCCAAATTCTATTTTCGCTACAATTCGGTCCAGAATTTAGCTAAAAAATTTAAAGCAGAGGTGGGGAATAGATAATTAATACCATTTGGCGGCATTGGTAGGTGCAGAGGTAGTGATCGGAGTGCTGTTGCGATGACTCAAGCAGCTTCGTCGCCGAAGGAGGGTCCTCGTAGATGACGAGACGGCGATCCGACCCGGGCGCCGATGGACTATCCGAAGGCCTCATTTCGGATCGCGGCTTCTTCGTTGGCGGAGTCCGAACTATCATCTTCGTCTCTCTCTCTCTCTCTCAGATTCCTAGGGTTTGTTAGGCTCAGTGTGTGTGCGTTGAAGAGGAGGGGTTTTGAATTGAAATGAAATGGAAAGAGGGAAGAGCGCCACTTTTGAAAAGGAAGCAAAAATGGCCGACAATACGAAAACGCACTGTTCACCTCTGTGGTGTAAAATACTAGTGCGCTGCAAGGTTCATTTAAAAAATCATATTTCTTTTCCAAAAAAAGAGAGGGAGATAAAATGTTTCATTACTATTATTGAAATTTGGCTTTTTATTTATTAAAATTTGGTTGAAATTCAATTCTTTTTACTTTTTTTTTTTTTAATGAAAAAGTGAGTTAAAGAATAATTGTACCTACAAAAATTGAGGTTTAAAAAAGTTACATTAGCAAATAAGTTAAATGCTACACACAAAAAGTTGAGAATACACAAACTATAATATATCCAAGAATAAGTTATCTTAACTATGTGAATCTTGATTTCGTCCTTGTGGTAGGGTTCTAAGTTTTGTTGTGTAATCAATATGATTCCTATCCAATTTAGTTTGGAAGTGATCCATTGTTCAGATTTTTAATAAAATTCTTTTTATTTCAAGAGAAAAAAGAAAGAAAGAAAAAAAAAAAAAAAAGCTATGTGAATCTTGATTAAATTCAAAACTTAAAACAAGGATAAACATAAATGCAAAATAAATAAATTCAACGCTACCATAAGTTAATTGTATGAAAAGTAAAACGTTGGAAGGCAACTTACATGCATTCATATAATAAGACAAATAAAACTAAGGATTAAATTTAATATAAAAGGGATATTGCATGGTTAAACAATCAACATCATATGAGTGTACCTATCTAAAGCAAAGTTTTGCACTTATCAGTGTATACGTGCTAGAAGAGTGTTACGTGTCCCTTGAGATTAGTCAAAGGTGCGTGTATCTAGCTAGTCCGAACACCCAAGGTCATCAAAAAATAAAAATAAACATGAGTGTTTCTTAAGCCCATTTTCAAAAATGTCAATCTTGTGATCTTATTCTTATCTTATACTCGATGCTTGAGTGCTTGACCATTATTATCAGTTACTGTAGGTTATGTCTCAACTAAAACCCCTGTGATCATCCCTACATAGCATGAGTATATTGTATGATGTATAATACTTCTTTTCTGTCTTTCTTTTTATCAATATGATGTATAATACTTACATGAAGTGATATGGTGTAAAATGATAAGTAAAACTTAACTTTTATTACGTGCATTATCCATAACTACCAAATATCCCTTTTGTTAGCATATTATCAAATTTTCCATACCGATAGTTTAAGAAACATATGTATTTAAAAATTATTAATTTGATTTATTTTAGATTTGGGGGTTGAATTTAAATTTGTTAGTATGATTTATTTTAGAATGTGATGCAGGTTAAAGAGGGAAGAAGAAATAAAATAAAAAAATCTAGAGACACAACAAGAGAAGATTGATAATTGGGAGATAAGTTCAATCAGATGATAATATTTGATCAAATTTAATACAAAACCATTTGAATAGGACTCCCACATCTTCACTATATATATAGCCTAAAGACTCGACCACTCCCATAATTACTACTCCCTCTTCCAATAGTAAAAAACACAACTCACAAACCTTGAAAGGTAGCTCAATTAATCCAGTCTTGAGTGTGTTTCCTAATAGTCACTAATTCGAGTCCCCTCAAGACTAGTTATCCAAGATAAAGCCTTGCACCTATCGTGGTATACGTAGCTAGTAGGGTATTACGTGTCCCCCTAAAATTAGTCAAGGTAAAAAAAAAAAAAAAAACACAACTCACAAGACATAGACAAATTACGACACACACATAACAAGACTTAATAAATATATGACTTAATTTCAAGAGAAATACTAATTGAGTAAGACCACATTTCAAAGTGATTTTTAAACTTCCAATAGCTACCTCTTGAATGTTTACTTGGAAATCACATCCCCATTATTGCACTACATCAAAATGTTAGGCCCAATAGTGTAAATTGCACTCATTTGTTGAATAATGAGTTTAGATAGTTTAATATAAACCCAATTTTTGTTAGTTAGAAGCAAATTGGACATAGCCTGACAACCCAACCTCATGAAGATTTCTCAACCCAATGAGATTGGATTGGACCCGACCCATGTACACACTAAATATGTTACTTATTTAAGAAATTTTTTCTAAGACTATGTAAATTTACACTCTTTATTTTCTATTAGTTATCTTCCTCATGCTTATGAAATAATATGTAAATTTTTTTATAATTCGGTAATTACAAAGATCAGTCATAAACAACCCAATACATGTTGCAAGTCTCATGGAGAGTAGAAAACCATTCGTAGAATCAGGGCCGGCCCTGGGGTAAGCCCAGCAAGCCCCTGGGCTAGGGCAACCCCACTCCGGGGGCAACCAAAAAGGAAAAAAAAATTTATACTATACATTAAAAAAAAAAAATTATACATATACATCAGGAAAAAAAAAATTTGTATTCATAAAATAAAATTTTTAGTAGAGGGCAAAAAAAAAATATTCAGAGGGTAAAAAAAAATAATTATCATAAACCAGGGCAAAAAAATATTTAAAGACAAAAATAAAAAATAATCAAAACTCTTAATCCAATTACAAATACACGGTAGGGCAAAAAAAAATATTCAAGGGCAAAAATTAAAAATAATCATAATTCATAAACCAATTATCAATACACAGGAGGGCCAAAATTAAAAATAATCAAAATTTATCAGCCAATTACCAATAACGGGAGGGCAAAAAAATATTCAAATGGGCAAAAATAAAAAATACTCACAAAACACCCCACAGATCTAATCAAAACTAAACCAAAAAATAAAATACAAATAAAACAATCCAACACTCATTAATCATTATCGGCAAAACACAACTTTACCAAACGTGCGAAAAAAAAAAAAAAATCCCTAAATCACAATCTAGAAAAATCCCCCAAATCACCTTGAAACCACCAGTCCACCACGATCAGCCAGTAGATCCGAACTGAAGGAGGAGCAGCCGAGCCACCACCACGGCCCACGCGCTGTGCACGCCGCACGCAGTGATGCAGACACTGAGAGCTTGAGACGCAAGGCACACCGCCACGCCGGCCGCCGCACTCATCTGACGCCGTCACGCGGCACGGCCGAACTCCAGTCTCCACTCTCCAGATCGGCAGATCCGGTATTCTCTCTCTCTCTCTCTCTCAGATGCATTTGATATTTTATTTTTATGGAGTATTGACTATTTGCCTTTGTATTTGTTTTTATGGACTTTGGTCTTTGGTTTTAGCCTTTTACCGGCTGGTGTGGGTCACAGGGTCAGTGCATGTGCACTGACCGGTTTGTTGCTGCTCTTTTTTTTTTTTTTTAATGCGTGAATGAGGCTATGTTTTGTTTTTTTTTACTTTTACTGGTTTGGGGAAAATGGTTGGTCAGTGCACTGACCTGTTTGCTTTTTTTTTTTTTTTTTCTTTTTTTTTTTTAATTGTTTTTTTGAGATTGTGTTTTGTTTTTATAAACTTTACTTGTTTGGGAAAGTGGTGGTGCACTGACGTGTTTGCTTTTTTATTTTTTTTATTGAATTGTTTTTTATACTTTGATTATTGAATTGTAAATACATTGTTAAGGAGTTCATTATAAATACAATATTATATAATAAAAATATAGCCGTCAAGGGCTTTTGTGTGTGGATGTAGGTTCTTCATGACCGAACCACGGTATTTTTTTGTTTCCGCTCTCTCTACTCTCTACTATTATTGCTTTCTATTTTCCTACACACCATAACCGATTAAAAGTACAATGTAATCTTAATTTTGTATAAAAGAAAAAAAAAATTGGACTTTACGTTATTTTTTTTAATATTAAATAATAAATAAGGGGTAGGGCAACCAAAATTAGGTTGGGCTGGGGCAACCCAACTCTCGGGGCCGCCCCTGCGTAGAATATTTGTCTCATGCCTCATGAAGATGGGAAGGAAACGTTAATTTAAACCTATATTTCATATTTGTATAATTGGAAAAACAATAAGTCCTTTTTGTTTGATCGTAACGAGTAACAACTATACTTGTACACGAAGAGTAATTAATTATTTGAAAAAAGTTTAATTTGATGCCTCAAGATTGACTTTTTATAGATACAAATGACTTTTGATTTAAAAAAAAAAGTGATAGATTAACCAACACTGAATCTGTATAGATTATAATAAATAAATAAAGAGAAAAGGAATTTGTATAGATTGACATTTATTATAACATATTGCTAAAAATTGTTGAGATACAGAATCATGTTTAAATGTTCTCAAATTTCCTAATATCAGATTCCTATAAAGGCTATAATCATAGAGATAAAAAGATTTATCAAAGTCAAACAAACTCCTAAATTTTTATTTGAAATTAGATGTTTCTGAACTTTGAAAAACATCAAAATTACTTATTTTGTTTAAATTTTTATCACATTTTTGTTTCATTTATATTAAAAATTAATTTTATAATATTATTTTTCAGCAAAAAAAATTGAACTGAAATTTAATTAAAAATTATTTTTGAATCATTTTTTAAATTCATTTACCATAAAAAGATTAGATATAAAATCAATTTGAGTCATTCTTAAAGTTTAGGGACTTCTAATTTCAAATTTAATTAAAAATTATTTTTGAATCATCTTTTAAATTCACTTACCATAAAAAGATTAGATATAAAATCAATTTGGGTATTTCTTAAAGTTTAGGGACTTCTAATTTCAAATAAAGAAGATCATAAACTCTGTTTAATTTTGACCCAAAGCTAACGAGGCGTTTTTATTTTTCCCTTGTAATAATTAATGATAACCAATGAAATCTATTTTGGGTCCTGATAACCAAAGATTTGCTCCTGATTTTTTTTTTTTTTTTTAGCTAAATTTGCTCCTGATTTGTCCGATGTCCTTTGTCCTGCCATATTTGATGGATTTGACACCTCATTCGAGATTAACATTAATAATATATTTTTTTCAATACATTACTACTATTTGGTTTAAAAAGGGAGACTATATTAGCTGGTTGGCATAAATCTTTATTTAAACTATTCATGGTTGAATTAAATCTCAACACATATGATCATAATTAATATTTAATAATAAACCTTTGGTGATCCTAAGATACACGGACTTAATAGTAATTTTATTGTGTTATTTGCTAACAAGTTGAAGAAATCCTTAATTTATTTTTGTGGGTGAATATTCCATTTGATCCAAAAAGCATCAACCAGAAAAAACCTCTAGTTTATAATCATTAAATTAAATGTATACCGGTTACAATAAGGACTTTGTGTTCAACCAATAAAAGAAGAGTATTCAGTAACTCCAAGCTCGAGCCAAAATAATTACCATCTCATTGAATAATTAATACTAGTTGCAATTAATTATTGAAATAAAAAGTAAAGAAAGAAAAGAAGAATTCTCCTTTTGCGCGTGGACAATGGGACAGTGCACGTAACTTGTAATGTTGTATGGGTACCGGGGCACGCATTGAATCGCTGTTCGCTCATTGTACACAGAAGAGAGAGAAAAGTATGCGCAAACTTTTTATTTATTTGTTTATACCTTTTTCAAGAATAAAGCTATACTGAAAAAAAGCTATTCTGTTAATTGTTAATAATACAAATCTCCTTTTATCTGTGCATGAGATCTGGGTGCGAGATTTGATTCTTTGTTTTAATGAAATGATCAATTTCTTAGCAAAAAAATAGAGGATAAAGCTATAGTCAAAATATACCTATAATTAAATATTTTAAATTGGTGAATGCATGTGGGTTCCAGTTAAGTCAATTATTAAAGTTTTTTATTGTTGTGTAAGAGATATGTTTGAATCCAATTAAAAAAATATACGGCATGATAATAAAGATTAATTATCATAGAACAAACGTCACATATTTCAAATATTATTTTCAATAAATGTCATTCTATATGTATTTTTTACTAGATGCTACTTGACTTGTTATTGAAAAAGTTTAGCATTGTAGACGATGAGTTTGTGCCTTTGATGAGAGAGAGTGCTGAGATGAGAAAGAGAGTCAGTAAATCCTAGATGTTCTTCAATTTTTTGGAAAAAAATTGTTTTAATGTGAAGTTTGATCCAAATTTTTTTATATTTTAAGTTTTTAGTTGTTTTTATTACGGCTGTTAACGTTTTAAATCTCATGTGAGTAAAGTGATATTTTTTAAATCACGGATAGGTAAAATGAAACTCGGCCTAACCATAAAGAGATTTACTGTAATCAACCCTACAAAGAAAGATATGTACAATTATTTTGAACTTTTATTTTACACAAATATATATTATAATTCATAACTAAACATTTAATATTCTTTAATTAATGTTCTTACAACCTAATTAAATGAGTGAAATTGAATGGAATAGAAAACAACGAGTCATCGAGGAGGGGATATTCCATCTACTATTCCTTACTTGTGAATCTAGTAAATTATTCTTATATATATTTATTTTCTTTCTTACTTTTTTTTACAAATTCTATTAATTTCCTATATAATAAAGTTATGGTAGAAAATGTATGGCCCACAGTTAGAATTGATTTCCAACTCTTATAGGTGAAGACGCGTCTACTATTGAATACACAGCGCAAACTAATTAACAAATGGGACAGAGGGTGTAACATGTTGGGATATAGGGGCACGCATTGAATCGGTCACAAGAGAAAGAAAAAAAAAAAAAAAAGAATCATAGAGACAAAAGCGTGCGCATTGCGCACTCTTTACTTTTTCTCTTTGTATAAATAAAACCCAGTCCAAGTCAGACATAGAAACAGAAAGAGCGAAAAATAGTAGGCACTAGGAAGACAACAAAAAAAAAAGAAAAAAAAAAAAGAGAACTGAAAAAGAGGCAAAGAAGAGAGGTCGTGTCGGCTTCAACCAAACACGACCTTATCGATCCCCTTATTCCACTCGTTTTTCTCATTCACCGATCTCTTTCTATATTTTCTCTTTCTCGGACTCTGTGTTTGAAACTAAAATTTTCTCTTTCTCGGACTCTGTGTTTGAAACTAAAACCCTAACCGATTCGCTCGCGATTGTAATTGTACTAACCGGACTGCTTTCTCTCAGGTAACATACTCTTACTCGTACTCTATTGCTATTGTTCTCGTTCTCTACGGTTTGTTTCTCTGTTGTTGTTGATTATGATGAGGTGGTGTTTATGTACGGTTTGGTTTATGTGATTCGTTCAGTGAGCGAGGTTTGTCCGTAGAGTTAGGGTTTGGTTTTGTATGTGTATTGGAATATGTGAGATCGGGATTTGGTGCGGCGTTTGGATGGGTGAGAAAATGAAGGAAAGTGAGGGAAAATGGAAATAGTTACTAAATTTGTGGGGAGAGAAATTCGATTTTTTTTTTTTTGGGTTTTCTATAAACGGAAGCGAAATTCGCGATTAGGAGAAACGGTTTTATTACAGTCTCACTGTCTGGTAGTAGTTATTTATTTAATTTTTTTTAAAAATCCGGATCGGAAATTGTTGAAAAATTTGGAGACACATAATTAAATTGCTGATTAAAAAAAAAAAAAAATTTTATTTTCCTTCTTTTTTCGCACCAACCAAACACAGCATTAAATTAAATGTGTTGAGCATGCATGAATCTTTCTAGGGTGCAAAAGTAACGGATCGTTTTTTGGTAAAGAATTTTTTTGAAGATTTTGCTTTTTTTCATAGAAAATTTGCTGGTTTTTATTTAGGGTAAAAAAATGTGAAAGTTTGTGTGCCTTTTTGGGTTTTAGGAATTGGCGTTAAAGTTATATAACCAACTTTTTGTGCTTTCATTAAAGTGCTTTTATTTAAGACACAAAGCAGAGCTAGACAATTGACTGAGAGAGTTAGTAAAGAAGGGCTTTATTATGGATGATGATGATGATAATAAATTTGTGATAATTAATGGGTTTGGTTTAGTTGGTTAGAGAATTAATGTGATTTTAGTTAATTTCCATTATTGCCTTTTTAATACAACAACTTTTAAGTGCAGGGTTTTAATAGATTTAGTGCTCCGTGCTTTTCTGAAGATCTGTGTGGTTTTCTAATGGCATTTTCAGCGTCAACTCATTCCAACAATGGTTCCCGTGCAGGTTTGAGTTAGTTGTTTTACGTAGCGGTTATTTTATATGATTTGTTGTAGGATTATGCTGTTAACTAATCTGCAATTTGGAGATGATTCTTTATTGTTAAATAAAATGGTTTTTAATTATCCACTTATCAAAGAATCACCTATAATATATTTATTGGTGGAGCTTAATGAACCTCGTAATGACCTGCATGTGTCATATGGGGAAATTGCAGGACTTGCTTTGGAATCTTCCGTGGTTTGTATGTAGTAATGTTTAGTAACTTCTTGTGATGGAAATTGTTTTAAACAAATACAAAGCACAGTAACATGCAGTGGTGCTTTTAGTTTTGTATTTTTCAGTTTGTTCTCGTGTAATGCTCTAAATTTTTTCATGCATCTGTCTCTAATTTACAAGCTTTTCCTAACATTCAAATATTCAAAGCATGTGTCTTCTCAGTCTTTTTATCCTTCATATTGTAATATATGATCTTATGTTTATATAGGGGTTCCCAATGATGCTTTATACAAGGAATTATGGCATGCCTGTGCTGGTCCCCTTGTCAATCTTCCTCGTGAAGGGGAGCGAGTTTATTACTTTCCACAAGGTCATATGGAACAGGTATTTTGAACTTTTGCACTTGATTATATTAGTTTCTAGAAAGCAACATATATCTGGATTTCTTTGGATACATAAGCTCAATTTTGGGATATTAGAGGCTGGCTGATTGTTTTCATCTTTGTTAAAGAATATCTGTTGATCGACCATGAACTATAAGTAATCATATAAGTTGATGCAATTTTGAAAGTAAAAGAAAAATATGACCATATGAGCCATTTATGGAAGACGGTTTAAAGAAAATATTTTTTTTTAATGAATGATGACCAATTTTATGGAATGGCATTAGAATTAAAGGTATAAAATATTTAAAAATCAAACAAACCTCCCTCTTTCTTTTCTTTTGCAATTGATGATTTTTAAACTTTTCATATATATTGAAATAGAAACAGATTGATAACTACCAAATGACTAAAATAATGTGCAAAGAATTTCTTTTTCAATGTCAATGTTCAATGGTTTATAACCATGAACCAGTGTTTGACTTGTTAAAAAGTAATTGTTTTGCATGGAATTTCTATAGATTCGGGCTCATGGTGATATGGTTTTTACACACTCGAGATTTCAATTATGTTGTAAAAATCTTATTGAAATATAATTTCAATATGATGTCCATCTAGTTTGATATTCATTGGAATATCTTCCTATTGCCTGTCTTCAGGACTTTGGTATGCACAGAATTTATTTATTTTTGTTGTTACTCTCAGTTCTTGATTTATGAAATTAATTTGAAGATATGTGGATTCCTGCTCAAGTTATCTCACAAGCCACTACTACCTGTTTTCTGTGGATTTTGGTTGTGTTTGGAAAATATTGTGTGTTTTTGTGTGCTGCCTATTTCTGTTAACCTATATCTTCCTCTTTTACAGCTTGAAGCATCTATGCATCAGGGGTCAGAGCAGCAAATGCCTTCATTTAACCTGCCATCTAAAATTCTTTGTAAAGTTGTTAATGTCCATCTTCGGGTGAGTGTGCCATTATCATCGGTATTCTCACTTATATGGATCTTACTTTTGCTTGTTTGTCATGCATTTTGGAATTTGGAAGCATCTTCTATGATTGTCATTGATTAGTACTTTTACCTTGGAGTGTAGGCTGAACCTGAGACAGATGAAGTCTATGCACAAATCACTTTGTTACCAGAGTCAGATGTAAGCTTTGTCTGACTTTCTCTCTTATTGAGCTCATGGAATTTTCATCCCTTTCTTTGTTGATTATGTCTGTCTTATCTTTACTTACCCTCTGGATCAGCAAAGTGAGGTTACAAGCCCAGATCCTCCAATCCCAGATCCTCCGAGGTGCACAGTCCATTCATTTTGCAAGACGCTTACTGCTTCTGACACGAGCACCCATGGCGGATTCTCCGTCCTTCGGAGGCATGCAGATGATTGTCTGCCACCCCTGGTTAGCTTCAAATTTTAGTTAGTTGCTTCTTTAGGGGATACTGAATAGTCCCTACCCACTCTTTTTCCTGCTATGTACTTTGGGCCTAATAATTTTAGTATTCTCTGCTCAGGATATGTCCCAGCAGCCACCATGGCAGGAATTGGTTGCAACTGATTTGCATGGAAATGAATGGCATTTTCGGCACATTTTTCGAGGTTTGACAATTTGCATATTGGATTTTTCTGACATTGAAATGACTTAGTCATGGTTGCAGATTTTCCAATAACTGCTTAGGTTGGAATATTGCAGTTGCTTCATACTGCGTGCTACACTTATGTGTCTAGTTACTTGACCGTTAAGTTTCTTAGTAGCGTTTACACATATCAAAGTAAACGAGAAGAAGTATTATTGTTACACCTGTAACATTGCTGGAGAGTTGATATTTAAACATGCTTGTTTTGTTTTTCAAAACTTATTTATACAATTTTATTTCTTTCGGCAAGTTGGTGGTGCACGCATTTCTTGTGGAGCTATGACTGTTTGTGCAAATTAAAAGTACCTGTGAAGGAACTTGAGGAATATTGTAGTTGGAGTTTGCTTTTAATTTGTGCTATGCCCTTAATGTGTATAGAGATCTGGTCCTATTGTCACTGGTTGTTTGTGCAAGACTCCTAGGTATCTATAGTTTCTGCTTTTTCTAAAACATTTTGTTTGTTTATTTTTTGGGTGGGGGTGGGTTGTTTTATATCTAGTCCCTAATGCGTTGATGTGATTTTTGGGTGCTTAGCAAAGAGGTTAACAGAGTATCATGTGTGAATCCCATTGGCAAGAAAATTTTGAAGGGAAAATGGAGATACCTTTGTTTTCTTGCTGTTCAGAAGCTTTTCAAGATTTCATGTTCCTGAGTCAGTCCTTTGTTGCTTGGTTTATCTGGATTTAATGTTTGAAAGTGGTTTTTTCTGTTAGTTGCTTTCAATGGTTTGGCATATATATCTTCTGGCACATCTATTTCTAAATGCTTAATGTTTGAAAGTGGTTTTTTCTGTTAGTTGCTTTCAATGGTTTGGCATATATATCTTCTGGCACATCTATTTCTAAATGCTTGTCATGATGTTAGGTGTATGACTGTATGAGGATTCTGTTACACTTTGTTGCCTTGATTTTCTGTAGTTCTCATTTTGAGTCTCCATTACTATGAAGCATCTGTATTACTAGGATATTGATCAAAATCTTTGAATTTAGGGCAACCAAGGCGCCACCTGCTGACAACTGGATGGAGTGTCTTTGTTAGTTCCAAAAAATTAGTAGCTGGTGATGCATTTATATTCCTGAGGCAAGTTATATTTTACCTAGAAATTGTGAAGTTTTTACGTTTGTAATTTTGTTACTTTATTGCCTCCAATTATTGTGTCATTTGTTTATTTAATTATTATTTCCAGAGGTGAAAATGGGGAGCTGCGTGTTGGAGTACGGAGACTCATGAGACAACTAAGCAACATGCCATCTTCTGTTATATCTAGTCACAGCATGCATCTTGGGGTTCTAGCCACTGCATCTCATGCCATTGCAACTAAAACACTCTTTTCTGTGTTCTACAAGCCAAGGTTTATGTCTTTTCTTAATTTCAAATGACATTTTAATTGCTTGTTTCCTATTGTTAATATCTTCATATTTTCTTGTGTCCAATTTTTAAGTATATAGCAAGAAAGTTATGTATTTGTGTAAGTCATAAAACTAAGTCAATTTAGGGGATGATCTATGATGGGATGCTGTCCTATCCTAATTGATGGGGCCTCATCCATTTTCACATATAATATTGATTTTATGTCACCCTTTTTGGTTCCCTTACACATACCAAATTGCGTTTCCAATCGTGATGTTAATGATTGGGAATTGGAGTCGTTGACTCTTTGTTTGATATTTTAAGCTTGCTGAACTAGTGTTCTTTATGTCAGGACAAGTCGGTCAGAGTTTATTGTAAGTCTCAACAAGTACCTTGAAGCTCGGAGCCACAAGCTATCTGTTGGGATGAGGTTTAGGATGAGATTTGAGGGTGAGGAAGTTCCTGAAAGAAGGTATGTTGTTTCCCTTGCTTAAGATTGTGTTCTTATCCTCTAAAAAAAAAGTTGTTGGACTTGGAGGAAGTTATGATGCATCACCAATCCCAATCATTTCAGGTTCAGTGGCACAATTGTTGGTGTTGAAGATAATTCATCGTCTGGATGGGCTGATTCTGAGTGGCGATCTCTAAAGGTTAATTTACTTCTTTTGTCATACTCATTATTTTTTGGATTTGTCTTAGAATGTATTAAGGGCATCTGAATTGCTGGACATCTGATGGAAGTAATTGATTGAACATCGGGATTCCTTGTGGATTTTTGTTAGCGATTCTTTTCCCCCATCCAAAGCTTTTCAATATTTTGAGGATTGAGTTGTTTGTTGGGTTAAGAATCTGTTACTTTGTACTTTTAAATAAGATATGTGTAGTTTAAAACTATCAGATCCTTTGATTTCCGTCTGTCTTTGTCAAAGGTTTAATTTGGATTTTTTGACATTATTAATGAGAAATTCTTACCATACCAGCTTTTCTTGGTATGGGTCTTAGGTTGACCCTTCAACTATTGGGTTGCAATGCTCTAAATTCAACTTTCTGGGTTCATGTTTCCAACATATGATGGTATTGAGTCTTGAGTGCTCATGTCCTACATCTAGCTGGAATTTAATATTTTTTAAGGTGAACTTTGTAATGCATCTCTAATGAATTTGCTCATTGCTACTCTTTTTACTGTGGCCTTTTCCTGCGTATAGTCTTTTATGTGCAAACACCTGGAAAACGGATGACTGCTTTATTTATTTGCTGTACTGTGGTTTCCAATTCTGGGAACATGTTTGTTTAGGTTTCTTATTGGTTGCTTTTAGCACAGGTACCTATGCCATATTGACTTGGTTTGATTTTCGAATTGTGTTGTTTCTTTGTGTGGTTTAGGATTAGTTTAATTGGGTGCCCTTCTAATCTTCATATTTGAAGTAATTTATCCCACTGTGAATGGTGTTGTATTTCAGGTTCAGTGGGATGAGCATTCATCAATTTTGCGTCCAGATAGAGTTTCACCATGGGAATTGGAGCCACTTGTGGCGAACTCTCCTCCAAGCTCTCAACCCACACAACGGAACAAGCGGGCACGGCCTACCGTTTTACCTTCACCAACACCAGATTTTCCTGCACTTAGTATGAAAGTTTTCTATTGGGCTATTATTCATGCCAATTTGATTGTTGATTTGTGATTAGAAGTTCCCTTCTTTTGTGCATCAGGTGTGTGGAAATCCCCAGTTGAATCTTCTGCTTTCTCATTTTGTGAGCCACAACGTGGACGGGACTTCTATCCATCGCCTAAGTTCAACTCTGCTACAAATGGAAACTCTTTCAGCTTTAGTGGTAACAACTCTGTGGCTGCTGTTTCCAGCAACTCAGCGTATTGGTCTAATAGAGTGGAATCCACAACAGAGTCTCCTTCACTGGTTGTTAACAAAGAATCAGGTGAAAAGAGACAGGGAACTGGGAATGGCTGCAGGCTCTTTGGGATTCAGCTACGGGACAATTCTAATGTAGAGGAAACTTCTCAAGTGGTTACTATGTCCAGAACAGGCGGGGATGAACAGCCAGTTCCATATTTAGATGCTGAATCTGACCAGCATTCGGAACCAAATCGATCTGATGTTCCTTCAGTAAGTTGCGATGCTGAGAAATCATGCCTGAGATCTCCTCAGGAGTCACAAAGCAGGCAAATTCGAAGTTGCACAAAGGTAGTTTGGCTCCTGTGCCTTTCCTATTTCTTCTCCGCTAGTTAGTAATTTTTTTTTTTTTTTTTTTTTTTTTTTTCAGTTTGTGAATCAGTTCTGGTGCAGTTTTTTGGTTTTATAGATTATGGGGCTGATCTCTCTCTCTCTCTCTCTCTTAAGATTTGACTTTAGATATCTGCCGTGCCTTTTGCCACCTGAATCAAGGCCCAAAGCAGGCCGATAGATATGAGATGTCTAAATTCTCATGCTACAAATGTAATAATTATTTTTTTTAAAAAAAAGGCTGTGTGGTTTGGCCGTTTGGGTGGTACTTTCTCTAGGCATTTTAGAGTTTTTACATTAATTTCTGCTTGGGGTTTCATGTCTTGTACAAAGATAATGTAATTTTTAGAGTTTAGATCAACTCCCCTGTGTGTGTGTGCACTATATAAAGTCTTCCAGACAATATAACAGATGAGATCTTTACATTCTGGTTTGGGTCATGACATGAATAGAAAAACTCACTTTTGTGTTGTTCAGTTCGACCTGCTGCATGCTAGTTGGGAATATCTGATAGTATTTGTCCTTTTCCAGGTTCACATGCAAGGGATTGCTGTTGGGAGGGCTGTTGATTTGACACGGTTTGACCAGTATGAGGATCTGCTCAGGAGACTGGAGGAGATGTTTGACATTGAAGGTGAGCTTTGTGGATCTACGAAGAAGTGGCAGGTTGTATACACTGATGATGAAGATGATGTGATGTTGGTTGGGGATGACCCATGGCAGTAAGTTCATTTGGCTCTCTATTTGATTTTTCCACACTCTCCCTCTTACTGGTTCCAGCACCTATTTTCCTATAACAATCATTTGTCTTTCAACTTGAAGAATGAATTGAGCTTCAGTTGAAAATGTGGCTCATGTTCAAATTTCACCGGTGTAGCACCCACCAATAATTGGATTCCATATGATTGTGACTAATATATTGGAGCAGCAAATGTGGAAATTTTCATAACTTCTCAATCATATTCCTGCACCCCAAAGTAATAATTATGTATAAGTAGATAGTCTAAGCCCATAAGACTAAGATTATTCTCTCTAGATTATATGTAGTAGGTCCCATCAGTGTTCTATCATTATCCTTTTGCTGCGAGTGTCACATTTATTAGCAGGAGGCTACTTATAGGGGATTTCCAGTAAATGTAAATGTTGGACAAAAAAAAAAATAACAATACAAGTGGATTTTTATGTAACTCTTGGAAGTATAAACCTGGTATATGTTCCAGTGTTATCTTCAGCTGATTTCTGCTTTAAAATATATGGGATGTTGAGCTATACTTATAGACAAAATGCTCTTGAGATTATTGGTTGAGTTACTCGCCACTCTGACTTTCAACTTTATTCTTTGATAGTGGAATTTATTTTTATTTTTCCTTTATCTTTTGATTGCAGTGAGTTCTGCAGTATTGTAAGGAAGATTTTCATCTACACAACTGAGGAAGTCAAGCGGCTGTCACCAAAGATAAAACTTCCAGTCCCTTCAGAGGCTAAATCAGGAAAGCCAGATGCTGAAGTGGCTTTAAATACTGAGGACCATTCATCGATTGCGGGATCTGGGTGCTGATGTACTTGTGAGCGCCCGTGATCCCCACGGGCCCAAATGACTGGTTCCAGACTGGTTTCGCCTGAAAGCTAGTTTAGCTAAAGCATGAACGCCGGAAAAGAAACCGGAAAAGCAAGTTATGGCTAATGAGATGCTCGACTGGTTTTAAGTTTTTTTTTTTTTTTTGTATAGTTTACACATATGGGAGGGCAGCTCTTGAGTGCACATGCCATTTGGACAGTGTGACTAGCTTTAGGTTTTGGGTGTCGTGGTATTTCAAATTTTCAATGTAAAGTTTAGTTTTGCCAAAAGAACCATTGTTAATGTTATGCATTGCTTGTTCAAACTGGAATAGGCGGCAAGTTTGTCAGCCTCAAAAGTCAGAATGGAGGGATTTGCTTTTTAAAATAAATTAGTTCAAGAGCAGATTTTAGGGGGTTTAATTTTGGTTATGTGATGGGTGATTTCGTTGCCATCGATAAGGTGACTAATAAACTGGTGAGAGACTTATCAAAAAAATAAACTGGTGAGAGATTGAGAATTTATAATAATAATAATATATAATAGTTCTAATAAATTTAGATTTGTCTTTATTAGGTCACTTGAGATTTATTTTTTCATTACGTCATATTACGCTTTTTTATTTTTATTTTTTTATATACTTGCATGTTGTAACATAAAAGTGTTCACTTTTGATATTTTATTCAGTTTGTAACATAAAAGTGTTCACTTTTGATATTTAGAAAAAAAATATAATTGTTAGGTTTGTATCAAAATTGTGCAAGTAAAAAAGAGTTGAACAGTTAAGCGGCTAAAAAAAAAAATATCATTGCTCTTGCACAGTTGCAATACCACATATCTCAATCCTAGATGAGAGGGTGTTTGGTATGTTCTTTCAAATTGTGATTCTGTGATTGCAATCCATAATCATTGGGTCTTACTGAAATTTTTTTTGTTTGGAATACACAATTTAAGTGAAGTCTGAAATCCTAATTTGAATTTTATGTGGGTCTCATGGCAAATTTGAGAACAGCCAAGAGGGTGTTTTTAGATTCAAAGTGGATTCAAATCCGGATTAATTTTTATGTGGTCCCAGATTTATTATCGTTACTGGACCTTATTGATTTTTCTCCCCGTTTTCTCTCTCTGACGATGGCCCCAGACCCTTCTCTCTCCCTTTCTCTCGACCATTACAGAGCCACGCCTACCCCCCACAATACACTGCTCTCTCTTCCTTCAACCACTCCAATTCCACCCAATCCGATCCCAGCTCACTCTCCTCCCCTCTCAAGAACCCACCGTTGGACACTTCATCCATCACTTTCACAAACTCATCCAAATTCTCCACCAACTCCTCGCTTACCATCAGGGCCGGCCCTGGGAATTATGAGGTCTAGGGCAGTGTAAAAAAATGAGGCCTTCTATCTTTAAAAAAAAATCATTAAAAAATTATTCTACATACGGTTTCTGCTACAAAATTACTAATTAAACTTTTATATTCAATATTTTCTAACAAATCTTGTTCAATAGATAATATGGCTAATCCATTTAATCTTTCTTGTGACATAGTTGATCGCAAGTAAGATTTTTATAATTTTAACTTTGAAATTTTTTTTCTAACGGATGCGACTGTGACAAATAAAGTCAATAATATTTTATATGCAATAGATGCATTTGGAACAATTCAATTCTTTTATAAAATTAAGTATATTTGTCGCTGTCTTTTTTTCTTTTGGTAAAATCTCTTGTAAGACTTTTAAGTCTGAAAATAAATCAATACCATCAAAATCAAAAATAATTTCAGGTTTTAAAAAAGGTTCAAGTTTAACAAAATACTTTTTCAAATTATCATAATTTAGTGAAGTTTGCTTCTTCACATCAAATAAATACCAAAGATTATTCTCATACATACTTGGGTAAGAGAAATAAATTATTATTAGGCTTGTTTTAAATGTATTAGCCTTTTTAATTTTTGTATATATAAATATATTGAAGCCTTTCAATAAAGGTCTTAAAAAATTTTGGGATGATGCCTAATTTTCAGGTGAGGCCTAGGACGGTCGCCCACCTCGCCCTTGTCCAGGGCCACCCCTGCTTATCGTCACCGTATCAAGTCTCTTAACTGAGCAGGACCATTCGTCGACGCTCTTGCCTTCCATGGAATCGAAAAGCTGACTGGAGTCGAAGACGAGGTGCTTGGAGCAATTCGACTCAATGACGTGGGAAAGGAGGCCACGTGACTTCTTGAAGCAGAGGCTGGGGAGGTCACGTGAGGGGAGGTCAGGGAGGATGATGAAGGAGCCATGGCCGTGGGTTCGAACCTTGCCGAGCATCTAGATGAGGATTTGAACGAACTTGGAATCGACGGTTGTGAGGTGAGCTTGGCGTTGGTGCATGGTGATATAAGAAGGGGACAAATCTTCTACAATTATTATAGGTGCAACAAAGTTTAAAAACCAAAACTATGTACCTAATATAATTTTTTTTTTTTTTTTTCGAGAACACATAAATTGTGATTTCATTATATTGAGAATATCAACATTATATTGATATTAGATATTGAGAATATCAACATTATGTTAAGAATATTAACATTATATTGAGAATATCAACATTATATTCTCATCCTTCCACAATGGGCTTTTTGAGATAAAACTCTTAAGACAGTCTACTTTGGGGAAGCAAATTGAAAGAGAAGTCAAACATTTCAAGGTAACCACCTCCTCAATAATAACCTCTACAAGTGCCTCCCACTCTCGATTTTTTGGATCCACATCGATTCTTAGTTCTTCCAATAAATAAAGATTTGAAAATACATTTGGATGGATTTTAACATCCCTTGACTGTCCCCTGCCAAAATTTGACAATGACATACGTGAATACTTCAACCGAAGCAAACCTCCAATCTGAATTGGTAAATGATTAATCCTAGTACCTCAAATATCAAGCACCTCAAGCTCAAGTTCTTCTAAGTAATGGAGCTCCATTAAAGAAATGCAAGAATTCAGATACAAGGCCCTGAGACACTTCAAAAGAGAGACAGATGATGGCAATGATTCAATCCCAATGCCATGTAAGTCTAGAACTCGTAGATTTTGCATTCGTCCAAAAAATATATCTGGAATCACTTTCAAGTCACGATTTCTTTGTAAGAACAATGTTGAAACATTGTTGCAATTTGGCAATTCTGGTAAACTGGATAATTTGTTATCCATCAAGGAGATTCGATTTACCTGGTGCTATTCTACCACATTAGGGGGCTCTTGCAGCCCCTCTCGGGTTTTCACCAAAACCTTAAATGTTTTGCTTTTAGAGGAAATTTTAAAGGCCATATTTCTCAACACTTTATTCATCCTTACATGATTCATCTTCTCACTCTCCTCTAGCAAAGATATGTTGATAAGATTAAGCAACATTTTATGCCCTTCGTCACAGGCATCTCTAAACTACAATATTTTATGCCCCTCGCCACGTGCATCACTAAACTTATTGGCATCACAAATGAAACCTTCAACTCTCCAAAATTATATCAAATAATCTCTATGTATCTCACAATCTTCAGGATATAATACACCGTATAGAAAGCAAAATTTTTTATCCTTGCTATCTAAACCTTCATAACAAAACTTTAAGGACTCAATCAATTCATCTATGCCTTGAACTTTGAAACTATCCCATCTCCGCAGACTCGTTAATCCGTAATTCCACAGGAAGCTGTTATCCTTTTTTTGTCTGAATGTGCTTGCTACCTTGTCTATCAAGAGCGGAAAACCAACACACTCACGAACAACTAACTTGGCTATTGGTTCAATAAATGGAAGATTTACATTTTGACCGACTTTTTCTGTGAACATTTTCCATGCATCAGCTCCAAACATTTGTTTCATATTAATCAACTCAGTCTTTATATCACAACAAATCTTAGGAAATCTAGTCGCCAATACCACCTTGGAATCCTTTTGATTATCTTGGATACCTAGCTTAGGTAGATCAAGAATGTTCCAAACTTCATCCAAAAGAAGTAGATACTTTTTACATTCCAACTCCTTGGATATTCGCCAAGCAATTTCATCAGGGTTAGTGATACCTTCCATATTCATTTTTAACCGATCCGTAATAGCACGTTGCAACTTTTCCTCACTTCTATCCTTTGATATAGTGACCCAAATGACAATATCAAACATTTTAGCAATATCTTCATGGTTATTTAAGTTTCTCATGATTGTTGTTTTCCCAATGCCCCCGCTTCCCCAAAGTCCAATTCTTTTTACATCCCTATCTTTTAGAAGGCCCAATACTTCTTCAACAACCTTGTAGAGTGATGGCTTGTCTTCTATTTTGGCTGCATGCATAGTTCAAGTCTCCTCAGAGCCACCTACCCAAGGCAAAGCCTTGTGCTTATTGTGGTACACGTTCTTCTAGGGTGTTGTGTGTCCCACTGAGATTAGTCAGGATACGCATATCTTCGGAACGTTGGCCCGGACACCCAAGGTTTTAAAAAAAAAAAAAAAAAAAAAATAAAAAAAAAATGCTGCTGCCCCTAACATATCTGTGGTGCAACAAAAATAAAATTTAAATATTGATGAAAACTTAAAATGTAGAATGAAGAATAACTTTTTGTTGAAAACCATAAACGATAATAATCTAAGAAGTCAAACATTTCAAGGTAACCACCTCCTCAATAATAACCTCTACAAGTGCCTCCCACTCTCGATTGTTTGGATCCACATCGATTCTTAGTTCTTCCAATAAATAAAGATTTGAAAATACATTTGGATGGATTTTAACATCCCTTGACTGTCCCTTGCCAAAATTTGACAATGACATACGTAAACATTTCAACTGAAGCAAACCTCAAATCTGAATTGGTAAATGATTAATCCCAGTACCTCAAATATCAAGCACCTCAAGCTCAAGTTCTTCTAAGTAATGGAGCTCCATTAAAGAAATGCAAGAATTCAGATACAAGGCCCTGAGACACTTCAGAAGAGAGACAGATGATGGCAATGATTCAATCCCAAGTGCCATGTAAGTCTAGAACTCGTAGATTTTGCATGCGTCCAAAAAATATATCTGGAATCACTTTCAAGTCACGATTTCTTTGTAAGAACAATGTTGAAACATTGTTGCAATCTGGCAATTCTGGTAAACTGGATAATTTGTTATCCATCAAGGAGATTCGATTTACCTGCTCACGATTTCTTTGTAAGAACATTGAAACATTGTTGCAATCTGGCAATTCTGGTAAACTGGATAATTTGTTATCCATCAAGGAATTCGATTTACCTGGGCTACCACTTAGGGGGCTCTTACAGCCCCTCTCGGGTTTTCACCAAAACCTTAAATGTTTTGCTTTTGGAGGAAATTTTAAGGGCCATATTTCGCAGCACTTTATTCATCCTTACATGATTCATCTTCTCACTCTCCTCTAGCAAAGACACGTTGATAAGATCAAGCAACATTTTATGTCCTTCGTCACAGGCATCTCTAAACTACAATATTTTATGCCCCTCGCCACGTGCATCACTAAACTTATTGGCATCACAAATGAAACCTTCAGCTCTCCAAAATTCTATCAAATAATCTCTATGTATCTCACAATCTTCAGGATATAATGCACCGTATAGAAAGCAAAATTTTTTATCCTTGCTATCTAAACCTTCATAACAAAACTTTAAGGACTCAATCAATTCATCCATGCCTTGAACTTTGAAACTATCCCATCTCCGCAGACTTGTTAATCCGTAATTCCACAGGAAGCTGTTATCCTTTTTTTGTCTGAATGTGCTTGCTACCTTGTCTATCAAGAGCGGAAAACCAACACACTCACGAACAACTAACTTGGCTATTGGTTCAATAAATGGAAGATTTACATTTTGACCGACTTTTTCTGTGAACATTTTCCATGCATCAGCTCCAAACATTTGTTTCATATTAATCAACTCAGTCTTCATATCACAACAAATCTTAGGAAATCTAGTCGCCAATACCACCTTGGAATCCTTTTGATTATCTTGGATACCTAGCTTAGGTAGATCAAGAATGTTCCAAACTTCATCCAAAAGAAGTAGATACTTTTTACATTCCAACTCCTTGGATATTCGCCAAGCAATTTCATCAGGGTTAGTGATACCTTCCATATTCATTTTTAACCAATCCGTAATAGCACGTTGCAACTTTTCCTCACTTCTATCCTTTGATATAGTGACCCAAATGACAATATCAAACATTTTAGCAATATCTTCATGGTTATTTAAGTTTCTCATGATTGTTGTTTTCCCAATGCCCCCGCTTCCCCAAAGTCCAATTCTTTTTACATCCCTATCTTTTAGAAGGCCCAATATTTCTTCAACAACCTTGTAGAGTGATGGCTTGTCTTCTATTTTGGCTGCATGCATGGTTCAAGTCTCCTCAGAGCCACCTACCCAAGGCAAAGCCTTGCGCCTATTGTGGTACACGTGCTAGTAGAGTGTTGCGTGTCCCTTTGAAATTAGTCGAGGTGCTCGTATTTTCGGAACGTTGGCCCGAACACCCAAGGTTTTAAAAAAATTAAAAAAAAAATGCTGCTTCCCCCAACATATCTGTGGTGCAACAAAAATAAAATTTAAATATTGATGAAAACTTAAAATGTAGAATGAAGAATAACTTTTTGTTGAAAACCATAAACGATAATAATCTAAGAAATATAATAGGGAAGAGATAAAGAAAGGCACACAGAGGTTTCACGTGGCACTATGATTTATGTCCACATGATAAAGCCTTGTAAGCTATATCTTTATTATATTCATTATGTGTTACAATATGTTGTGTGAGGTCCTATTTATAGTACAACATTAAATAATAATAAACACATCTAAACAATGTGAGATTTATTCTTTAATACTTTTCAGTTCAACAAAGTAATAATTAAAATTATAGGTAACAACACAAACAAGCAGAGACGGAGCCATGTGGGGGATCAAAAGGGGCCATGGCCCTTATTGGCTCTAAAAAAAAAAAGAGTTAGAGTATTTCTCTAATAAAGAGAGTTTTTTTTTTTTTTTTAGCCGATAGTTACGATAGCATTTAAACCTATGGCATCCCCGCTCATGATGGTTGTTTTTACCATCAGGTCAAGACACCAATTGGTTTTTGGTGTAGGCGGTTGTGGTTGTGAGTTTGTTGTTGTGATTTTTGAAGGACTGTGGTGGCTGGAATATTGTTGTGGGCGGCGGGTGCCCAGAAAAGACTGGAGAGGAACAACATGCGCTGAGCTTATTAAATTATTTTTTATTATTTTTAAAGACTTTATTTTCCGTTTGCCCAGTTGAGCTAGGGGTAAAATTAACTAAAAACACAGGGACCCAATTGACCCATGCTTTTAAAATAGGACCAAAGAAAACACCCCCTAAATATAGACCAAAAGTTAAAGAATATAAAAATAAGAAGAAAAAAAATTGTTGAGCAGTTGGGCTACAGCCTACAGGCTCTACTTAAGTGGAGATGTGGGTTAAAATGGAAATAAATGGGTATTCATTGGTCTAATGAGTATGAGAAGAAAATATAAATCCAATAAATATTTTATTATTAAATTTCTTTAATTTATTATGGACTAATACTAAAATATTTTATTTCTCTAATGAAAGTGAAATGACTTTAGTACGGTATTGACAATTTTGGTTAGAAATCATTATTTTAAAACTTAATAGCTTAAAAACTTTAGTTTCTTTTGTGGATCTGTTCTCACATGTTTTTTTATTTATTTATTTTTAATTTTCTTTTTCACTTAGCAATAGCAATAATAATTATTCTTTATATATTATATATATATATGTATATATTATTGTACATGTAATGAGATATAAAAATAACTTTTATTTAATGACGACATTTAATACACAATCAGTTATAGGTGATTTCAATAATAAAAAAATAAATAATATAACTTTCAATTTTTTTTTTTTTTTTGATAATAAAAAAATAATAATAACGACTTTCATTTTATTAGATAATTTGTATTGCAATGTATTAAAAAATAGTTATTATATGTCTTTTCATTTGTTGGTATTTTGTTAATACAAAATAGATGCTACTTTAGTTTTTTTTAAAAAAAAGAGTTCATACTTCGGCCCCGCCCAATAGAAATCCTGGCTACGTCCCTGCTATTGAAGCCTCATCCCCTGTCTAGGCCCTCAGGAATTGGTTCCTCAACCTAAGCATGCATGGTTTTCCATGGATTAGTCACATCCTACCTTTTTTTTTATTTAGCAAAAAAACAATTTTTTTTACAATCTTGAATTCAAATCAGGATTAAAGTTCCAACTTCAATACTAAAAAAAGTCACGAAATCAAAACAGAAAACGAAAACACGTACCAAACAGGCCCTAAGATACTGTATTGATTATAAAAAAAAATAGTTTAGCAACTATATATATGTATATATAGGAAATAACAAAAGTTGAAGTGATTTTGTACTCAACTTTTGTTATTGGTGCGGAAATAACAAAGTGGAGTGTGGAAATAACATTTCCCTATATATATATAAATATATATATATATATATATATAAATACTGTATTATGCATATAAGTTTTGTCTTTGGTGAATATGCCGAGAGTAGCATAACAATCTTTTGATGGGGCAGGTGGGCTAGTGGGTTGGCAACGGTCACAAGGTTTGAAAATTGAAAATCTTAAAAAGTAAAATGTGTATTAGTAGTCTATTACAGAAACTCCACTGCACCGCTCCTTCTCTTTTTCAAAGATTCCATACCAATGCTCTTGAAGTGCATATATGCATATATGATGTTAACAATCAAGAATCCCTCATTTCTATATCATCTTCACCTCTCACCCAATTTCCAAACCTAAAGAGAGAGAGAGTGTTTTGCAACTTTGCCAGCCACGTATGAAAATGATGAAAGCTGTGAAGAAGCTCAAGTTCTGGTCAAGAAAGAAGAGAAAAAAGAAGACCCAAGAGCCTTACTACCCTCCCCCTCCTCCACCATGTCATTGTTATCACTCATGCTACTCAACTCAGCCTTCGGCTCCACCCATTACCACCATGGCTTGAGCCCGAGCAGACGCATCTGGTCCCAGATATATCCTATACAAGTCAAACCCAGTTACCCCCACAACCACGAGAGATTATTGATGTCTTGGAAACTAGTCCAATGTATCCAACATTGCCAGCTCCTACTGCTAGCATTAGCAGCTCATCTTATCAGCAATACATGGTTCCAAATCCTGTCTATGGCATGCCTGTTGTGGAAACGGCTAGAAGAGAAAGAAGGGCAGGGTTTTTTGGATGTGTTGTCAACTTTGGCGTTCATATAATCCGATGCTTCTGTCCTTGTTTTAGCATTCGAGAACTTCACTAATATAGCATGAAGCCAACAAGATGTAGTAAAATAAAGGTATTTAGCAATTGGCATAAGAAATCCATCAATAACAATTTTCCTTGCTGAAAGGTTTTGTAGGTGTTTTATTTTATTTTATTTTAAAAGAGCAACTAAAAACATCTTATGTAGGTGACCTGTTCAATTTATGTTTTCTTCTTTTTTCGTAGAAATTTATATATAAAAAAGTCTCGGTTTGTATTACATTGCATACAAGATATTGTATACAAGTTATTACTTCTGTCTCCCTATCTGACCACTCTCCATATGTATGGCCTTTTGGGCTCGTGCGGTCATGCATGGTGGTTCTGGCCGGATTTCGGGGTTTTACCTTTCTTTTTCTTTTTTTGTTGGATACCTGAACAGTAGATGGAGACCAGCGACTACTGGTATCCATTTCAATTCAATTATGTCTCAAAATAAACACCATAATATTAAAACTCAGCCTCTGAATATTGGAAGATGAAAGAAACGGAGACTGCAAGCTCACACAAAAATTATACGCACATAAAACCTTAGACTATCAACCTTATGCTGAAACTAGATCCTGGTTGTCAACATATTTGTCATTGTTGTAGAGGCAAGAAATATTATATGCAACATCAAGAACTAAAGCTAAATGTGATTTATCTGGACATCATGTTTCCTATCATCATTAATCCCTTCCATCATATTGACCTGGTGGGTCACTCGACAAGTGTGGTCTATCTTCAAAGTTTCTGGTAATTCTAACTCAATCAGGTTCCCAACGGTCCTGTTTGTCAATATATTTGTCAGAGTTGTAGCTTGACTCAAGATCATGTAATTTTTCTATGCTGGATTCCCTACTGTGAAATTTATCTTTCAATTTTTTTGCTGGTTCCCCTTCATCATCCGAGAAATCAGAAACCTCATTCCGCTGTCCTGTACGTTTCCTTGTTTGACTATGGTGTTTTTCTCCATCACTGTCCAACCAATCGTAACTAAGATCAGTATCATCAGCCCTGTTTTTACTATCCCCACGAACGCGGTCACGTCCTGAGCTTTTCCTCCGTTTATGATGGTGTCCGTCTCGATTGGTGTCCCTATCTGACCACTCTCCTTCAGGATCATGACTCCTGTACTTGCTGTCCTTACGATCATGTGAATGTCCCACTTTCCTCAGGTGTCTTGAGCTTTCGCTCCTTTTTCTATGGTGCCTATCTCTGTCTGTGTCTCCCTTCCCATCTGACCACTCTCCATCAGTATCATGAGTTCTATTCTTGCTGTCCTCATGATCATCTGTATGTTCCACTTTCCTCCTGTGTCTTGAACTTTTGGTCATGCGAGCATCATGTGTTTCCTGGTCTCCATCTCTATCTGACCAATCTCCACCAACTTTTTCTTGGTCTTCACAATCGTCCAGGAATTTAGCCTTTCCGCTGTGTCTTGAGCTTTTCCTAGCATGACCATCATGAGTTTCTCTATCTTCACTCCTATCTGAATAGCCCCCCTCAGATTCAGCTTCATGTGTTCTATGCTTGCCATCTCTGTTCCGGTGTCTAGAGCTTTTCCTTTCACTACCATAGTGTCTGTCCCTGTATCTGTCTCTGCCTCCATCCTTATCCAACCATTCACCCTCAGAATCAGTATCATGAGTTCTGCTCTTCCTATGATAAGTGCCTTTTAAGTTCATATTCTCTTCATGCATATCCTCATCAAGAACTTCCATTCGCTTTCTATCATTACTCGTGTGCCACCTCCATTGTGTGGTCTTTTGAGCATTATTGTTGCTGTCATTTCTTCTTCTAGAACCACCACTATTCAAGTAGTCAAACTCTCTGGATTTAGATCTTCTAGGGTAACACCTGCCATGGAAATTCGGGGAACTAATGAAAAACAGAAAGAACCTAACTAAGAGCAGAGGAAGAAAAACATTCAATCATATAGAAAAAACAAACTCTTCATTCTCAAGGGTAGAATGATTTAAAATGCATACAATATAGAAGAGTTGGATAATACAGAACATGAAGTCATAGTACAAGTTCGTACTGTTAGCTAGGTACCATCAACAAGCATTAAAAACAGAAGACAGAAGTCTCCAACAGACTTGCATTTTGCTTTAAATAACGATAAAACAGGACTTTACAAACATAGAACAAATTAAGAAACTGCTACTCCAGTCAACAGGAAAACTTAGCACATTGAATTGAATACTTGCAAAAGAGTTTTATAGAGCAACATTGCCATCAGCTGCAGTTTTTTACCAACCATTTTTATTTCCTTATTGCATATGTGCATATGGATACATTGTTGTGCACATTGTCTCGTAATATTTTTGAACATTAAATGATTTACAAACGCCTTTTAAATCAATAAAATCGTCTGACAGCTTGTTGGGAACTCTATCCCATATCAAATTTAGCTTGAAATAAAGAATGTTGAAAAAACAGATGAACATTCCTAATCGTTCGAAAGGTTTGGATGAAAATAGATTAAAAAACACTTACTCTGGTCTGTTGATTGGAAAAGATTAGGAGTATTAAGAAATTGATACGCAAAAAACATAGTTTAATATACCAGACTTCACAAACACTAGGTACCACATGCTGCATCTACTGCTAAAAGTATAAGCACACCTGTCTACATCAGTTAGCATGTTGCTAGAGTGCCTCAGCTGCCCATAATTTTCTTGCTCCACCTCTTTCTTGTACCCTGCTTCATCAGAATTACCAAATAAAGCAGCCATCTTTCTCACCCAATATTTTGGGGGTGGTTTATCAATATCAGCCCATTCATAGTCTCCACCAGGATTGCGGAAACAGTGGATAAAATTGCAAGCAGTACCATGAGAACATGTCTGCAAAGATGCAAAAAGAAAGGTCATTAACAAGAACAAAGGATGGAACCCAAAATTAACATTAACAAGTGACTCAAGATCTTATCTACCAAAAAAAAAAAAAGTGACTCAAGATCGATGTCCTTACATTATTCAGAACAAAATTTTGGTACATCTCTATACAAAATAAAAAGCATAATGGAAATCACCAAAGATACCAAAGAGTGATTTTGATATCTTGGAATCAAAATAATTCACAAGGATGGAGAGATTAAAGAGGATGTGACTCATAGAATAAGAGCAAAGGATGATCGTTAAATGGAACATTTTATAAGACTAATTATGCTCTACGGTACTTGAATGTTGGGCTATTAAGAAGCAACATTTTCAAAAAATGAGTGTAACTGAATGAGAATATTAAGATAGATAAATGGAAATAGAACGAAAGATGGGATTCAAAATGAAGAAATTCTCTTAAAGATAGAGATGACCCCTATTGATGAAAAGATGAGGGAGAGTTACTTGAGATGGTTTGGTCATGTGCAAAAGCGAGCAATTAATGCATCAATGAGGAAGAGTGAGTTGCAAGTTGATTCAAGTCTAGAGAATGAAAAAGGTACATGAAGACCTAAAATGACATTAGCAAAAGTAATAAAAAAGAACATATCAATTAAAGAAGTAACTTGGAGTTTGATTTTGGATAGAATAGAATGATATATGTGATTGATCTTGATTAGTTTTTTTTTTTTTCTTTGATAGTGACTGATCCTAATTAGTCCGTTAAGGATCCATACCCAACCCCAAAGTTTTGGGAGTAAGGCCTGATCGTTGTTGTTGTATAATGGAAACCAGTAAAAGCTGATAAAGAGTATGCAATTGCCTATAATAAAAATCAGAAGGGTGATGGACTGGTTGTACCTTGAACCTTGACTTCATATACTCCCCACATATGGCAACTTTCCATTTGGTCACATTGATAAATTCACATCTTACCTGCCAAAACAATACCAATATCAATATCAATAGACTGCCCTCAAGAAACTAAGGTTGATTTTTTTTTTAAGATAATTTTGGCCCAAGGGGAAGGGGGAAGGGGAAATGCGAACTAGTGACCGCGTCATGAGGTGTGGCTCCTAGTGGATTGTGTTACCCCTTGAGGCTTATGGTTGAAAACTATAAGTCTATAAGTGAGTAATTCAAGTCAGGGAGTTAAAAGACCAATAAGGATATTGGCAGAGGAAATCCAGAAAACTAGTTATATAATAAAAGAAGAGCACTTGTCAATTAATGATAAACCATATAAAACCCCAAAGTTTTACAATAAAAAGTTAAATTATGAAATATGGCACAGGGTATATACTCTTGGGAGTTGGGATAGAGCCAAGTGCTACTGCAAGAAATTCACTGCCTATTAGCCAAAATAATGTGAGACATAGTGACTTATATTGAAGAGACTTCACATTTGAAGCAATTGCAATACCTGTTTGCCAGCAAAGTACCGACCATTAGCAGAATGAGAAGCAAGAACAGCTGAATCCAGTGACCTATATTGTATGTAGACATTACCCCGTAAGTGGAACGAGCCATTTCTGCACACCTGACAAAGACGTGACGTTTGTTACTCTAAGATTGGAAATACAGACAAGATTTGAGAAAGGACAAGGACCATATTGTCGTTCCACAACAATATGCTTTGGGTGTTCTCTCTTTCAAAGGATTTTAGAAGGGATTCCTTTTCATTCTGCTTTCCAGGAACCAGACAGATTTAATACATCTCTTGATAGAGCGAAACATGGACATATCAAATGTTTATATGAGAAAGGAGGGGGGGGGGGGGGGGGGGGGGGGGGGGGTGGAGATAAGGTAGGAAAATAATAGGTGGTAATAATGTGAACACAATTTCTAACATCTAGAATAGGCATTAACTATCCTACATGGATAAAACCGATGCTGATAATCTTGTCGAGATATTTTATCATCTCAGACCAAAAGATATATCTATATATCCAACTTGACTAAAATGAAACAAAAATCCTAACACCCTGCAGTTTTAGCACCAGGAGAGTCGATACATATTTATTAATAAAACCAGGAATATGAATCATTTCTCCTGGTGCTGAAACTCTGTTTCCTTGGAGAGTTTGTTTTTGATGTCCCATGGTATACTCCTTGTCGGTTCTCTTTTTAATAAAACTTATTACTTATCAAATAAATAATTAACAAATTCTCAACCAACAAATTGTACAACCAACACAAATTTGTAATATTCCTCAACCATCCATAAACACAACATCCCACAATCAGGTGAGAACATGTTAACTAACATATTTGACTAAAAAACACATGGACTGCAGTCAACAACCTTAAAATTTACAATTTCTCCAAACTTCAAAAACTCTGTATGCACATCCTCATAAAATTCTTCATAACAACGTTCAACCTCTTCATCTGTGTACTGAAACAGCAAAAAGAAATAAATCAAACCAGAATAATTTATCAGATATATAGACATTAGCTAATTCTAAGATGAACAGAAACACAATGATGGATCGTGGTACTACAATTTCTCAAGATCCATATGGACGAGCCTGACAGCCTCCACAAAGTCATGCTCATGGTTTGAACTTTGGCTAATATCCATGACTATTTGATAAAATAAAAATGGGGCGGCCATGGAGCCACCCCATTTCGAGTTGATGTAAAATTTGGCCATAATCAGGAAGTTCAGTCACCTTTTGATAAGAAAATAATGAATTCAAAGTCCGGGAGGAAAAATTCTAGTGTGTTCGGAGAGGACACTCACATTTGAGCACTCCTTTCTTTTAGATAAATTATCTTACTTATAAAGAATAATCTATAGCCCTCGAGAGTCCTAAAGAACACAAGAAGATCAATGACACAAACACAAGCAAACACATCCATGTGCCCCAGACACCATCTCTCTCTCTCACTGAGTGCATATGCACACATGTCCAAAGAAAAATAGCAAACCAAAATCGGCTAATCATTTATATATAAAAAAAAATAGTCCATATAGAGCTAACTTATTAGAGTGGGCTTAAAATTGACATACAATACTTCCCCTAAACTGGGGCATGTTTATGCAACAATGCGGTACATAGACAAGAGGAGGTTGCATATAGCTGATCTATTCACATTGGCAACCAGGCTTAGTAGTAGAAATGGTTATTCTTCAACCCAAGGAACCTTTGCAGCTGGCACTGGACCAATTAGAAGTTAGGACCTTTAGGCAACAGGAACAAAGAGCAATATATTGTGACACTCAAAAGTGCCACCTAAAATTATGTTGTACCATAAATTGTAAATCCTAAATATATTAATTAACTCAACAAGCTTTGGCTTAATAACCCTAAAGAGTCCTAATGCCCTAAGCAAATGCAAAGCATGACAGGTTTTGCAGAGTTCATGAGACCATTACACTCTGTATCACACTTGAGACACAAAACCAAAATAACTTGAGTTAATCAGTCATTTAGTTGCTAATTGGATTAAATATGGTATAAATTGTAAGCTTTAATGAACTATTTACATTTTCTGATTTTCATTATTTAATACACACACTATAAACATTATTTATTATAATTCATGATAGAAGTGATGCATACGCTCCTTTTCATCTTCAACACAAGTCTTCTTTTAATCTTTAACACAAGTAAAGAAAATGCCAAATGCATCTACATACAAGTATTGTTGCCTGCATTCTCAAACCTCGCAAGGTAATGACAATTACCAGCAGAGAGCTCCAATACTCCCAGTAGAAAAAGCCACTAGTTGATAAGGAACAATAATTTGCAGTGCAACTCATGGAGTAAGATAACTATAAAAATATACTAAGAAAACAATTCTCAAATATGAAACCAAAATAAGGACTATCTTTAGAGATAATTGTACAACATACAAATAAATGAAGCATCATTACACGGGAAAAAAAAAACCTTCCCTTAATAGAAATGACTACATAAAGTTTACAAATAAACGCATGATGATTAATATTATATTATAAGATCAAAGAAAATAACAAAGAAGAAATTTGAACATATATATATATATATATATGAAAGGGTAAAAGGAAGCTAAAAAGAAAGGGAAAAAAGGTAATAATCTAGGAGATGAACAATTAAAAGATTAAAAAAAAAAGGAGACATTGTGAGATAACCACCCTTGAGACCAGCAAGTAGGATACAAAATTGCTAAGTTCTTTTACTCCAACCAACCAAGGCCAAAACCATGAACCTTCATCGAAGTGAATCTTGAGATGAATTTCTGATTTAAGGTCAAAGAACAGCAATAATAATTCCAAACATGCAAAGGACTGAATCAAATCATGGCTGAATTAAGATCTACGCATAATATAAAATCAACCACAGAAAGACTAACACAAATTAAAAAGTTTCAAAGAATAACATGACCTCAAACTAAACAAATAGCATCTTTCTGCATTTAGGATTTACAGGGGAAAAAAGTTGCAAATATCAGGCACATTTTAGTTTTTACATTAGAAAGTGCAGATAGTATGTAGTTCTGCATCGAGCTTACTGAATCATATCTTCGATATGTTTAGCAAGATGTCAACCACATGCTCTGATGCACTAATTCACAAAAGGATGCACAAGACATAAATCACCAATTAAGAATTTAAGATGTGCCATGTATTGACAAATGCCATTCCTGACATTATTTTGGCTCTGCTTATATGTGATACTTATAGTAACAAAAACAAAAAAAGATGTGCTTACCCATGACACATCAAGTCATTTTTTTTTTATAGGTAATAAAGATTCATTAAAGAAACCTCACTGTGCACAAAATGTGCACAAGAGAGAAGCAATGACACATCAAGTCATCAACTCAACTTATTTATAAAAACTTTAAAATTAAGTTGTTTCTTTTAGGATCACACAAAATCCAAGTCTTTTGTTACCTCACACTGTTCAATGACAGTATAGCTTTAGAGTTATTATCAGGATACAAGAATCACATGAAGGCATCATTTACAGACCTCAAGCCCCTCGTCTTGCTCCCATGCAAGGCCAGGACCATTGTACATGTTCCTCATAAGCAGCGTGCATGATTTATCAGGGTAAAAATGAACTCTGCTGCAACGCTGACCAAACCGACAAGCTCCAGTTTTTAAATGGAATGGACAATGAGCTTTATCCTGCCAAATATACAAGTACACAACATAAAGATTACAGATTACAGTTCTTAATAACAAATATGAGCACACGTACAAGACATGGAACATAAGAATTGAGAACTATCAGGACATATATAAAGTAATCATGAGAGAGAGAGAGAGAGAGAGGACCCATATATGACTTACCTGTTCAGTTCCAAAATTTGGAACTTGTTGAGCAACATTCTCAATCATCTGTTCTGCCGATAATACAGATGCATTTTTAAAATCAGCAAATGATTCGGATTGTGGAGGAAGAGGGTTTGATGTAGGCCTATCAGCATTCTGCAAAGAAAATGACAACCCCTATGATTGCAAATCTTCACATCCTAAACATAAAACAAACCACAAAGAAAATGATTAAATTGAGTTGATGATTGATGTAGCATACGTCTTTTCTATTTTGGTGGTTGGCAATTTTCTTTGGAACCTTGACCTTTTTCTTCTTGACAATGATCTCATTTCCTTGCCAGATAATCTCTGCAGGCCCTTCTTCTACGTATTCCCAATCATCATCCTCATTAAGCTCATTTTCATTTTCAACCTGCCATGGTATGCAAAGCAATTTAGAACAACCATTTCTAATATACAAAAACAATCTCCTCCTAAATTACGAGAAACACTAGGAGTTGCTGCCAAGCATTCTTAAATTACAATGATCACTTCCAAAAAAAAATATATACGAATCATCATCTACGCATCTCTAAGCCGAAAATCCCCAAGGCCCCCAAGGTTGCATTTCGATTCGAGGATTTCAAATCACTTGATTTGAGCTTTAAGGAATTTGCTCCAATAAAATCTCGTGTTATGAATTTGGAATAACAGCTTAAACCTAATCATTTCAAATCTAAATATTAATGAGGCTTAAAAGTTAAATCCATCAAGGAATTTCATCAAATAGAAACAAATTATAATTTTCTTACTCTATTCAAGTCATTTAAACTAAAAACTGAAATACAAATCCTTCTCTTCATTCTCTTCTACACTAAGCTACAAGATAGCAATTGAAGTGATTTCAAAACTACTTTGATTTATTCTACATACTTTCTCATCATTCAAACAGAGTAACAAACTAGAAACATAAACAAAACAACAAAAAATAAAAGTAAAATTCTCATAAACCTATTTTCTCTCTTTTCTTACACTTTCTCAGCAGCCAAACGGAATTGATCAAACAGAAATGATCAAAATAGAAACATCCACAAACCTGTTGTCTTCTCGAGGCTTCTTCGAGAGCCTTCTCTCTTCGCTCCTCCTCTTCCTCTTCCTCCTTCTTCTTCCTCTCCATGGCTTCAATCCACGCCCTCTCTCGCTCCTCAAACTCCTTCCTGTCCCTCTCCATCCTCTCCTTCTCCTCCTCCTCCATCATCCTCAGCTTCCTCTGCTCCTCCGGATCGTTCAACCTCGCTTCCTCTTCCTCTCGCTCCTTCTCCGCCATTTCCTTCCTCACCTGCTTCCTTTTCATCTTCTTCTTCGCCTTCCTCTTCTCCTTCCGCCTCACTATCTCCGCCAAATCCTCCGTCGTTTTTCGCTCACTCTCTCCTTCCTCCATGATTTCACGCTCTTCTTCTTCTTCTTCTTCTTCTTTGTCTGCCAGTGACTCTGCCATAAGGTTCTTACTATGACCGAAAATCGCGTTTGTGAGATACTTTCCCGGAAAGTTTGGTCGAGAAAATTCGATGGAAAAACAAAAATATTTCCCCTTAAACAAACAGAGCTCTCAATCAATCACTACGGTTTACACAGAACTCACCGATCATGAAATTATAAAATGGTAATGAAACGCACCGTTTACATATTCCCTCTTAAACGCGCCGTTTTCTCGTTTGTTGTAAACAATTAAACAAAAGTTTTAAAACCAAGTCTTACTTTTTTTTTTCTTTAGCTTTTAATTTGTTTTGTTTATGTACAAATTTTTAAAATAATTTTTTTTCTAGGTACAAGCATACTTTAATTCATTTTTAACAACAAAAAGCTAAATAAGATAATATTTATTTTACTTATGTATAACTTTTTAAAGTTTCACTTTTTCTAAGTACAAGTATACTTTAACTCACTTAAAAAAAAAAACAAAATAAACGGGTGTCAAACGGATATTAAGATACACTCTCTAACCAAGCTTGAGATATAGAAAAAGATGCTGTAAAATATAGATAGTTTCCTAACAATAACAAAAAAATGAATCCATCACAATGATATAAAACCAATCTAAAATAGGTGTCCTAAATATCCCTTCTTGAATTATATTTCTTCTATAAGGCTTCACTATAATAGTCACTAAAACCAAATTTCATTTTCTTTTGAGGACTATACCCTGGAGGGCCATAAGCATATGTTGCTGCAATGCTGCTGATACATATACACTTAGTGTTTCACAAAACAAAAACCATTGATGATACTTCCATATTCACAACCTTAAAAAATGAATCCATCACAATGATTTTTTTTTTTTCTTTTAATGAAAATTTTTTGACCTTAAGTTTAACAGCTTAAATATAGATCACATTCAGTAAATTACAGTTCCAAAAAAATTATCATAATTTCCTTATCTCACAAAAGCTAAAAATTGACATTCGAGTGAAAGACAAAGAGGAACAAGAGTCCTGGAGTATACATGGAAGATGGAGATGGAATTTAAAATGGGCATGACAAAAGAAGTTAAATGTGGTTGGAATTTAAAATAAACATGACTAAAGGAGTTAAATCATTAAATTTACATTCTATATAAGCTACTCAATAATTATGCTACACTCGTAATATTTTCCAAAATGTAACCATAGGAACCAAAAGTAAGTTATGTTAGACCCCTCCACACATATAACACAAAATCAGAAGTGCTTGGACTTCTTTTTTGGTCTGTTCACATCGCTAGATTCCTCACTAAGTTCTGCCAACTTCTCCCTAGAGCCATCTTGTGGCTGTGTTGCTGCTGCATCCACCTCTTTCTCGCCATCTAGCGGGTGCGTTGGTTCTGATGGTGGTGGTGGTGCTTTCTCTGCCACTTTCTCGCCCTCCAACATGCAGATTGATTTTTCTGGTGGTGCTGCCTCTTTTTGATTCAGGTATGAGGGCCCCTCCAAATCATCAGCACGTGATAGAGCTGCTGCCAGTGCTATTACTGGAGGTAAAAATGACTCTGGCGTAACTGCTGCAACTGCAGCTCTGCTTTTACGTGGTCTGCCTCGTCCTCTACCTTGACTTTTGCCTCTGCCTCGTCCTCTTACTGATGGAGCTTTAGTTGTGATTTGTGTTGTTGCTGGTAGAGGTGCAACCTCCTCAAGGGCGAGGTATAATGGGCCCTCCGTATTATTTGTATGTGGAGGAGAAGATGCTGCTGCATTTGTGGTTGAGCTAGCTGGCGTAGGACTTGGTCTTGTCTCAAGGTGTCGGGTTTCTCCAATCATCTGTAAGACACGGATGCACATGGTTTGGATATCTGTCATTGCTCGCATTGCACAGTCACCAGTAAAAGCACCAAGTGTTGTAGCACACTGATTATGGATTGCAGTCAAGCTCTGGACCTGCCATTCCAAATACAGATAACTTACCAATTTTGATTAAAGTAGTTTTAGTGCACATGCAAATAAAAACTAATCACATAATAGTTTTGTCCAATTCTTACTAGCAAATGTGTTGTTCCACTTGAAGGCTGAAATCGCATATGTGGTCTTTGAGTGAGAGGAGTAATCAAACGGCGAGTGACTTTACGATACCACTCCATGTATGGATCATGATAATGCATTGGGTGCTCCTCTACCTCACCCACTGCAATACTCTCTTCACAAGCCTCCCATAACTGTATATATCGTCCATGATATGACCGCCAATCATAGTGATGTCTCCCCCGTCTATCAATTGAATGGAGTTTCACCTCTGTATCACAAGGTTTAGGAATTCCTTGATGGAGACCAAATTGTCGCAGAACGCGATCAGGATGATGCCACTCGACACTATCAAAGCAAATGAGTGGAGCCATTGTTCGCCACAGATGCTGGTCTTTGACACATACATCTGGTAGTAATGCAAGTCGCTCAGGAGTGTATGGCTGCCATATCATCTACATTAAAATATATGCTAAATCAATGTGTCAGACACAAGCAGGCACATAAACTTGTAGGAATCTCAGGATTAAGTGTGTATTATATCATAAATTAAACACTTAATAAACATACCTCATCATCTGTCTGTTGATCAAGTTGGTCCCTGTAAAATATTAATGCCCTTACAGGATTGTCTCTACGAATTACAGGAGCCCTCCACCTAAGGTAAAAGGAAATAAATTTCAGTCAGATCAAAGGTATAGCAACAAACATAGACATTAATTCAATAGCTTAACACATACCTGCACCCTAATGGATCCATGGGCACCTGCTCCCCATCTACCGTTGCATCCCCTACATTTAGTGTCATGTTTCCTACATCTTCATTATCTGGTACCACTGGATCCCGCACTCGGCCACCAAGTCTCTCGGGACGACCAATATGCAATCGCTCCCATGCCCATAACTGTAGCAAAAGTAATTTATAGAGGTAAGGGCATATAAAATTGCAAACACATAATTGTTAAAGCCTAAAGGATGCATAAAATGGAATTTATAGTAATATGAATACCTGCAATAATATAAGAGGGCCAGCTATCTCATTAGCCCCTGCTTTACTAGCTCGACAAAGCTCACGATATAAGTATGCTAGTAAAGCACTGCCCCAACTCAACTGTTCAATTTTTGAAAAATCCCTCAACAGGGGCAGGAATATCAACTGGACATCTGCTCCAGATTTATCTGTGAAGAGAAAACCACCAATCAAACCTAAGATATATGCCCTAGCATAACGCTGCAACGTCAGATCATCAGCATCTGGTGGGGGCTTATGGAAATGAGATCGTAACCAACTAAGCTTGAGTGCTGAACCATGAAGAACACTACGATCTGGTCTAACCCCTAAGAGCTCCTCGCATAGATCATCCCATTGTAGATCACCATTACCAGTCACCACATGACCACTTATTCGAAGACCTAACAACACAGCTACATCCTGCAGTGTGACAGTACTCTCACCCACTGTAAAATGGAAAGTGTGAGTTTCTTGGCGCCATCTCTCAACCAATGCAGTGACTAAGGGCCAATCAATCTGTATAAATCCAATCCTGTATGCCCCATAAAAGCCAGACTGGATGACAAACCGACGAATACGTGAATCCAATTGCCATTCCCGCATCATCGTAGCCAACCTCTGTCTACATGTTAAGACACCAGGATCCTGCAGGGAAGATAGAACATTAGTTGCAGCTTTTTATATTCTGAAACAAAATGAAGTTCTTCTTCACAAGCGATAAATATACTAAAAAATTAAAACTAACCTCCCCTGCCCATATGGCCGCAGATCTATGTTGGTTTTGCAGCACAAGCACTGTATTGTCAACTGGTCCTGGATCCAGAAAGCTGTCAACTTGGGCATCATGAGTGGCTTCTTTTTCTACTGGTGTCTACATAACAGAAAATATAAACTCTATAGACAAATTCAGATGACAAGCAAGACAATAAACCACCAAGGGAGAGAGAGAGAGAGAAAAAAACAAGTGTAGTGAATGAATTTAAAAAACAAATGAAATTTCTGAAACTTACTTGCTTATTAGTGTGGGCTGGCACAGTGACATTTACATGATTTTCAATGGGCACTGACACTCTTTCTGCTGGCACAGTGACATTTACTTGATTTCCAATGGGCTTTGACACTCTTTCCAAATACAATTCCATACAATTCGTTCCAGGTTGTCGTGCCACATCAAACATGATATCAATAGACTCGTCATCATCTATTGGCACAGGAATGTATTCCCTACATGCTGGATATCTGCAAGTGATCTTCAGCTTAAACTGGTGTTTGTCAAAGCCGGTAACCCCATAAATCTTATCCAGCAACTCATTATATGTTATTCCATAGCTGACTCTAATCGGTTTTGGTGTAGCACCTTCATAAGAAATGCCATGTGCTCCACTTGTCACTCTCCCATTCCAATAACACATTAGTGTAACACCCTGTCTAGCCATCTACCTACAAGTCACTAATTTAGTGACAGAGAATTACAATTATCAGCTGGATTTTTATAGTATCTAGAAAGCGAAAAGAAAATAAAAAATCAATCAACAGCTATTCATCCAAAATAAGAATAAGCAATTTGTGAATTAAAGCACTTAAAAAGGCCAAATTTAATTCACCTAACAACTTTTTAATTCTGGCTGATCCTTCAGTTAGTATAGTGTGACACTTGTTCAGTTATTGGAATCATTCTCTGTGTTCTGAAAATTCTGTTTATTTTCTGCCTTCAAGTACTTACATAACTTGTGGTAATCGTAATGGACTGCCAAAAAAAAAAAAGACCCATTTGAATTTATTGAAGCTTTTAAAGGAGACCCATTTGAATTCAATCAACAAGCTTCAGAAAGTACCAAAAATATAGATTTTTTATTTTATTCAGACAAACTAACAAACACATAGTGTGCAACAAACAAAAATCAAGAACTGGGGAGACATATTTAGATCTGGTTATGTAGAAAATTACCTAATGGGAATCCCTATGAACTGTGATATGATGTTTGAGGCTTTTTCTCTTCCGTTTCTATCTTCTTCAGATTGCAATGGAAAACTGGGGAGATAAAAGGTGAGAATTACATTATCGAGAGAAACGCGGCGTGGTTTAACGTGTATTCGTTGGACGATTTAAGAGCTCATCATCGCGTTTCACGTTTTGTTTGTAATGAAATCTCGGCAACACGCGCTCACGGACTTGAAGGGTTTCAGCGCTTTTAGCGGTTTTAGATATATCTGAGCTTTGATAGTTTGATGCCGCTGATTAAAGTAGCAGTTTCTTACCCAAGAGAAAAATATTTAAAGAAGTGGTAGTTTCCAACTAGAGCCCACCTATACTGTTGCGTTAAACCGCAAATTAAACCGGAGGATAATATTAAGATTGTTTTTATTTAATATTAAGAAATTGATATTAGCATTTTTTTAAGGAAAATTCTTTAGTTCCTTCACTCGACGGTTTCATGGAGTAAGATGAGCGTGCATTTTATAAATACACGCATCTTACCAAAACCCCACACAAAACCAAAGTTGAAGACATTGATGTGAGACATTATCAAATTTTATGATTAATTATCCTAATAAGACTAAAGTGAGACTATAAATAACCCTATTTGAGGGAGTGCTTACGATTCCAATGTTTTATTTTTTACTAATTCAATCATTTAATCATATCGAATTGTTGTGGTATAGTTGGCCCAAGTAAGATTTTCACAATTAACCGCCTGCTACCTATATTCGTTCATGATATATATATATTCTATACAAATTCATATAAAATTCGTATGATTATTGTATTTATATAACCTAGCAAAAGAACGGTGCATTCCCAAGTGGGTGTAAAGTGGGAGACAAAGGATCACATTCTTAGTTCTAAAAGTAAAGCACCCATTTGGTTCTTACTTCTTGAAAATATATACATATATATATATAAATTCATCGTAGAAAATGATGCAAAAGCATGATACTAAATATATTTTAAAATTGTTAGAACAGAATTATTCTTGAAAATGATTTGTGTTCAGAGAATACCATTTTATCATAATAACGTTTTTGTTTTCTGTTGTTAAAAAAAAAAAAAAAAAAAAAAAAAAAACAAACAAACAAACGTAAAACCACTAAAATTATCATTATATTTGTTTGTATTTATGTTTTGTTTTATCAAAATAGATTTTGGATACAATTTTCTTTCAAACATATTTGACACAACTTGCTATAATCTAGACGATTGTTTTATCTTTATACATAAAAAGGACAAATAAATGACTAACCATGATATCCTTATTGGGGCATGACTATTAGACTAATGATTGAATGATTAAATTCATAATTTTCTAACAATTAAGTTTTTAAAATAATCGGTAATTTATTCATGGTATTAGAGCATGTAGTCCTTCTCTCTAGTTTACCTCCCATTTTAAAAGTTAAAAGCTCCACTTGTAAGGGGAGTTTGAGCTTACATGTGAAGGGAAGTGTTAATATAATGATTAAATAACTAAATTCACAATTTTATATCACCTTAAGTTTTTGGGACAATCGATATTTTACTGGTGACAATATATTAATTTTAAAAACATAATCCATCAAGTCATTATTGTATAAAAGCATAAGTGAATGATTCATTTAGAAATTTGTTGTTCAAAATAGGAAAATTCTGTTATTTAAAAAACTTATTATGAGAAAACACAAAGTAAATAATCAGATCCAAAATAGGAGAAAAAGTCTCCTCCCATATGAAAGACATGTGTCATTTAATTGTTTAAAAAACTTCATATAATCCACACAAAATCAAATAAATATAATGTACTATAAATTTAACTAAAAATTGAAAAGAATTAATTTTAATGGGAGGGATTATTTCCCCCCCAAAATTCGGCGATCCCAACCCTCCTATCAAAGACACGTATATATAGCGGCCTTAACTCAAAATACAATTTCGAAATGGTATAGTCTAGAGAGGCTCTGTGTGTTTCTGTGACTACGACGTCGTATAAGGAGATGAGCGCGTTAAACGGAGTGGGCTCGCGGACAGTTCTGATAACCGGGGCAGGCAAAGGGCTCGGGAGAGCCCTCGCACTCGAGCTCGCCAAGAAAGGTCACACCGTTATCGGCTGCGCTCGCACCCAGGATAGACTCAACTCCCTCCAATCAGAACTCTCCGACCCCAATTCTCCCTCCGACAAGCACTTGTTCCTCTCCGCTGACGTGGTCAGTCTCTCTCTCTCTACTTTCTGTTATGAAATATTATTCATGTATATATCCTATTTTTGATGGACTGTTCGAGATGATATGATTCTTGTCATAGCCAAACAGGGCCCTAAATTGATTTTACATATTGATTGATGATATTGAAACAATATCATGGGATGAACATTCCCAGTTTTCGTGTATTGGAAATAGTTTACCTCCAAACTGGTTTGGAGGAATTCTCCTCCAACCCATTATGTTATGTGGCAACTAAATAGACCACGTGGACGGTCTATTTAGGTGAGACGTAATGGGTTGGAGGAATTTTCCTCCAAACTGGTTTGGTTAATAGCCAAAATGACTTATACTAAATCTTTTTTTTTTGTGTTTATAGAGATCTAATGGTAGTGTTGAAGAGCTGGCGCGTGTTGTGATGGAGAAAAAGGGTGTTCCGGACATCATAGGTATATTTTCAGCTAATGTTTCTCAGGAAAATAATAATGCATATGTGTGCCATTCAGACTTGTTACTAATTGAAAGATTTGTTCTTGTAATGAAGAAGGGTTTTTGAGCCCAAATGACTTGCAAGTGTTGGAAAAAACACGTTCTAAGAGTGTGGCGCGTGACTTAAAGTACCTTTCGCAATTTTATTTTACGTTTTTCGTGTAATTTTTCATAATTCATTTGATGTATTGTTTATGTCTTTGGAAATACCAAAGGTTATTTTAATTGATTTAATACATGCAAATAATGGAACTTGAGGCTTCGAATTTGTAAAATTTGGTTTTGGAGATGACCATCACGGTGTCACCTTTCATGGAAACTGTCAATATACATATCTTGCACATTGAATTTGGAGGATTTTATGTTCATGGTCAAGATATTATGGTATGCTCTTTAGTTAACCCTGCTTGGTGTATAAGATTGCTTCAAATATCAGTGATGCACGAATCATTTGATTTTTTATTTTTGTTTTGTTTTGATTAGTGTGTATCATTTGAATCTTACTACTTAAATGTGGTAATTTTATAGAGGCAAATTTTTTTTTTTTTATGTTTCTCTTCCTGTTCTTAACACATTTTTTATTCTTTAGTGAGATTTGTGGGCACTGTAAGGTTTTATGATTTTCATAAAAGAAAAAGGGTTTTTATACTTTTATTACCTTTTAAACAACTATAATGCTAGGTGGTAATTTGTTGGCTAGTGCAGCATTTTGGTTCATAGCAGTCATCATATTTTGATGTGAGGTTTTACTATGTTTTCGGTTTTGGTTGTTGCCTGTCATTTATTCTGAATTATTGTATATGCAGGACTAATATAAAGGTAGTTCCAGTAAACAATGCAGGTACCATCAATAGAAACAACAGGATATGGGAGGTTCCCGAAGAAGAGTTTGATACTGTTATTGATACAAATGTAAAAGGAATAGCAAATATGTTGCGTCACTTCATCCCTCTGATGCTTGTGCGGAAGCAAGGAATTATTGTCAATATGTCTTCTGGGTGGGGAAGATCTGGTGCAGCACTGGTAAAATTTACACGATGCTCTAACTACTTGTATTGCAAATATTATCCCTTCTTTCTCTCTTGATTATATGGATGTAGACTTTTTTTTTTTTTTTTTCTTTCTTTCTTTAAATAAAGTGATAATAATGTGATGTTTAATTCACTACTAGACACTTATCAAAAAATAAAAATGAAAATCCACTACTAGACATGGGAATTTCTTCTGAAATCACTAGCATGAGTCTTAGTAAATCTTCTCAATATAATGTGAGGATGCTTTAAAGAGAGAAAGAATGGTGAGAAAGCTCGGTCAGTTGGCTTTGCCTTTGTAGTCTTTCAGCATTGTTGGAGTGTAGTGGAGGCAGATGTTATGAGCTTCTTCCAAGAATTTTAGGAGACATATAAGCTTGAGAAGTCTTTGAACGTGTCTTTCATTACTCCAAAGATATCCATGGCTTGGAATATAAGAGATTTTAAACCAATTAGTTTGGTTAGAAATGTGTATAAATTTCTGGCAAAGGTTTTACCTAATAAATTTAACAGGATCTTCAGGAAGATTATTTCTGAATGTATAGAATGTTTTTATTAAAGGCAGTCAGATTTTTAGATTCTGTCCTAGTGGCGAATGTTTGTTTGGAGTCTAGAATTAGAAGTGAAATTCCTGGAGGTATCTGCAAGCTTGATATTGGAAAAGTTTGCATTCATGTAAATTACAATGAAATTCTCAACAAAATGCTGAATAGGGATATGGTAGGAAGCTTCTTATTTGGTTTCAAAGTTCAGGGGAGTTGTGAATTTTTGAGTATTTCTCATCTCTTTTTTAGATGACACAATCTTTTTCTGTTATGCTAATACTAATAATCTTGTAGCTATCAGGTCAGTTCTTTTATGTTTTAAATTAGATACAGGGATAAGGGTTAATCTTAGTGATGGTGGAAGGAGTCAATGAGTTGGCGCAATTATGTATTGTAAGGTTGGATACTTACCTATGAATTTATTGGGAAAGCTGTTAGGCTTGTCATACAAGGAAGTGGCAGTTTGAAATTCAATATTGGAAAGACGGTTGGTAGGATGGAAAAGTTATATATGTCAAGGGAGGGAGGCTTACTCATTGTTCACTAATGTGGCTAATAAATTGGAAAATTACACGGGATTTTTTATAGGGAGGTTTGGGTGAGGAGTTCAAATTCTAGTTGGTAGATTGGAATTTGGTTTGCTCTCCTCTCAAAGATGGAGGATTGGGGAAATTGAACACATTTAACCAAGCTCTGTTTGTTTAATACTTTGGTCATGGTTGGATTTTGAACTATCAAACCCAAGCCACACTGATTAGATTTTGGGTTTAGGCATCTGTCACTTAACTAACCTGACTCGACTGAATGCCCCTAGCATCTCTCTTTTTCGAATGGCCACCAACACTGCTAGTCACCATGCCAAGAGTCCAGATCTATAACTGCTGGCCACCTCACTTACTTTGGTGGCCCCCTCTCTTCTTCAACCCCCCGCGAGTGCCAGATTTGCAATCGTTGCCTTAAGATCTCCTCTCTCCTCACCACCTTCACTTGCTTCGGCCAACCCCTTCCCTACACACATTTGCCTCCCCCACCTCCCTCACTGTGGTGGTTGACATGCCAAGCCCACGTAATTTGCTAGATCCGACTGCCAACTTGAAAACAAAGTCCAGTGTGCAGCTCAATTGATTCTTTTGACTATGGGTTGCTCTTGCGGACTTCCCAACCTAACATGCTCAGGTTGGGTGGCAGTTGATCCGTAACCCAATCAAATGGTACAATCAGAGTTAGGTCTTTTGGTTTTGTTAAATTCAAGTGATAAATGGAAGAAACTATGATTTGGAATGGTTTGTGGTGGGGAGATTCTACTTTAAAAGATCTTTACTAAATTTATTTTTAATTGCAAAGGATAGGGATACTTTATTCATTCTTGTATGGAGCACTTTGAAGTCTGAAGATGGGAGGATTTGTTCTTGGATTCTAACATTTACTTTTGCTATTTAGGATTGGGAATGAGTATCAGTAGATCAATTGTATTCTAATCTCCTGGAGGGTGTAGGGGAGGTTGGAAGCCTAGGTGTATAGGAAAATTTGATGTTTGTTCTTTTTATTAGGTTTTGAGAGGATCTAATCAAATGTTGTTGCCTTGGAAGAGCATTTGGTGGAATGAAGTCTTAAAGAAGGTCCACTTTTTTTTTTTGTTAAGACGTGTGTTGGGTAAGATCTTAACAATGGATAACCTCTTTAAGGGAATATGATCTTGGTGGTGTTGTATGTGTAACTTTAGTGGTGAATTTGTTGAACATTTCTTACTTCATTGTGCTTCTGGCTACCGCTAGGGAGCTGTGGTCACTTTTGGAAAAGATTGTTTGGAAGGCATGGAAATGGATTGATTTGGAAAGCTACATATGATGCAACCAATTTCTAAGCACTTTGTAAAAGTGGACGCTTGCTTTTGGTTGCACTATAACTTCATCTATGTTAGATTTCATAGAGCTAACATAGAAGAATTTCATAGATCAACTACTTATCCAAAAAAGTAGTAGAAAGATTTCATAGATCAATGGAATTTTTCATTTGTTCTTTAGCTGAATCTTTTTTTTGATTGGTTGTTCTTTAGGTGAATCTTGGCATACATATTGTATGCTTAAGGTTTTCCTTCTAAAAAAGGTTATTCATTACTTATCAAAAAGTTCCAAGTAATCTATCTTAAAAAGCTGAGATTTTATGGATGAGTCGAAGAACAGAAATACCATTTTTTTTTTTTATTATTAATATGTAGATTTGTAACTTATACTAATGAGATTACTTTATTTAATTCTATCTGAGAGTTCTGCAATACCTTATCTTGGCCTTTAAGTCTCTCATGGTGATATTGGCATCTTGGACTCCTTTATCAATATCATCTGTCTTCTACTGAAACCTGATCATATTTTAACAGGTTGCACCTTATTGTGCATCTAAATGGGCTGTTGAAGGTTTGACCAGATCTGTAGCAAAAGAGTTGCCTGATGGAATGGCAATTATTGCGCTTAATCCAGGTGTAATAAACACTGACATGCTTGCATCATGCTTTGGCAATTCAGCTAGTGGGTACCAGGCACCTGAAGCATGGTATGAGTTTTTATCTAATATCAGATTTTTTATGCTTTCTTTATGATATATTTTTTTTTTGATAAGTACTTTCTTTATGATATTTATGTTGTGGATCTATGGATTTTCTGCAAACTGTCTTAATATGTTCTGATCTGAACATTTTTGTGGTGCTTACATTCTTATGACTCAATCATATAAATATCCCTTTGCTTTGGCTGGTTCTATCTTCCCATTCCCCATCTAATAGGCTGAAAAACATAGAATTCAAATTCCTTTGCTGTTCATGATCAAGAAATCTTCATTTAGAACAAATCAAGAAAATGTAATATGTTTGTGCTTTATTTTGATCCTACGAGGAATCCTACTATACAAATTTTTTGAAACTTAACCAAAATCATTCAATTATCCAATATTCTATGGATTTGTAGGTATGAAACCTACAATAATACAGTAACCTTTTCATTCAATTTGCTTGATAAAACTGCTATTGCACAGCACATATATACATACACAGCCTTCTGATTCATGTTTGTGTTGCCCAGAATTTAGAGGAAATCCCAATCCTTTAAAATGTAGATAAGGCTAACATCTTGTGCTGAAGAACCATTTAAGTAGTTGATCTACCTTAGAAAGTGGGCACTTTAAATTGCCTTTGCAGAGTACAGCTTGAAAACTAGCTGTCACAGATTTGAGGATGACATAGGTGTGGGAAAACTTTAATTCTCCAAACCTTCTTGTAGAACCTTGAACCTGATAATGAATGCATTTCATTACTGCTACATGCCTTGAACAATACCGTATAATTCCAGACCTTAGGGGTATTCATGGGCCGGGTTTGGTTGGGTTGGGCAAAACCTGCCAACCTACCTGATCAGATTGGTCACTTTTGATGCAACCAAAAAGGATCAGCTCTCTGACCGCACTTCCTTTTTGAGTTGACAGTTGGAATCAGTCGTTTCTTTTGGGCTTACTCGTTGACCACCACCAAATGTCATCGACGGCCAAAAAAACCACACCCAACAGCACTATTTACGGCCACAAATTTATTGGATCCTAATAAAACTGATATTTGCATTCCTCTCCACTATATGTATGTATGTATATATGTTCAAATCTTAATCTAATTGGATCCTAATAAAATTGAGGTCAATTTGTCTATAATCAGTTTCAGATTTTATGATTGGATTTCAACTGTCCAATCTATTATCGGTTTGGATCTAATCGAATCAAAATTGGGTTGTATTCAAACTTTTACTTGACCCATAATAGCTTCGAAGTTACAGAAACTCGTGTAAACTGCACTTGATTCCTTTCATGTGAATGCTACGTAGTATTTATTGCAGAAAATAATAAAATAAACAACCACAAAAGGTTGCCGTCTTCATTTAATGTTTTTATTAGTCAGGGTTTTTATGCAACGAGTAAGTTATTTTGTGAGCATTTTTGGTGCCAAAATATTATCTCTAGTCACATGGAAGGATTTTTAGTATTCATAAGTTCCAAGTGCAACTTACCTGAATTCTCAGGGTAATTTTTTATTTATTTTTTAATAGTCTCCTCAAGAGTCTAGATTGCAACGATTTTGAAGCTATATAGTGGATATTGATGCAATGGAAACTTTCAGGATTTTATTTGAAACTAAAGTCTAACTATCAGGTTTATTAATTAAATAACCCAGTATATAGATATATACTATTAGTTTATTATAGAAAGTGTTATTACAGAATGGTAATCTCTCACTTTGATTTCCTTCTGAGGAAAAGACAAATATGAAAACTGTGACAGCATTTTTATTGGTTTACTGTCAAATAGATTACTACAATAAGCATTAAAAGACACACACACACACACAATAAACACATAGAATACCTTACACATATTTTGAGCAAACATGAACATCTGTGAGAATCCTCTATGTATCATAGTTTCTCATAGACTTATTATGTGCAGGTTTATATTTAGTGGTCTTTGCTATACATGATATATTGTTTTTCATCATCTCAAAATTTGATCAAATTTCGTCTTATTGTTGGAGACTTAAAAATTTATGTTTCTCATTTACTGCCAGGGCTTTGAAGGCAGCTACAATGATACTCAATCTTACAGCTGCAGACAATGGTGCATCTCTCACTGTTTGATTGAAGTATCTTCTCAACACACTAGCATTGGTCTATATGCAAAATACTGTCTGGTTAGAAGCTTCGGAGCACATCGATTTTGAAATTTGATTGTAAGAAAGTCTAGTTAGTTTACAATATCATTCTTGTTCTCATTGTAATATTTGCAATTTGTTTTATGTAGAATCTGTTTATTAACAAACATTAGGAAGTTTGGTTGTCGGGGGTAGGACTAAAAATCTGATTTCTCAGAGCTGGAATATATTCCATCCAGTCTTGACAACTTGAAAAGCTTGGTGACACCAAAGTCACGAATTAATTAAGGAATGAAATTACATGGGCATCACAATTATTCTGGCATCTGAAATTGTTGTTTCAATTTAATTTATCATCATTAGCTGCTCTACTGTTTTAGCAAATGCCAGCTAGTAGATTATTTAGAATGATTGTTTGTTATTTAGTGTGATTTTTAAATTAGAGCTCTAAAAGTTAAGGTGGAAATTTAGAGAATAATAATAATAATTAAATTTGTTAAGATTTTGTTTATGGATTCTCTGCAATTCAACAAAGATATATATATATATAGGTTACATAATTGATGCCTCAAGCTCTCCAAGTCTCCACTGGGTTTGGGACGTGACTTGAAATAAGTAATACCTGTCATGTTAACCCAAGTAAGAAAATAGATTTTGGAATTTGGAAGTAAAATACTATCTCAACATTCTTCATCCAAACACAAGATAAGGAAATCAAGTTTATAATCAGAGACAATGAAAAACTATGGTTGGCATCTCATATAATCTTTTTTTTTAACCTAAAAAATAAAAAGACATGAAAAAAGAAAAGAAAAAGAAACTATTGAGACATGGATGTTTGATAAAACAATAATGTGCAATGACTCATATTGTAGTATTAAGTATTGAGTTGTAAAAAGTTTTCTATCCATTTTATTTTTAATGATCGAATAGAAAGCAATTTTATCCTCGAATTAATTGGGAAAAATTTATTTGAGGATAAGCTAATAATTCTTCTTGCTGTTCTTGTAGCACGTTTCTGCATAATCTTGCTCTTCTTTTATTTCTGCAGCATTAGGAGCAATCATAAGATTTTGTTAATAAATATAGTTATGTATGAATACGTAACCATGAAATATGAAGACCCTAGTATACACTTCGGGGCATATGCATAATATACACATTGTAATCTGCTTATACATAAACATATGAGAGAGAGAATCGAAATTCTTACTTTGGGTTGTTTGCAAATTTCTAGTACCGCATTTATGCACTTTCGGTATAAATCGTTTACTTTATTTCGGTGTTCATCACATAATGAAAACAAATCCTTAAAACACTCGACCCAAGCAGGAGGAGGAAGAGGGCATGGGTATGCTTCCACTACAATTGGCACAAGTATAAACACCATTATCATCAACACAAATTTCCTCACAAGAGTTCTAACCATGACTTCACTTACTCTCTTGAAATTTCATTTCCTCAAAATAGGGTATAACGAGTTTAGTTTTCTAAAAAAATGCAGTGTGAGTGTAATTTATCCTTTGTTTTTTTTGTTATAAGTTGGGAGAGGAGAACTTGAACCTTTGATGTCTCCGTTGGAAGGCTCTTGTCGGCATAGGCCATTCGTTATTGCAAGAGTTATCATGAAATAATCCAATAACATTAATATTATTTGTCTTTACTTTTAAGAGTGATACTTATATGCATAGCAATTGATAAACCAGCACGCACTAGGCCAACACAAATTTTCTTTGAATCAAAGTCTTAATGTACATGCACCCATGCTATGCACGGGGATTAATAAAAAGAAAAAGACACAAATCAGCCAATAAAACAAAATTAGTGCAATAACCCAACTTTACTATATTGCTATTAGTGGGTATGTATGACACAATGTATTATAAAGTACTAAATTTATAATATCAGCAAAAGCATTTCCTAATACCAATATAGCAACCAAGTAATTATGTTTTTTTGATAACTTTGGGTGTCCGGGCCAGCGTTGCAACCAAGTAATTATGGAATGCCATGAGGAATACATAATCATAGAACCATTATTAGTTAATAATTTATGCTTGCCTAAGCAATTGAATCAAAATTTTCCATTTGAAACTGATGAAAATACAAATGCAAGTTCCTTTAAACATAATCGGCTTGTTGTCATCCTTCTCAAAGAGCTCATAGGCATGCCTTGATGTTGTTGCTAGCTCTCCATTCCTTCCAGCTGATGCACATTGTTGGGGTCAATAGTGCCACTCTACATACCCATATGGACGCTCTTGACATGACCTACGGGGTGTGATTCGAATGCCATAAAAGACTTTGCTTTCCTTGCTCAACACCAATTGGTTTACAGATGAGATGGTCAAAGGCCTGACCCAACACACACTTATGATAGCCGCACAAAATTCTTCAAATTCCAATTTTCTATATTGAATAAAACCAATGTGCAACATACACAAGTAGATAATCAGCTGACACTTTTATTATTATATTTGTTTAGGAAGTAAAATTTTAAAATAAGGCAATCAGTTTCAACAAAGAGAAATTTGAATTTTGACATCATTACCATGTTGGAATACTTTGGTCTATGAATCCTTCATTGAATCGGTGGAGTTCTGTATCACACCCTGGCTCTGCTTGATCCAAATGTTGGCTCAAGAGTATTAAAATAGGAGAAGATTAGAAAAAAATCTGACCATCTTAAGGTTTTCCATAGAGATGAATCCACTAATGCTAGGCCTTATATAGGTTTTATGAATATTTTTATTTTCAAAGGTAAAGAGTTTAGCAAAGCAAACTATAGGGAGGAAAAAGTGAAGTTATTACCTTGAAATATTTTGATATGAATAAAAAACTGATGCTCTGGAAAGTAGTGGTAGAACATCCCAAGTAGCAATAGCCCTAAAACTGAAGCCATCTTTAAAAAGGTACTCGTAGAAGATGAAACTTGTAATATTTGTAGCATCTTGCGAGCAAATTGAGGATTTGCATGTAACTCAGTTGTTGTGAAAAATCTTGTGCGTGTACTTTTTATTGTATTTTGATTAACTAAATCTGTCAATGGAAAGATAACAAGATAAGGATTCTTAATCTGACTTCTAAGAAAGCTATTATAAGAAAAGGATTGAGAAAATTAACACTCAAGTTTGTGCTTGTAGATGCATAAGTAATACCATCATTTTTCAAAGAACACCAACTCTTGTCTGGTTCAGCATTCTAACCTTGTCTCACATCTGCACACATAATCAAATAATCGAGAAACTTAAACGAATTTAAACAAAAGAAAACTAGAAAAAGTTAGTCATTATTAACACAAATGATTGAATATTAAAGGAGATATATGAATCTTTAGAAATAGTAGTGGAGTGTATGATCCTACAAAAATCATTTCAAATCCCAAGGATAATTGAGCAGTCTTAGAGCAGTCCCCACCTATTTCCACTTGGCATCATACTAACAAAAAGAACATACTACAAAGTTTCCATTGCTCTGTTTTATGCTGGTTTACATAAAGACATTTCTTATAAATTGTGGTTTTTAAAATTCCAACAAATTATTTAAGAATTTATATTTCAGTTCATCCTACTTTTTTTTTTTTTGGTAATTAAATGCAGAAAGTGGAATCCTTTGAAATCTAGTGCATTTCTAAACTCTAAAAAATTTCAAGCTGTGTTTTTTAATCCAATGCTATGAACAATTATTTAAGAAAGCATAAAGCATTGAGATTTCCTCATTAAAATCCTACAGATTGAACAAAACACGGTAGAATCTAATGCATAAAAAAGAATTTAAGTAACTATATACCTGAGTAGTTATCCGAAATGATCTTCCACCACAATGTCACTCCAATATCAATAATTGCAAATTTCCAATCTGTTTATGAACCTAAATGAATAAACAAATCAAGTATATCACCTTATCCACCTATTTTTGAGATACCGAGATAAAAATTATTTGGATGAAGAAGCAAATGATGGGTTTATGTATTTGTCTTTTTATTTTTCTTCTTTTTTCCCTCTTTGCATGTGAAGAAGTCATATCTAGAATGACAGTTTTTATGAAAAAAAATAAAATAGAGGAAAAAGAAGGTATTCACCACCTAGTTGTTGGCTTACCACAAAAACAACAAAGTACGTATGACTTGTTTTCCATGCTGCAATTACTTCTGCATATGAGGGTAGAGGCCTTATGGCTACAGTCGCCATCTTCTTGTGAGGTTTAAAGTTATGGGGTTCAATCCCTAATACCTTCACTTAGTAAAAAAAAAAAGAAAAAAGCTTTTGCATATTAGATAAAATTCAAATGATTTTCAGTAGAAAAGTGGCATTTTAGTTTATCACATACCTGAAAGTTTGATGACGGGTCAAGTTAATGATTCCTCCCAACTGACACCCATTAGGTAGTCTGTATAGTGCTTCAAAAATTCTTCATAGTAATAATTGCAAATAAATTTCCTGAAACATCATCATTGAAGAAGATAAAGAAATCGGCTCCGTCCACCCCCCCCAAAAAAAGAAGAAGATTGATTAGAAAGTGCAGGATGAGTACGTACCCAAATAAACAGAAGCATATGAGTTGATGCACAGGAATTTAATCCTTAATAATAATTTTGAAAATTTGGGATGTGAGCAATCTTAGGCCAATCCTCGCCTATTCCTTTTTGGCATCTTTTATTCAAGTGGTGACACTTGGTGATTATCAGGACTTGTAAAGAGGTGAGGCGATCCATTCCTTCGGGAAATGATGTCAAAAGAGGGCATCTACGAATTTCAAGCCTCCGAAACGATGTGAGATTTCTGATCCCTTCTGTAAGTGATGTCAGATTGTGGCATCCTTCAATTTCAAGTTGTTGAAGTGATGTGAGGTTCCTGATCTTTTCGGTAAGTGATGTTAGTGTTAGCCTCAAGGTTTCAATAATTATTAATTGGCTAATTAATCCAAGGACATTCATGTAGTTTTGATGATAACCATGATTTTAAGTTGTTCATTAATGATATTTTCATATGAACTAATGATTTATGTTTTAAAGCTTAATTTTGACTATTGATTTAATTGGACCAAGATGGCCAATTCAAATATCAAGCAAATGCAAAGTTGACAAATTGCAAATTTATTGAAGATCAAAGTCATCAAGACTCAAGACAAAGAAATCAAGCTCAAAGACAATGATTCGAGACATATGAGAAGTAAGAGTTAGGTTTTGTAAAGTTTATTAAGATTTGATATTTGGGTAACAGTTAGATTGGGGCATTCCTTAATTTCAAGACTTTGAAGTGATGTGAGGTTGCCGATCCACTCTGGCAATGTAATCAAGTAGGGAGCATTTGAAATGTAGAGCTCTTGCAAAGTGCTAACCCTAACACATTGTGTGCTATCATCAATATCCCCACTGAATAGATCAACCTCCTTGCATCGATCAATAATCAGCGTCTTAAGGGAGGTGAGATGTTGCATAAATTGAGGTAAAGATTTTAGCCTAGGGCATAAGCAAATTTGTAGATACTCTAGAGATGTTAGGTTTTGCAACAACTCCTCTGGCAGAGACTCTATGTCTTGAATCGAATCTAAAGATAGACACTTTAATTTGGAGAAAGGAGGGGAAGAGGATGAAGAAGAGGGAAGTGATGAAGTTGCTGACATATTCATTGTCATCGCCATTGTTTGTTGCAATGGCTTGGAGCTGACATTGAATAATATTAGTTTTTCTTTAAGACATGGAAATAGAGGCATACAAGTCAAGTTACTGCAATTTTGGATTTCCAAGTAAGAAAGACGAGGAAAGGAAGGCAATGATATATGCTGATCACTTGATGTTGATGTTGTTGTTGCCACATCCACAATATCCCTTCTCCACCATCCCTTTAGATTAGGGCAATTCTCGAGTATGAGTGACTCTAGGGATGAGAAAAACGATGCTGACGATGATGCCAATGAAGCAGAGACCTCATCAGTGATTTCCTGATCTGATATGTATTCCAGATTAGTCATATCTAGAAGATTTAGATGTCGAGAGACGGGAGTTGATATAATGGTGGTAGATATTGGCACATTGATTGCGATATTTTTAATTTAGCAAGACTTGTTAGTGAAGGAAGCCAACTTGAAAACCTCACACCCTGGTACCCTCTCACATACAACATTTTTAAAGTATGGTGTGGATGGAGGCCTTCCAATAGATTTTCAGCATCATGGACATCTGAGCCATTGTTATCCTCACAATTCCAAATTAACTCCAAAACTCTAAGATGCCGCTTTTCCTTCAAATTTGCAGCCTTGCTTTCCGAGGTAGCATCTTTCACCCATGACAAATTTTCAATGCGTAGTTCCCCTCTCAAGTTGTTTAGCTTGTTCAATACGGCTAGTCCACCGCAATGCTTGGAGGAGGAAGTTCCACGGTCCTTGCTTATAACGAATAGTGGTAATGTCTGAAGATAAGTCATTTGCCCTAATCCACATGGCATATGATTCAAACCATGACAATTATCTATCACAAGATGCTTCAGGCTCACCAATTTTTGAATGTCTCTCGGTAATTCTTTAAGGTTCGTACACCTAGAGAGCTTCAGTGTCTGCAAATTCACCAGCCTAATAATAGAATTGGGGAGAATTTCAATGTCACTCCAGGAAAAATCAAGGTACTTTAGATATGTCAACTTATCAATGGAATTTGGCACCGTCACAATGTTTAAGCCATATAGGTCTAATGCACGCAAGCATCTAAAGCTAGAAATTAGTGTTTTCAGAGTTGATTCTTCCTCCACATTCTTACGATATAACCGGGACTCGGATGTAAAACTAAGTGTACGTATCTTCTTTGCTTTGACTAACGAGCTTAAATTCTTCTCAAAAACATTGAAAGATGGAAATGATAAGTGACGAGTTTTTTCATTGACATCATTTGCATTAGAATCAACAAATGTGCACTCAATCCTTGAGACCAATTGTGCAAGATCATGGATTAAATCATGCATTTTGAAACTAATTATATTCCCCAAGTGATCTTCTTCAGCTTCTTGGAAGAAGGACCTCCAAAGTAGATCCATGCAATACTCATTAGCAACATCCTCTAAATGTATCTTTTCATTTGATGATCGAATAAACCCTTGTGCTATCCATAGTTGTATCAATGTCAACTTTGGAATCTCATAATCTTTAGGAAACAATGAACAATATGCGAAACAACATTTTAAATGTGATGGAAGATGATCGTAACTCAATTTTAGAATCGATAAAATAACATTATCATTTTCTCCTTGAGTTACATTTGTAAGTTCTTTATCCTTGATATATGACCATTCATTCTCTGTCTCTTTGAAGTATAATATTCTCCCTATCATCTTTATAAGAAGAGGCACTCCATGACATTTTTCCACAATGTCCATTCCTATTGCTTCAAGGTTGGGATCAATCGTCTCTTGCCCTTTTTTAAATGCCATTTGCTTAAATAAATACCAAGACTGAGTTTTTGACAAGCCTTGTAAAAAATACGGTGAGACTGTGCTAGTAATCTCTGCAACCAATCTAGTTCGTGTGGTTATCACCACCTTACTCCCATTTGAGCCATCCATCAAAAGTCTTTTCAAGTCACACCAACTTTCATTATCCTCATTCCACACATCATCCAACATGAGTAAGTATTTCTTTTGGTTGAGTTTTTCGCGAAGTTTAGTTTGCAATTGATCCATATCAAGATTTTCAGGTTTCGTACCAGTTGCAGATCCAATTATCTTTTCAACAATTGTTTTCACATCAAAGACATTAGATACACACACCCACATCTTCAACTCAAAATAGGTCTTCACTTTCTCATCATTGTATACATATTGAGCAAGCGTGGTCTTGCCTAACCCTCCAATACCCACTATGGATATAAATGAGACATTCTCTTCTAAATCAAAGTTCAATAATAGATCAATGATGGTTTTCTTATCCTCTTCTCTCCCTATAACTTCTTCTTCACGTATAAATGAGTGAGTTTGGTCCCTCTCCCTCATCATAACCCTGATCTGTAAGGGATGTTCTACCAATTGGAAATTGTTCCTATCATTTGCTATGGCATCAAGTCTCTCCCTCATTGCTTTTATTTTGGGAGCCATCTTAAGACGAAAAACAAGTTGGTTTGAAATCGAAAAGAAAGTACGTACCTTCTTAGCCATCTTACCACCACCCATCACCCTTCGCCGCAAATCTTCAGTGGAGAAATCGCTCAACAAGTCATCCGCATCATAAACTGCGTCTCTGAGCTTCATGAGCCAGTCCCTAATTTGATGGTTCTTATCCTGCTTCTCCTCCGCATCCTGAAGTACAGCTTGAATAGTGGAAACAGTGTTCTTCAATTTCATAAGCTCATCTTTGACACCCGAAATCGATCCAATCTCTTCGAAAGTCGTGGAGCCCAACTTCTCAATGATCTTATGTGCAAGACCAAACGCGATTGTTTCAGCCATTTCTTCTCGGTGGGTGAAAGAAAACGATGAAAGATAGATCTGAAGAAAGCTGATAGCAGTACTGATGGAACTCGAGTTCAATGCCAAATGTGGGAGAAGATAGGTTGCACCCAAGGAAGGTTTTCCTTCACCAAATTAAATATTTTAATTATTTGCTGCTCGTTAATTGGTTCTCCGCGTGACAAATGGTTCCCACTAGCTCAATATCCAATAGAATAGAATCACTCCGTGAAGACTAAGAAAGTTAGGCTCAACTAATAGCCTAGTACTCCGGTCTATGTCTATCACCGTGGAAAATTATATAATATTTCAAGAGTATATTAAATGTGTATTCCTTCCTCTTATAGAAGTGGTGGGTTTCATCATGAATTTAATTAACGGGACTCACGACTTCTGTGAGAGGAAGGAATACGCATTTAATGTATTTCCAAAATATAGTATAATTATCCACCATCACCATATGATTTAGCAACCAAAAAATAAAAAAAAGTCTATGACTATATGACCGTTTGTCCTTATGTTGAAGATATGTGTCTAAACCCAACACAATGGTGGAGAAAATGCTTGACGTGTTAGCCATGGTTTTGAGTTCAAAACATAAGGTCTTGGTTTTGAGCATTCTAGATTCGCTAACCTAAAATAAATAAAATCATGTCCAATTAAAAATACAAATATAGGGGTTTAATTAGCTATGAAGAAAGTGTTAGTCATCTCATGATGCCTGTCCCGTCGAAAGATGATATCTAATTTTAACAATCCGTTATAGTGTTGTTCAATGTAAAATAAACAAAAGCATTTGATTTAGTTTTGGGGGCCCATCCATAATACTGTGCATGTATTAAGAGTGACGAATGTAAGATAATATAATATTAAGTGTGTAGAGGGCTGATTTTTAAGGGCCCAAATACACATTAATTCTTATTAAACCATTGGGCCCAAAGGATACAAACCACTGCTGAAGCCCAGCAAGTCCAGCCTAGAATATTGGCCCATTTCCATCCACTACCCACTGACCAGCTCACATGGGTTTCAAGTACTGGAAATTAAATAGGTGATTTGGGCTTGGTACTGACCAATTGAAAGCCTAGCCCGAAAATCCTCTGCTGCCAGCTTTAACAAGTCATTTTCGAGCCTAAAAGGAGTATTTAATAAGCAATTAAGGCCCAAAGGAAAGCCCAAAACCCTTACACAGCCTCAGCCAGCTGGGACAGCTGTCCATAGGGCCCCACAAAAGTCAGACCAGCTTTAAATGAAGGCTAGACAAGGAATTACTCTCTCTTGAAAATCCCATTTCTCTCTCATCCTTTCCAAGAATTTAAGAATAAGCTTGTCCCCTCATTTAATTCACTCTAGACCTCAAAAGTACAAAGAAACTCACGGATTGGGCCAAGAATATAGCTGAGAAAGCACAACTATTGGCTGCATGCTCTGCAGCAGGAACAGCACACAAGCTAGAGTCAGCTCAACCCAAAAGTATAAAAGCTCACCTAAACAAACAGGTTGTCAGGATGGAATATCTTTCTCAGACCAATGGAACTCCGAACTCAGGGATTTGGCTGCCTGAACAGTAATTATGATGAGGATTTCAATCACCATTGGCCACAAGACGCGGCAGAAATCCGTGGCAGGACAAAATATTATTTTATCTTCACTATCATGACCTGACCAGCCAATCGAGGCTGAGGAAGTGACCCTTACAGCCCAGCTCTGTGCTAGGCTCACTTCTCCAATTTTGTAGGACATAGGGAGTTTGGTATGGAGGTGGGGAATTAATTCTATAGGTGAGGCTTCCATTAAAATAATGGCTCAAAGTCCACTGGGGGGCAGAGTTATTATTCTCTTGGAAACCAAGGCCAAGAAGCATGCATGACCAGCCCATACCACCATGGAACCATCTATAAATAGAACCTAACTCGGCTCAAGCAAAACAACTTAACGAAACTTAACCTAGCTTATCATAACACAACCCTAACTCAATAAGCTGAAGCCTAAACACTTTAACCTTAACCATTTTCACTATCCTCAAGTATAGGGTTTGAAGGTCATCTTCAACCTTAAAACTCTGTTGCTAAACCCTAAACACTAACCCAGGCCTAAGACACATGATTTGAGCTCTCATCTCCAAAAGTGCCTCCTGGCAGATATTTGGGCTACAGCAGTAAACATCATATTAAGCTCTTGGCCTTCTTCAACCTTGAGACTTACACCATAAAACCCTAAACACTTCCCCTTTTTAACCCCATGCATGCTTCATAGAATTGGTTCTCTCCCGCTTAGTCAAACTCTTTTAATCCCTACAAGTTCATTGTTATGAGTTTTATTCATTGAGCAGATATTAGTGACAGATTCATGTCTTAATGACTTTTGAGGCCATATTGGGTTTAAGTTGTTATGCTTTGAGTCCAGATTCTCCATAAAACAGTGGAAGTACGAGTCCATTGTTATTTTGGGCTTTCATTAACAAGACATTATATTTTGGGCCATTTGGTTATTATTACTGCAGCTGCTCATTGGACTTGGGCCTTAGCGGATTTGGTCTCCACTTCTTTAAGGAAGCTGCCCCATTAGCCCTTGGGCCACCTTTTGGGCCATCGGTTGAATTTTGGGTTCAACTCCCGTACCCTCAAAGGTTTAGTTCACGCTCCAACCAATCTCGTTGCGACACGTGGCGTGACACGAAAAACCACCCCTCACAAAGTGTAAACACCTTATTTTGTACCAACCAACGACTTACGTTATGGGTTCCAATGATAGAGCAAAAAATCCTTTTTAGAATGCCAATTCGTTCATATACCCCATCTAATAAAGATTTAGAAGATTATGAATGATGGTTCTACAAAAACCATGCATGCATATGCTGAGAGTATGTACATGCATGGTTGTTGATGTGTATGCATGATTACTAGTGTGTACACATGTTTGGTTCATGCGTAAGCACCTAGTGGCAGAAAACCCTAAAATCACTTTTCTCAAATTAAAACCTACAGCTCAAATCTACAAGAGCCCATGGTATTCAAGGGCAGTTTGGGGCTAATAGTGCTTCACCAACCCCTCATTTGCCCAAATTCGACGTTTGTTTGACCTCGATTGGATCAACCACTTGATTTTACCATATCTCTCCTAATTTAAAATTGATTTTTATGAGTGACTACTAGTCAAAGTGAAGGGAATTTCACCCTCTTTATGATGAAGCTACATTTACTCTTATCGGACGATCAGATTTTTGGGTTAAAGCTTGGTCAAACTTGATTAGGGTCAAGATTTAACTTATAAACTATGAAATTTATCAATTAGGAGTCCAATAGGGCTTGGTACAACCTAGTCAAACTTGCTTAAGGTTGGTAAAAGTTGGTCGAAATTGATGTTTTCCAATAGTTTCATGAAATTTCTCGATTTTACATTCAACTAGAGTAAATGGTCTCGATCAATTTGGCTTCCAACAAATAAGTAGGCACCATTAGCGTTCAAATGATAATTTTAGATACTTGAGATGAGTTTTTTTTTTGGTTGTTTTTCACTTTTTTGGGTGATCATTTAATAGTTTATTGATTTTGTTGGGGACGAAAGATGAGAGACTTTTTGTTTTTTTTGAAAGAAAACGATAAAATAGTATTAGAAAGATAAATCCGTAATAACAATTGGAAGGAGAAACGTCGGACCCTCTTCTAACCAAAAAGAGGGTTCGTTGTTCTTTAATATACATGTTTGTAATGCATTTATAAATGAACTTTAAGTGCTATGGTTTGAGCCAACTATAACTATCTTGACCATATAGACAATGAAAGTGTTGGTTCACTCGGGAAAAATAAAAAATGCACGTTGGATAAAATTAACAACCATGTGTAATGACACATAGTGTATACAGTATTCAATTGCACAAAGTTTCTGATGCATTTTATTCTTAGTACATCCAAAGCTTGCCCCTTGTGGGGTTACTAGTCCCACATTAGGTTTGTGTGTGTGTGTGTTTAAGTAACCAATATGTGGTTATAAGAGTTAGGTCCTTTTATAATTACATGGTGTTAATAAAAAACTTTTAAAAAAAAATACATCCAAAGCTTTTTTGACGTGCAATAAATCAAGAAAGTTCAGATTATTGAGAAAAAGATAATAATATTTTTGGTATCTATACAAAAATCAATATTCTTGTTGGTGAACTTCGCACAAGTAACGGGACAAAATCAAGGACAATATCTGAGGGATAATTGTGCTTGCATTGTTTTTCTGACACTTACAAACAAGGTCTATGTTGATGATATTTTACTCATAAAAATAGTCCTTCCAACTAACGGTGTCCAATGCCCTTCGGCAAAATTTTAAGCAACTTTATGAATAAATATTTGTCTCTTGGTTTACGAATCAAATTACTATGCTTTATAAAAGAACCACTATAATTCGTGATTCTATAAATAATTTTGTGTAATATTGATGGAGATCTTTGGTTAAATCATATTGATAAAGAAGCAAATCAACTACTAACTAGCTAATGAACTATTATATATATATATATATATATATATAATTTCAATTTTCCTTATATATTATACTCATTATTATTAGTTGACATTTGTAGAGGCTTTGTTCTCGTTAGTTTCCCAACCAAGGGGGAAAAAGAAATAAAGATTGTCAATCGACTTGGGCCAATGATTATTACAAAGAGTTTATCATAGCAATTTTGTGACTTTTAGTTTATTGGTGTGAGTAATTGGTTTTTGCCAAATTATCATAAAATAATCTAGTGAATTTAGTGTTATTGGTGTGTACTCGTAAGGGTGTTACTTATGTTCATAGAAACTGATAAAGATTTGATTCTATCCATGTATACGTGAAAAGGTAGAAACCAACATTTACAATTCACAACATATATTTTCCTAACGGTAATTGTGAATTTCCTGCCAGTGAAAACAAATGAGGTTAAGTAGGAAAATGTCTGTTCGAGTTAGATTATGGACATCCAAATATGCTCAACTCTTGCTAGGCTTCCTGGCAGTGACGGAACCACCATTTATAAAACAAAATATTATATCTATTATATCTATAATCTATAATATCTATAATATAAACTAAAAGCTGGAGCTGAGAGAATTTTTTTTAACCTCTCCAAATCCTTCCAAGTCAGAATCCCTGCATTTACATAATTCCACATCATTCATCCCTCTTTTTCACTTTCTCTCTCACACGTTTTGTTTCTAACTCTCTCTCTCTCTCTCTCACTACCTGTTCCTTTTTCTAATCTCTTCAACTTCTTTACCTCTCTATCTCCCTCTAAGCTCTTCAACTTCCTCCCCCTCTCTCCCCAATTGATTGCACACCCAATCTTTAGGCTTCCCCACCATAAATTTCCCAACATTAAGTCCCTAAAATCTACCGTTTCTTTTTTCCCCCACAATCTCCAGCTTAGGTTTTCTGTCCCAACGGAAGCTGAAGCATGCCCAGCCTTTCCTCTTCCCCAATTTCACAACCTCTCTCTAATCCTATTTAAGCCCTTCTTATCAATTCAAGCCTCATCTTCTTAGCTTCTCCACAGCCTTCAAACCCCACTTCTCTTTTTCATTACTCGAATCTGGTTCCTAAGCCGCAGTCTCACTTGGGTTTCAACGCTACAAAGAATAATGATTCTAAGGTGAGGTTTTTTCGGTGTTTATTTTTTAATAAAAAATAATAATAAAGATTGGATTTTTATGTGGGTTTTGTGTGTTTGCTATGTGGGTGTTTTTTTTTTTTTTTTCATTGGTTTTTGGTTAGATTAGGACCAGAATTATTTGTAATTCAGATAGCTTAATACCTAGGACCACCAGAATTATTTGTTACAGAGGTCCAGTATCTAATGCGTAAGTTTAGTTTCCATGTATTAGCTATTTGTCTAATATTAAAACCTCACTTTTCCTCTACTTTATAGAGATTGATCTTTTTTATTATTCTTTTTGCAATGATTATTAGGAGGTAAAAATAAAATAAAAAACTCACTAAATTTTCAATGGCAGGAGTTGATGTCATTCTGGATCCTATTGGAGCATCTTACATTATATATTGCTCTGCTCTTTTTTCCTTTATTTGCTTGCTGGAAATTATGGGAAAAGAAAAAGAGACAAGATTGGGTCTTGCGATTTACCCAATTTAGATTACAATGTATCATTACTGTGCTTTATTTTTTTTCCTCTGTTTTGGGTGCCCTGCGATTGCGGTAGTGTTAGTGATTGTAGGAAGAGACATGGGTAGAGGTGCAGTTGAAGATGCATAATCAGTGGTTGCAGGAGACATTGTAGCTGAGGCATTTGATGAAAGGTTTGTGAAAGAAAAAAAAAAAAAGTAATGAGATTAGTCTTTTAATGTCTCTGATACCATGAAAGGTTATGTAATTGCAGAGATTTAGAAAAATTTTGTTTTTTATTTTTTTTTATTTTATTGGATTTGTGGGTTCTGATGCATGATGCTGAGTTCCTTTTTTTTCCTTTGCAGATTCTATACAGAAACTGAAATAGTTCACGATTTCCTTTCTCTCTTTTTTGTCATTTTTTTGGGTTGCATGTTGATTATTTTCGGTTGTGATGTTTCTTTCGGATACTTCTACATCCTGTGATCACCGAGACAGTGATAATTGTTGACAGTGCATGTTTTTCTTTTTCTTTTTTCTGCTTCTGTTTCTTTTGTTTTCTGTTTGTTTATAGGTTGTTTACAGTGAAAAATATCAGTTTTCATTCAATATCCGTAAGTTAGTGTTTATGTTTGTTGAGTTTGTACATCCTACCTATTTGATTAAATGTCTTATAGACATGGGGTTTATGATGTAACTCTGTTTTTTGACTTTTTTTCTCAAATCCCTTTATTTTTTGCCATCAGGATTTTCCCATCTTGAACATCATGTTTTCTTGCTGTTGCATGCCATATGTTTGGTTAATTTTCAAATTCCAATGATATTGCATTGATGTTTTTTTGAACTATTGGAGCTATCATTTTTAGGAAATAAGGTTGTCATAGTCCCTGGTGCAATGCTGTTGGAGGTACTATCATTTAAAAAAAAATTAGAATCATGGAGCATGGGTTGATTACTGAAGGAATTTATTCCAAGCTTGGACTTAATTATATCCATCAATCTTTTACATTTTATTTTTAACAAACAAGTTACATTACATGTTAAGAAGTTTTTAAGAGAATGGAATGGAATGGAACATGGTGTATTTTTCCTTTGGTTTATGAATTCCCCTCAAACTGAGATATTCTTGAACTGAATTTTCTCTCACCGATTGCTTTTTAATTCTAATTTTGGTCTTGGGTTAATTAAATTTTTTTTTTTTTGCTTTACCAAGTTTGATACAATTATTTGATGATTTTTTCTCTTGATTGGTAGGTTTAATGGAGCTTTCACTAAACATCAGGTGGCAGCATCTTCAAAAGAAAATCTGAGAATGAAGAGAATACATAGAAATGTAAAAGACTGTCAAATTGTGATCCTTGCTGAGGGAGTGTGCAGAGGAAGGGTATGAGTGGGGAGGTGTTGGCTTTATTGCTAAAACTAGAAAGTGTACAAAGACTATTTACAGGTATCTTCTAGGAGGCGAAGTCCTGCTTTTGGAAGAATTGGCTATGACTTCAACTACTATTGCTTGATTATTTATTAAAGAAAATGTGCAGAATCATTTGTTTTATTGAGATGTCTTTTGACTTTTGACTTCTTTTGATGGTTTGCGTACATGTGAATGAAAAGCCTTACTTAATGATAACCAATAGACCTATCCAAAATTTGATGGAATAAGTTCTTTTGTAAGCCAAATGGATATTAGCAAACTCACTAATATTACTACAGAATGAGTATGGTTTTTGCGTCAACACTGTTCATATCATTGAACATTTCATACATTTATGCAAAGTTTCTTGCTTCACGCAAAATTAAAAAGCAAGTTAATATAAATGAACATTTCATACATTTATACAAAGTTTATATGTATAGATAGATATTATGCCTTTATATAAAATTTTTTCGTACAACGCACGGGTTTGCGACTAGTATATAAACTAAAAGGTCAAGCTGAGAGAAGGTTTTTAACCTCCTCCAAATACTGCCACGTTAGAATCTCTGCCCCCACATAAGTCTAAGTCTTCTTTCCTCTATTCAATTCAATTCTCACTCACACGTGACATAATTAATGTTTTCTCACACACGTTCTCCACTCTGTGTGTGTGTGTGTTTCACGCACGACTTCTCACCCCCCTCTCCCCCTCTTTTCTCTCTCTCCCTCGCCCCCTCATCTCCAGCCGTTAAGGCACGCCTCCTCATCCCCCTTATCCTTCTTTTCTCTCTCTCCCTCGCCCCTTCATCTTCAGCCGTTCAGATTTCCATTCAGATTTCCCAGCTTCAGTTACCACTTGCCACCCATGGAATTCAAGGCTTCTAATTGATTTTTTCTTTTTATAAATAGACTTCTGATATCTCTGTCTTCTCACCATCCATTGACAGGTGTAGCAAAACCTAATGTGAGTTTTTCCTCTCTCTCTTTTTCCTTGATTTGGTTATTTTATTATTATTATTATTTTTTTTCAATAAATTCGTGATTAGTTGTCAATAATTTGCTTTGGATTGATTCGAGCTAGACGTGGGTGTGCATATACGTTACAAGGCTGGGTTTTTTTTATTGCTTTGGATTGAATTTGTGGATTGTGGTTTGTGAGTTTGGGTTTAATATTCAATTGAGATTTTTTTTTTACATGTTCATTTTGAGTGGTTTTTGGTTCTGCTGTAGGCATTCAATTAGGATTTGATGGTTTTGAGATGAAGACAACGCATACCCATCCAAGAAAAGCCTAAAATTCCTCTTAGTTAGTTTTTTTATCTGTTTTTTATACAATTGTTGATCAAATACTCCCATGATCTGTTTTCTCCTTCTTTGGTATTATTGATCTGCATGGTTTGTCCTCAAGCCTTTGACTTATTGTTCTCACCAATCAAAAAATTGTGAAATACTCCATTAATTGATATTGATTTATACATGACTGTACATTACTGTTTTGCAACTTTAAAAATCCTTTAATTTCTATAAAAATGTTTACAACCCAAAGATTTGCAAGTAATCTTAAATGATGATGTTGCTCTAAAGAAAGAAAAGGATTTTTACAGCAACAGATTTAGTTCTTTCAAAAGGACTATGCACTTATATTTGAGAAAAATGACCCAAATGTCTCAACTTGCAACCTGAATTGATAACTCATACTTCATTGTCCCTTCGATTTGTGTAAAATAAAGTACTTGAAGGCCCATTTTGAATACCCTTTCATATTATAGCCAAAGGAGAAAGTATGGAGCTAGCATCTCATTTGTGTAATTAGCTCCTAGGCTTAGCTCTATGTTGGAGCATTTGTTCAACTTGAAGATCTATCTCCCTTTATCTTTTATTTTAGTTTCACACATGGATGAAAAATAGTATCCAACCTTTCTGTGTAAAGTGTAATTGTGGGTTAAATTGTGATAAGTCATTTTCTGGGATCTTCAATCTTCATTTTAATGGGTGATTCAATGGGATAGTGCTGATTGATGTTACTTTTTGTTCTCATTTTTTACTATTATAAAAGAGTTTAATGGTTGACAGGTCTAATGAGGCTCAATTAATGTATATGAGGCTCAATTAAAAGAGTTGTAATTAGTAAATACTTCATGATTTTGAAGCTCCTTGCTGCTAACTATTAAATGTTATCCTTTATTGATTCATCAAATGTTTCATTCATATTTTCATTGTGGAGGATCAACACTTAAATGCATGTAGCCTTCTGCTTGGATGATAAAGTTCTGTTTCTTATCTCACCCAAAAGAAAATAAAAAAGTTATGTTCCATCTGGGTACCTATTATAATTATTTTGTATTTACTCTATTATATTCAGGAAAGGCTTTGAATTATGATTCCTATTCCATGTAATTATATAAAAAAAAAAGCATAGGCATGTAATTACTTTATGGTGTTTATAGATTGTAGATGTGGGTCTCAACTTTGTTGTGTATAAATCTTTGAAAGAATGGTTGATTAGAACTAAACCTTTTGGATTGGTTGAGGACTCTAAGCTGAGTGTGACAAGGCTTGCATGTGATGTTGCTGAAGGTACTGTTGGCCAGACTGATGCATACCCTCTTGATGTCATTTGACAAAGGAACAAATTGTGGACTGGAAAGATGCTGAATCAATAATAACTAGCAATGTGAGGATCAAGGCACCCCTTGAATATTCTGGTATGGCTGATGCATTTAGAAAATCTTCGGCACGAGGATTTGAAGCATTGTACAAGGGTATGGTCCCCATTTTAGTGAAGATAGTTTAATTTGTTTTTCCATTTTCTACTTTGTTAGAATTGAGTTGTACCAATCAGACGGGGGACAAGGGGAAAGCTATTGGAGAGTAGAAAAACAATTGAATGCAGATTTGTCAATGGTAGTTGAAGCTTTTTTTATTTGTACCCAAGAAATTTTTATTTTATGTTGTTTCATTATTTCTTGGCATGATTATTTTGAAATTTTTTATGTTTCAATCTTTTGAAATGAAAAATTCATAATGTTATCTTAGGTGCAATCAGAATTATAACGAGGTTGGTGTTTTTATATGAGAACTAAGAGAATAATTTCAATTTCAATTTCAAATGGGTTTATTGGTATGAATTTAATTTAATGTACTTTTCGATATTTTAGTATTATTTGGTTTTGGTTTTTGACAAAATACTAATGTAAGCTTGGATTTGTTACTATATGGAATGGTATTGGAAAACTGCAATTTGCAAAACTACAATTTGAGTCATGATAATTTGTTGAATCTCTTTTCTTAGATTGGATATTAATCAGAGTTTTGAACTACATATATGTCCCCTTCCAAGGTAGAAAATATATATTGACCGGTGTATTGATATGATGTTTACATAGATTATTAAATATATTTCTAGAATAATTTTTTTTGGTATACTGTAGCTATGCATGTTAGTTAATTGTAATTGATTTTTCTTTAGTTTTGTGTTCCCATGGAAATCATACAGTCAAATTCAAAGAATTACTTTAATAATTTATAATGGATGTTACATTTACATCAAAAAGACCTTACAATTAAAGAATCAACTTAAATGTTTTAACATTTAAAAAAGTTTAAGAAGTTCATTATATTATGTTAATATTTTTGAAGTTTGCAAATTTCTGTGTTTTACATATAGACTTTTATAGCCATAAGCATGCTAAACATTGCTTAACATCGTCAAAACGAAACTTTCAATGTTAAAATAGTATTACAACAAATGTCATATTGGCTTCAATCATTTAGTATATGTATATATTAAGCCTTGGATACATCATGTATATTAAGTCTTGGATACTTCCTTGCATGACCCTAAACCTGCTTTTGCTCTTCAAACTTAATAACCATTTGAGTTGTTATGTAGTGGATTACATGCTCCAAGCTATTTTCTCATCTCTTATCCTAACTATAGTTTTTTCACTTCCCTTTTTATTTTTTTAAATTTTTTTTATGTGTAGCTTTGATTTTAAAGTCAAAGAAGAGGAGTTTAATAAAATTATAAAAATATAGATTAAGTTGATTACAAATTGAATTTAAATAACAAGTCAAATACATATCTCGCACATCGCGTGGGTTCGCGACTAGTTAATATATTAATAAGTCAGTAGATGTTAAATAGGAATTGAAGTGAACAAATTTGAGAGGTAGAATTAAATTCTAGTCATTCTAAGTTCCAACCGTTCCCACCTAGATTTTCCTGCCCTGCTCCTGATTGGCACGCCATGTGTTCTCTCTCTCTCACAAACAAAGATCACTCTTTGTCTGAATCTTAGTGTATGTGAATGTGAGTATGTAACTATCTTCCGAGGAAAATAGTTATGAACAGAAAATATTTTTAGATCACAAACAAAGATCTCTCTCTCTCACAAAATATTTAGATTTGTGGGTGTTTGTTTCGCTGTAAAATGGTGGTCAAACAGAAAATAATTTCCGTTGACCAGAAAATCTTTTGTTAAAATTTGAAAAATGGTTTACGAAATTTTTTTCGTAAACTATTTTCCAAAAACGCACGCCTCACCCCACCCTTTATGCTTTATCTTTCATACAATACTGTAAAATATTTTTCGGAGCATTTTTTAGAATGCAACCAAACACGAAAAAAAAATCATTTTCATTAAAAAGCATTTTACAACGAGCCCTAGTCTTTTTGGACGTTTTCTTGAACATTCTAGCCGTAATAAAGTTCCATTTCCGTGTTCTAAATGTTGACTAGCAGTGAGTGATTTAACTCATAGTTTGCGCTGAACCTTGACATATTGATGGTGTCAGGTTGAAAGTTCCAAAATGCCTTTGAATTTCTTGAAGTCATTTTTATTTGTCACAACTCACAAGGTATGCAGGTGAAGGATTGAAAAAGTAAAAAAGAGGAAAGGACCGGGATTGAGTTTTTACTTTTTACTGTAAATAGATAAGAAATTGTTTTCCAAGTGAGTTTTAATATTCAGTTAAGTAAGTATAACTAGTTACAAACTTGTGCGATGCATAAGAAAATGATTGAAAATAAAATCTAAATTAATTTTGATTCCTTTTACTTCTTTTGTTGAAGGACAAGATTTAGCTGCAAACCAGTTTGTAGCTCGTTTGTTACAACCCACTACGTGGTAGCTTATAAGATCATTCACATGTATTATTTAAAGAAGTCATATGACTTATTAAATAGGTCATGTGACTAAAATACACATAGATGATTTTATTATTTGCCACGTAGTGGGTTGTAGTAAGCTAACAATGAACCAGTTTGTAGCCAAACTCTGTCCTTTGTTGAATTTTTTTTTTTTTTTAGTTCAAAATGTTGTAGGCAAGATCGATAAAGAGACTTTACGATTCGGATTTAGGATAAATCCTACTTTTTGGTTTAAAAAAATAACTAAGAAAGTATTTACCATAGGATAATTAAAATTTAATATAATGTAATTTTTCTTTTGGCATAAGTTGAATATAGTCAAATTTTTATAAAACACGATTCATGTTTATATTTACCATATGGATCATGTTTCCATCCAAAAATAAAATAAAGGATACTTAAAATAAGAAGAATGACAAATAAATACATGGATACATGATTATATGATCAAACCTAAATAATTTTCATAACTCATTTCAAGCTCACATGGTTTCATTATAACAAATCCATCCATCTTTCTCCATTGCCAGCAACAAAATTAAATGAAATACATAAGAAAAAAAAAAAGAACTCTAAAAATCTGGATGAAAATTGATAATTATGATTATTATTAAAAGATATTTATATTGTGTTTATATATGGAATATATTTTAGTATTAGACATTAATTATGATTGTGTTTTATATATGGAATAATATATTCTTATATTAAAGAAAATATGATGTGTCAAAATTCTAACGGAAGGTTTAATAATAGAATAAAATTTAAATTCAATTAGAAAATATATATTAAAACAATGAGGTGTAAAATTGTGAGATTTCAAAAGCTTATGTGGCGCAACATGATGAGGTCAACCAAAAGTCAAAAAGTTTCGGTTTTACATTATAGTATAGATTAAGAAGTTGTTAGCAGGGCCGGCCCTACACCTTAGGGCCTTTTTTTTTTTTTTTTTTTTGGGCTATAAAAAAAATGACCATTTTTTACTATAGACCTTTTTATAATATTGTTTAAGGATATTTTATTTATACATAAAAGGATGAGACCAAACTTCACTTTTAAACAATACAAGACAATGGATGGATAACAATGAATTTTTTTGGTGTCGTTGTTGACTTTATCCTATGGCTTTGATAATGAGATGGCTGTGGTCCAGATTAGACTAATTCATGATAGGTAAGAGGTGGAATATCTTTTATGGTTATGCATCCAAAACCACAGCTTGGATTGTAGAAATTGTATTCCTTAGATTCCAGTCTCGGGCTAGTTGTCGTGCACACATTCAGTTCCCACCCCTTTTGTTTGAATGCAATAATTGGATTGCGACAAGCTGTGATGCACAAACGTAGACTTTGTTCAGGCTGACACCAGGAGAAAGTGGATGCAAGATATTTCCCAGAAGGTGGATGGATCTTGAGGTGCAACTACAAGGTTGGCTGAGAATGTCGTGTTAGATTAATGCTTTAAAGATTTCATAGCAATACATATGACTATATTATTTCTATTAAAGAAAATATAATATGTTAAGATTCTAATGAGATGTTTAATTATAGAATAAAATTTAAATTCAATTAAAAATATATATATTAAAATAATGAGGTGTAAAATTGTGAGAACTCAAAAGCTTTTGTGGCGCAATATTATGAGGTCAACCAAAAGTCAAAAAGTTTCGGTTTTATATTATAGTATATATATATATATATACTAGTCGCAAACCTATGCGATGCACAGGAAAATTATTGAAAATAAAATCTAAATTAATTTTGATTCCTTTTACTTCTTTTGTTGAAGGACAAGGTTTAGCTACAAACCAGTTTGTAGCTCGTTTGCTACAACCTCACTACGTGGTAGCTTATAAGACCATCCACATGTATTATTTAAAGAAGTCACATGACTTATTAAATAGGTCATGTGACTAAAATACACATGGATGATCTTATTAATTGCCACGTAGTGGTTTGTAGCAAGCTAGTAATAAACCAGTTTGTAGCCAAACTCTGTCCTTTGTTGAATATGTTTTTTTTTTTTTTTTTTTTGTAGTTCAAAATGTTGTAGGCAAGATCGATAAAGAGACTTTACGATTCGGATTTAGGATAAATCCTACTTTTTGGTTTAAAAAAATAACTAAGAAAGTATTTACCATAGGATAATTAAAATTTAATATAATGTAATTTTTCTTTTGGCATAAGTTGAATATAGTCAAATTTTTATAAAACACGATTCATGTTTATATTTACCATATGGATCATGTTTCCATCCAAAAATAAAATAAAGGATACTTAAAATAAGAAGAAGGACAAATAAATACATGGATACATGATTATATGATCAAACCTAAATAATTTTCATAACTCATTTCAAGCTCACATGGTTTCATTATAACAAATCCATCCATCTTTCTCCATTGCCAGCAACAAAATTAAATGAAATACATAAGAAAAAAAAAAAGAACTCTAAAAATCTTGGATGAAAATTGATAATTATGATTATTATTAAAAGATATTTATATTGTGTTTATATATGGAATATATTTTAGTATTAGACATTAATTATGATTGTGTTTTATATATGGAATAATATATTCTTATATTAAAGAAAATATGATGTGTCAAAATTCTAATGGAAGGTTTAATAATAGAATAAAATTTAAATTCAATTAGAAAATATATATTAAAACAATGAGGTGTAAAATTGTGAGATTTCAAAAGCTTATGTGGCGCAACATGATGAGGTCAACCAAAAGTCAAAAAGTTTCGGTTTTACATTATAGTATAGATTAAGAAGTTGTTAGCAGGGCCGGCCCTACACCTTAGGGCCTTTTTTTTTTTTTTTTTTTTGGGCTATAAAAAAAATGACCATTTTTTACTATAGACCTTTTTATAATATTGTTTAAGGATATTTTATTTATACATAAAAGGATGAGACCAAACTTCACTTTTAAACAATACAAGACAATGGATGGATAACAATGAATTTTTTTGGTGTCGTTGTTGACTTTATCCTATGGCTTTGATAATGAGATGGCTGTGGTCCAGATTAGACTAATTCATGATAGGTAAGAGGTGGAATATCTTTTATGGTTATGCATCCAAAACCACAGCTTGGATTGTAGAAATTGTATTCCTTAGATTCTAGTCTCGGGCTAGTTGTCATGCACACATTCAGTTCCCACCCCTTTTGTTTGAATGCAATAATTGGATTGCGACAAGCTGTGATGCACAAACGCAGACTTTGTTCAGGCTGACACCAGGAGAAAGTGGATGCAAGATATTTCCCAGAAGGTGGATGGATCTTGAGGTGCAACTACAAGGTTGGCTGAGAATGTCGTGTTAGATTAATGCTTTAAAGATTTCATAGCAATACATATGACTATATTATTTCTATTAAAGAAAATATAATATGTTAAGATTCTAATGAGATGTTTAATTATAGAATAAAATTTAAATTCAATTAAAAAATATATATATTAAAATAATGAGGTGTAAAATTGTGAGAACTCAAAAGCTTTTGTGGCGCAATATTATGAGGTCAACCAAAAGTCAAAAAGCCTCGGTTTTTATTATAGTATAGATATATATATATATATACTAGTCGCAAACCTATGCGATGCACAGGAAAATTATTGAAAATAAAATCTAAATTAATTTTGATTCATTTTACTTCTTTTGTTGAAGGACAAGGTTTAGCTACAAACCAGTTTGTAGCTCGTTTGCTACAACCCACTACGTGGTAGCTTATAAGACCATCCACATGTATTATTTAAAGAAGTCACATGATTTATTAAATAGGTCATGTGACTAAAATACACATGGATGATCTTATTAATTGCCACGTAGTGGGTTGTAGCAAGCTAGCAATAAACCAGTTTGTAGCCAAACTCTGTCCTTTGTTGAATATGTATATTATTTTATTTTTTATTTTTTTATTTTTTTGTAGTTCAAAATGTTGTAGGCAAGATCGATAAAGAGACTTTACGAATTCGGATTTAGGATAAATCCTACTTTTTGGTTTAAAAAAATAACTAAGAAAGTATTTACCATAGGATAATTAAAATTTAATATAATGTAATTTTTCTTTTGGCATAAGTTGAATATAGTCAAATTTTTATAAAACACGATTCATGTTTATATTTACCATATGGATCATGTTTCCATCCAAAAATAAAATAAAGGATACTTAAAATAAGAAGAAGGACAAATAAATACATGGATACATGATTATATGATCAAACCTAAATAATTTTCATAACTCATTTCAAGCTCACATGGTTTCATTATAACAAATCCATCCATCTTTCTCCATTGCCAGCAACAAAATTAAATGAAATACATAAGAAAAAAAAAAAGAACTCTAAAAATCTTGGATGAAAATTGATAATTATGATTATTATTAAAAGATATTTATATTGTGTTTATATATGGAATATATTTTAGTATTAGACATTAATTATGATTGTGTTTTATATATGGAATAATATATTCTTATATTAAAGAAAATATGATGTGTCAAAATTCTAATAGAAGGTTTAATAATAGAATAAAATTTAAATTCAATTAGAAAATATATATTAAAACAATGAGGTGTAAAATTGTGAGATTTCAAAAGCTTATGTGGCGCAACATGATGAGGTCAACCAAAAGTCAAAAAGCTTCGGTTTTACATTATAGTATAGATTAAGAAGTTTTAAGCAGGGCCGGCCCTACACCTTAGGGCCTTTTTTTTTTTCTTTTTTTTTTGGGCTATAAAAAAAATGACCATTTTTTACTATAGACCTTTTTATAATATTGTTTAAGGATATTTTATTTATACATAAAAGGATGAGACCAAACTTCACTTTTAAACAATACAAGACAATGGATGGATAACAATGAATTTTTTTGGTGTCGTTGTTGACTTTATCCTATGGCTTTGATAATGAGATGGTTGTGGTCCAGATTAGACTAATTCATGATAGGTAAGAGGTGGAATATCTTTTATGGTTATGCATCCAAAACCACAGCTTGGATTGTGGAAATTGTATTCCTTAGATTCCAGTCTCGGGCTAGTTGTCGTGCACACATTCAGTTCCCACCCCTTTTGTTTGAATGCAATAATTGGATTGCGACAAGCTGTGATGCACAAACGCAAGACTTTGTTCAGGCTGACACCAGGAGAAAGTGGATGCAAGATATTTCCCAGAAGGTGGATGGATCTTGAGGTGCAACTACAAGGTTGGCTGAGAATGTCGTGTTAGATTAATGCTTTAAAGATTTCATAGCAATACATATGACTATATTATTTCTATTAAAGAAAATATAATATGTTAAGATTCTAATGAGATGTTTAATTATAGAATAAAATTTAAATTCAATTAAAAATATATATATATTAAAATAATGAGGTGTAAAATTGTGAGAACTCAAAAGCTTTTGTGGCGCAATATTATGAGGTCAACCAAAAGTCAAAAAGCCTCGGTTTTATATTATAGTATATATATATATATATATATATATACTAGTCGCAAACCTATGCGATGCACAGGAAAATTATTGAAAATAAAATCTAAATTAATTTTGATTCCTTTTACTTCTTTTGTTGAAGGACAAGGTTTAGCTACAAACCAGTTTGTAGCTCGTTTGCTACAACCCACTACGTGGTAGCTTATAAGACCATCCACATGTATTATTTAAAGAAGTCACATGATTTATTAAATAGGTCATGTGACTAAAATACACATGGATGATCTTATTAATTGCCACGTAGTGGGTTGTAGCAAGCTAGCAATAAACTAGTTTGTAGCCAAACTCTGTCCTTTGTTGAATATATATATATATTTTTTTGTAGTTCAAAATGTTGTAGGCAAGATCGATAAAGAAACTTTACGAATCGGATTTAGGACAAATCCTACTTTTTGGTTTAAAAAAATAACTAAGAAAGTATTTTTCATAGGATAATTAAAATTTAATATAATGTAATTTTTCTTTTGGCATAAGTTGAATATAGTCTAATTTTTATAAAACACGATTCATGTTTATATTTACCATATGGATCATGTTTCCATCCAAAAATAAAATAAAGGATACTTAAAATAAGAAGAAGGACAAATAAATACATGGATACATGATTATATAATCAAACCTAAATAATTTTCATAACTCATTTCAAGCTCACATGGTTTCATTATAACAAATCCATTCATCTTTCTTCGTTGCCAGCAACAAAATTAAATGAAATACATAAGAAAAAAAAAAAAGAACTCTAAAAATCTGGATGAAAATTGATAATTATGATTATTATTAAAAGATATTTATATTGTGTTTATATATGGAATATATTTTAGTATTCGACATTAATTATGATTGTGTTTTATATATGGAATAATATATTCTTATATTAAAGAAAATATGATGTGTCAAAATTCTAATGGAATGTTTAATAATAGAATAAAATTTAAATTCAATTAGAAAATATATATTAAAACAATGAGGTGTAAAATTGTGAGATTTCAAAAGCTTATGTGGCGCAACATGATGAGGTCAACTAAAGTTAAAAAGTTTCGGTTTTATATTATAGTATAGATTTGTAAGTTTAACACTTCGTGACAGCATATTTCTTTGGGACATTTCAGGATTATTAGGTCTGATAATTATTCGGTGCGTGTGAGATTGGGAACTGTATGTGTTTATTGGATTAGTCGGCACGAAATAATACTTATGTTATATAAAAAAAAAAATGCAATCACTTTCTCTGCAATAATATCTGATATAGACAAAACCTAAATTAATCAAAAGTCTTTATCCAGTTGGTTTTGGGCAGTAAAGAGGTGCATCAGTGCATGCATCATACCCTAATATATGTTTACATCTTAAATTCCAAACGTAACCTAAACCACAATGTTTGATTATGGTCCGTATGCGCACAAAAGAAGTTATCAGTAATATTCAACTCATTTTATGGTTGAGGGAAGTTTGCATCATTATATCGTGTTACCACTGGCTAGATTTTTATAAGGAAAAGATACACGTTTCCATTCTATGTTACATATCCTAATACACCATATAAGCAGGGCTGGACCTACCCTTAAGCGAGTTAAGCCATTGCTTGCAACAAATTTTAAAAAATCTATTGTAAAACAAGGTCCCGAATTATAAAAAAATAAAAGCCACAAAGACCCAGTTTAGAGGAATTTCAGGAAAAGAAAAAGAAAAGAAAAAAAAAATCAGTGTAGCCAGATATTTCTTTCTAGATCAGCCCCTCTCTGTCTTCGTCTGCTTCTTTCTTCTCCTCAACTGCTTGGCTCCATTGACCAGTGTTTCTCGTTCTCTACTTTTGTTTCTTCTTCTTCTTCTTCTTTTTCATCTCTCTCTCTCTCTCTTTTAACTTTTTAGTTCTATTTCTATGTGCAATCCAAGTCCCAATGTGAGCTGACAACTTTTAAGAGATATTTTGCATTCTTGACTTACCAAGCCACCCACGTGGCTAGTTCTTGTCCTCACCTTTCAATATATGTTAAGATTTTGATTTTTTTTTTCTTTAACAATTATTATTTTTATTATGAGCATTGCTACAGACTAAATATTTTCACTACAATTTTACAATAATGTTAAGTTGACAGATTTTTATTGGTTTTCATCTAGACCTATCACTTACTACACTTTATTATTTATCATTCAAAACTTGACACTGCAATATTTTTGTGAAAATGTTGTGTCTGAAGTTTTATTGTTTTAAGTATTGGGCTAATATATTGTGTTAGTGATTAAGATATTAGATTGTAATATAATATAATTTTCTACCTCTAACAAAATATTTTCAGCATATATATAATTCAATAAATATATAAAATAGGGATAACCCCAAGACTGTACTCTGTTTGAGACTTTGAGTATTGGTGTTATAACTTCTTCTTTTTGCTGAGATCTACAAATTCAGTAAGTACCAAAATGCAAGTGTGATCAATAATTAGTAAAAAGAATGAAATTTCATAAATATTAATTTTATTTAGTATTGAATGATCAAATGCTCTAATTTGAGATTTCGCTTGAGGCCCCCAAAATGTTTGAATCGGCCCTGCATATAAGCAAACTGTTCAATAGAACAGGGGAATTTGTATCCGCTTATTTGATCCTAAACTAAGCTACTGCACAATGCAACATCAAACAAACTTCAAATGGCATTGAGACGTTATTCTAGATACTATATAGCCTACTACCGTATAATTTTGCTGTGTGACATGGTTCAAACATGTGTTGGGGGGTTCATCATTGCCTAGAATGAATGTGATTTCCAATGAACTTGATTATCAAATAGCAATTTTTTGAGGTTGTGTAGATCCTAGGTTGTCTTCAAGGGTATCCTTGCCAGTCCCTTTGTACTTATACCACTTTGCACATACTAGAAAGTAGCCAAAGTTCAAGACCCCTAGAGCAGTAATTGTGTAATAAAAGTAATCCAATCTTCCCTTGTTAAGATCTTCCGGCAACCAATTTCCAGTTGCAGCCCCCTTTGTTGTTCGGATGAACTATTGATATAAGGAAACTACTCAAATAACTTGAACCGGCATGGCCACAAAAGAAAAGAGACCCAGCAATGCTTCTCATGTTCTCAGGGAATTGCTTGTAGTAGAATTCAACTAGGCCAATGGAAGCAAATCCTTCAGCTAGTCCGGCTAGTGTGAGTTGAGGAATCAACCATAGACCTGACATTGAGGAAATGGCACCTTTTCTTGGTACAACTCCTAGAGTTGGCTCGGTTAGAGCTATGGTCCTTCGACGCTCTTCCACCAAGGCGGATACTAGCATGGTGAGTACGGAGATAAATATGCCGATGCCAATTCTCTGGAGGATTGTGATGCCGCCTTCTTTTCCTGTGAGCTTTCGGAGGAATGGAACAACTATTCTGTCATAGATAGGTATCCATAAGGTCAAGCTCAGCATCATGAAGACACTATAGGATGCAGCTGGGATCTTGAAATTGAGGTTTCCAAGGTGTCTGTTGGATTGAAGGGCTTGGAAGATTGCATAAGTATTCTGTTGGACTATAGCAATATAGTATATGACAGCTGAGGCCCATATGGGCATCACTCTCAACAAGCATTTCACTTCTTCCACTTGCTGCATTGTGCAAAGTTTCCATGGATTGGCAGCTGATCCATCTGGGTTTATTTGGTCTTGGGGGGTCACAGTTGCTGCTTTGTCAAGGAATCTGCCAATTTTCTCAATTTGGCATGTTAAGTTTAACACCCAATTGGTCCATTTGGCCATCAAATGCAAAATTCTTGAAGTTGGTTACCTGAATTGGTCTGTGTAAGAAAGCTTGGAGTTGATAGAACTAGGAGACAGATGGTTGAAGAGGGACAACCATGGTTGTTCTGGTAGCTTTAACCGCCTTTTCTTAATAGCAACCACTATGACTCGTACCACACTGGTCATGGGACTACCAGTGGCTTTCACTTTCACATACATTTTTGAACCCAAGAAAAAAATTGCACATGAAATGAGCATCAGAATTGCTGGAATTCCTAAACCTATAGCCCAGCTCACATTGGACTGCACATACACAATGAGTGTTACAGATACCATCTGGGCAAATGTAAGGGTAAAAAAGTACCAATTGAAAAAGCTATTGATTCCCCTCTTTCCAGATTCTGTTTTGGGGTTGAACTGGTCAGCTCCAAAGGCCAAGTTGCATGGCCTGATTCCAGCAGCTCCTATTATTAGTAGTCCAAACCCAGTAAGCAAAAATGTCATTTGCCTTGCTGTTGGCCCTTTGCATGTGTTCTCTCCTGATGCACAATGGGGTGGATGGAGCTTCTTGATTGCAGCTGTTAGTTGTATTACAAGCAACCCCTTTACAGAAATAGACGATATCAGAAATTAGTTATAACAGAAGTAATATGAGCTAAATTTGGCATATAACTTGCAGTTGATGCAAGATATAATTCCACAAATTGTGGACATCAGCGTTGTATGTATGTCCACAATTTATAAATATATATCCACATTTTAGGTTATGTGTACGGATAGTGTGCATAGTATCAGTAGATTGGGGGGTTTATCAAGACCTTATACAAAAACTGTTCATAATAATGAATTCTTCTTATAATTTTTTAGATTCAACTCAGCCTAATTTAGCCTTTGATATTTTACTATTTATAACAACTAAGCTTGAGCAGAAGCCAAATTTGGTGATACACTAATCTCATCTCTTAGTAGTTAGTACTGCATGCAACTTGATGAAAAATTTCAGTATATGAATGGTGGTAGTAGTATTAGTACCATAAAAGAGGCAATTGTTGCAAACCCCAATGTCTTGTAGCGACCAAAGTAAGTGTCACAAAGGAAAGCTCCAAGCAAGGTGGCAAAATTGGTTGTACCATTGAAGATATTGATAATATTTGCAGCTGTAATACTCTTCATGTTGAAGACAGTAGTAAGATAGATCAAGAGGTTGGCTAAGGTGCCAATTGCCCCCAGCTTCTCAAAAGTTTCATTTCCTGAAATGTTATACAAATGGGTCAAGCTCAGGATTAAAAATTAACAAACCCTAAAATGAATTAAGAAAATTAAGAAAAGGAAAAAAGAAAAAAAAAGACAAGCTTGACTCTCACTCACACTCACCTATGATAAATGGCATGGATTTCCATCCCCTGTACTTATTCTCAGGCTCATCAGTTGTCACAGCTTTCGGAGTCTTCTCCATCTCCATGGGACCTTTATCATTCTTCTCCATGTTTCTCTTTCTTTCTGTGTGTGTCTCTATCTCTGGGCTATGTGTGGTGAGTTATATATTAATATACTAGTAGTAAACCGTGAAAATAAGATTTAAATTAATTTTGATTCCTTTTATTTCTTTTGTTGAATATGTATTTTTTTTTTTTTTTGTATTAAAATGTTGTAGGCAAGATCGATAAAGAACTTTACGGATCAGATTTTGATAGATCCTACTTTTTTTGTAGTTTAAAAAAATAACTAAAAAGTATATTTACCATAGGATAATTAAAATTTAATATAATGTAATTTTTTTTGGTATAAGTTGAATATAGTCCAATTTTTATAAAACACGATTCATGTTTATATTTACCATATGGATCATGTTTCCAACAAAAAATAAAAGATACTTAAAATAAGAAGAAGCACAAATAAATACATAAGCACATGATTAAATGATCAAACCTAAATAATTTTCATAACTCATTTCAATCTCACGTGGTTTCATTATAACAAATCCATCCACTTTCTCTATTGCCAGCAACAAAATTAAATGAAATACATAAGAAAAAAAAAAAAAAAATCTTGATGAAAATTGATAATTATGATTATTATTAAAAGATATTTATATTGTGTTTATATATGGAATATATTTTAGTATTAGACATTTATTATGATTGTGTTGTATATATGGAATAATATATTCTTATATTAAAGAAAAATATGATGTGTCAAGATTCTAATGGAAGGTTTAATTATAAAAAAACTAGTCGCAAACCTGTGCGATGCACAGGAAAATTATTGAAAATAAAATCTAAATTAATTTTGATTCCTTTTACTTTTTTTGTTGAAGGACAAGATTTGGCTACAAACCAGTTTGTAGCTCGTTTGCTACAACCCACTACGTGGTAGCTTATAAGACCATCCACATGTATTATTTAAAGAAGTCACATGACTTATTAAATAGGTCATGTGACTAAAATACACATGGATGATCTTATTAATTGTCATGTAGTGAGTTGTAGCAAGCTAACAATAAACCAGTTTGTAGCCAAACTCTGTCCTTTGTTGAATATGTTTTTTTTTTTTTTTTTTTTGTAGTTCAAAATGTTGTAGGCAAGATCGATAAAGAGACTTTACGAATTCGGATTTAGGATAAATCCTACTTTTTGGTTTAAAAAAATAACTAAGAAAGTATTTACCATAGGATAATTAAAATTTAATATAATGTAATTTTTCTTTTAGCATAAGTTGAATATAGTCAAATTTTTATAAAACACGATTCATGTTTATATTTACCATATGGATCATGTTTCCATCCAAAAATAAAATAAAGGATACTTAAAATAAGAAGAAGGACAAATAAATACATGATACATGATTATATGATTATATGATCAAACCTAAATAATTTTCATAACTCATTTCAAGCTCACATGGTTTCATTATAACAAATCCATCCATCTTTCTCCATTGCCAGTAACAAAATTAAATGAAATACATAAGAAAAAAAAAACTCTAAAAATCTTGATGAAAATTGATAATTATGATTATTATTAAAAGATATTTATATTGTGTTTATATATGGAATATATTTTAGTATTAGACATTAATTATGATTGTGTTTTATATATGAAATATATATTCTTATATTAAAGAAAATATGATGTGTCAAAATTCTAACGGAAGGTTTAATAATAGAATAAAATTTAAATTTAATTAGAAAATATATATTAAAACAATGAGGTGTAAAATTGTGAGATTTCAAAAGCTTATGTGGCGCAACATGATGAGGTCAACCAAAAGTCAAAAAGTTTCGGTTTTATATTATAGTATAGATTAAGAAGTTGTTAGCAGGGCCGGCCATACACCTTAAGGCCTTTTTTTTTCTTTGGGCTATAAAAAAAATGACCATTTTTTACTATAGACCTTTTTATAATATTGTTTAAGGATATTTTATTTATACATAAAAGGATGAGACCAAACTTCACTTTTAAACAATACAAGACAATGGATGGATAACAATGAATTTTTTTGGTGTCGTTGTTGACTTTATCCTATGGCTTTGATAATGAGATGGCTGTGGTCCAGATTAGACTAATTCATGATAGGTAAGAGGTGGAATATCTTTTATGGTTATGCATCCAAAACCACAGCTTGGATTGTAGAAATTGTATTCCTTATATTCCAGTCTCGGGCTAGTTGTCGTGCACGCATTCAGTTCCCACCCCTTTTGTTTGAATGCAATAATTGGATTGCGACAAGTTGTGATGCACAAACGCAGACTTTGTTTAGGCTGACACCGGGAGAAAGTGGATGCAAGATATTTCCCAGAAGGTGGATGGATCTTGAGGTGCAACTACAAAGGTTGGCTGAGAATGTCGTGTTAGATTAATGCTTTAAAGATTTCATAGCAATACATATGACTATATTATTTCTATTAAAGAAAATATAATATGTTAAGATTCTAATGTGATGTTTAATTATAGAATAAAATTTAAATTCAATTAAAAAATATATATATTAAAATAATGAGGTGTAAAATTGTGAGAACTCAAAAGCTTTTGTGGCGCAATATTATGAGGTCAACCAAAAGTCAAAAAGCCTCGGTTTTATATTATAGTATAGATATATATATATATACTAGTCGCAAACCTATGCGATGCACAGGAAAATTATTGAAAATAAAATCTAAATTAATTTTGATTCCTTTTACTTCTTTTGTTGAAGGACAAGGTTTAACTAAAAACCAGTTTGTAGCTCGTTTGCTACAACCCACTTCGTGGTAGCTTATAAGACCATCCACATGTATTATTTAAAGAAGTCACATGACTTATTAAATAGGTCATGTGACTAAAATACACATGAATGATCTTATTAATTGCCACGTAGTGGGTTGTAGCAAGTTAGCAATAAACCAGTTTGTAGCCAAACTCTGTCCTTTTTTTTTTTTTTTTTTTTTTTTTTTTTGTAGTTCAAAATGTTGTAGGCAAGATCGATAAAGAGACTTTACGAATCGGATTTAGGATAAATCCTACTTTTTGGTTTAAAAAAATAACTAAGAAAGTATTTACCATAGGATAATTAAAATTTAATATAATGTAATTTTTCTTTTGGCATAAGTTGAATATAGTCAAATTTTTATAAAACACGATTCATGTTTATATTTACCATATGGATCATGTTTCCATCCAAAAATAAAATAAAGGATACTTAAAATAAGAAGAAGGACAAATAAATACATGGATACATGATTATATGATCAAACCTAAATAATTTTCATAACTCATTTCAAGCTCACATGGTTTCATTATAACAAATCCATTCATCTTTCTCCATTGCCAGCAACAAAATTAAATGAAATACATAAGAAAAAAAAAAAACTCTAAAAATCTTGATGAAAATTGATAATTATGATTATTATTAAAAGATATTTATATTGTGTTTATATATGGAATATATTTTAGTATTAGACATTAATTATGATTGTGTTTTATATATGGAATAATATATTCTTATATTAAAGAAAATATGATGTGTCAAAATTCTAATGGAAGGTTTAATAATAGAATAAAATTTAAATTCAATTAGAAAATATATATTAAAACAATGAAATGTAAAATTGTGAAATTTCAAAAGCTTATGTGGCGCAACATGATGAGGTCAACCAAAAGTCAAAAGCTTCAGTTTTACATTATAGTATAGATTTATATTCAATTAGAAAATATATATTAAAATAATGATGTGTAAAATTGTGAGATTTCAAAAGCTTATGTAGCGTAATATTATGAGGTCAACCAAAAGTTAAAAAAATTTATATTATAATATATTAATAAGTCAGTAGATGTTAAATAGGAATTGAAGTGAACAAATTTGGGAGGCAGAATTAAATTCTAGTCATTCTAAGTTCCAACCGTTCCCACCTACATTTTCCTACCCTGCTCCTGATTGGCACGCCGTGTGTTCTCTCTCTCTCACAAACAAAGATCACAAACAAAGATCGGGATACACTTACGTCCAGTCACTATTCATTTAGTGGAAGATTTTTTTAACTGTTGGATTAATTAAGGTTGTTTTAGCCGTTGGATTAAAGTTAAATGGGATGGCAACCGGCTATACATGTAACACCCGGTTTGAATTGGTTATATTATTGGGGGCATTTTCGTAAAATTGCTTGCAAGATATTTTACCCACTCCTCTCCCTCTTCTTCTCTTTCTTTTTTTCTTTCTTCTCCGTATCCCTCTTTTCTCCGTTCTTCTCTTTCTGAACAAACCCTAACCCAGATTCTCTCTCTTTCTTCTTCATACCAGATCGAGCCAGGCACACACACTCTCTCTCAGCCTCTCAAACTCTCTCGCTTTCACCACGACGCAGTCTCGCAGAGCAGCTCCGGCGAGACCTGGAATGGGTGTTTCAGAAACTGGTATGAAAATTTAAACTTTTTCATTTCAAATTGATGGAAAGTATTCAAACATTCAAACCCATATTAATTTTCCTTTATTTTCCCTGGTTTTCTCAGAAAATTTCTCATGAATGATCCACACCTCTTTGTTCTAGAAAAATCACTCTCGTTTTCTCTGTAAATGTGTGTAGTTTGTGGATAAAAATTAGGAATTTTGGGGTTTGGACATGTGGGTTTTAGTTTGGATTGAGAGACTAGGGTTTGTATGGATGCAATCTGGACAATTTTATTGTTTTTGGTTTTTTGTATTTTTGGACTAAACAATCTGCTAGTATCAGTAAAGCAAAAAGTTCCTTTCTTTTCCTTAATAATTTGCAAGAAAAGCCATGATTTTTATCTTTTTGTTCATGGAAGAAAAATTATAGGTATATGTTCTGCATGGCAGATGGGATGAATTACTAAAAATTTTGAGCAATTATTTGTTATCTTAATACTGGAATTTGTTTAGTTGCTTGCTTAATGTAGTAATGGAATTTGTTATTAGTTGCTTGTTAAATGCATCTACTATAAAATTGTGTTGATTCTTTGAATCCTATTTATTTTTTCATTGTCACAAAATTTTCCCAACATGACAGAAACTGGTTAAGGTTGATATGGTAATGAATGTTGTTGAGCGTCCAAGTGGAGGTTTTTCTGCTGGAGGTGGAATATCGAGTGGGTAAGTGCTGTTATTTCAAAGGGCACTGTCATGCCTATAATCTGACCTAGCTTAGTTTTATTTCAAACTTTTAATTTTATATGTTTAAGTTTTGCGCTGTATAATATTTACCTGGTGATATTTCAATTTATAGGATCACAAGTGGCCCTCTATCAGGACTCGTTGGAAGGTGAGCTTAGTGATTCTATTATCTGATTGGTTCATTTTTCCAATTTTAATTCTTCTTTGTGCTTCATTACGTGATATTTATGATTGTAATAACGCGCAAAAAGGTATTTTTACAGAAAAAGGTATTCTAATATTCTGTGTACATAACTTGTTGTTTGATTTATGTCTCTTTTAATATGTTAGAGAAATCCCAATCTTGTTGAACTGGAGGATAAGCTTTTGGCAATGCAACAGCCAGAATCTAAAACTCGAGAACCGGTATGTTGATCTAATACTGGTGTTTGCTTTTCTCTTTCTGAGTTTGTTTATTTTGGGGTTGTAATTCATTCTCATTTCAATTTTTGTTTGTTTTCCAGCCATTGCTAATCCAGTTTCGTCTCTTTAACAATGGTTGTGCTGTTAAGGGAACTCTTTTGGTCAATAAGAAGGTACTTTCTTTTCAATTTTCTGTTGGAGAAGAAAAATATTGTATTGATTTTGTATTCTCTAAAATTTAATTCCAAAGGATCAAACTTTAACTGAAAATGAATATGCTTGCTAACACCACACTAACACCACAAATGCAGTAATGATGCGTCAAACATGCAACTTTTCTCTAAGCTAGTGCTGATGGATGAGCTTATCTTTGGATTTTTATTGGAACAAAATGTTTTAATTGGTGTGGAACATTTTGACTTGGAGCATTAGTGGAACAGATTAGACAATACTTGAACATGACTTTGATGTTATTGGTTTTACCATGTATCACCTGACTATGTACAGCTTCTTAGCTGAGTTCATTTTTACCCTTTGGCTGTGGGGCATACTTGTTTTCCTACTTTTTTCTTTGTTTCTTCTTTAATGAAATTATACGTTACTTATATATATAAAAAAAAAAATCTAATATGAGATTACTTAGACTAAATATTATTTTTGGCTGCTATTGGAAATCACCTCCAACTTCTCTTTAATAATCACGTGATAAAAAGTTCTTATAATTCAGTATCATTCAACCTCAGTTGCAGCTTTGTGTATAATAATTATGTCAAATTTAGCAACGTATACTCTGATGTTAGTGTAATACATTATGCACTCACTTAAGTGTAAAAATTCTGGTTTCGGCTCTCATATCTAATATGTTATAATTATCAAATGTCCTAAATGACAGTAATGATTGGCTGGTGAGGCTCTTAGTTCTTTTTCCTCTTTGTCCCCTTTTTTTTTGTTCCGGTTTTAATCTAGTTACCTTTTTCTACTTCTAAGATTCAATACTTTGTTCACTTTCTATATTCATATTTTGTAGCTTCCTCCTAGAACAATTCAAGTTCGACCTTCAATGATTAAAGTTGAGACAGATCCAAAACTTTTGAATATCAGAACGGAGAATTCATTGGAGATTGTGGGAACAAGGTAAGCATCATTTGACACTTTTATACAATTTTGAAGTTTGTATGCTCTCTGCAGTTAATGTGGTACCAGTTTTCATTATAAACTTGTTAATAAGTTATCACTTATATCTTGGCACTTCTGCTGTAATGGACATAATTGTTATCAGATGATATTGTGACCACGGCTTTACTTGTATTGCTGTTTGATGATATAAATTTATCATGAAAGAGGAACTCAGATACATTAGAAGTGTTACTTTTTTGTTTTTATTTTCTAGTGAAGTGGTCTAATTTTAAGTTCTAATATGCCAGTAATCAGCCAAAGAGAACATATTTGTCAAGACCTTTGATTGCACTTTTAAGCTATGGAGGAGTCCCAAAAGAATATTTCTTGGATGTACTTTCAACTGGTCTAAGAGATGCTCATGGAGTTTTATCCAATAAGCGTGCTGCACTAAGAGGTAGTTTTTCCTGTTAAAGGTTATAGCTAATGGGTTGCCATAATTTTATCTTTGTTAATTTAAAAAAAAAAAAAATTCACGTTTTTATTCACTTATTATTGGCTTTCCACAATGTTGCTTAAAAGAAATCTCATGAGAATATATGGTTCTTTTTATCCCTTTTGATGTTTAAAAGTCCTCGAGTGATTTCCTTCACTTCTACTTCTTTATGCAGTTTCTGTTAACCATGGAGAGATGGATGATTTTAGCGCAGCAAGAATGATTTTATGTGGGATTCCTCTTGATGAATCATATTTGCAACATCGGCTTTCCTTTCTGATGAAGGAGGAAAAGAAAAGTCTTTAGATGAGGAAAGCTTCATGTACCTGAATGTTGCTATTTAATGGGGACTGTTGATCCCAACTGGGCTCCTTGAAAGTGATCAAGTTTGTGTTATTCTGTATGTACACTTGTTAGATGTTTTTCCCTTTTCTTTATGGTAAAAAACCATTTGAGCATTTATGAAAAAAGGAGAAAGAAACCCTGCAAAAAAGTGTACAAAATATTTCAAAACTTATATTCCAACAGCTATATTTATTGAGATTTCAAAATATTTAATTTTTTATACTTCTATCTGATCTTTAAACTTCACTACTGCAAAAAAATTAATTCGTCTGTCTAGTTTCTGCTCTGCCATTATGGTGTCTTTGGATTGCTTTTTTATTTACTTTTGTTGAGTAAATGAAACATTCTTTTGAGGTTGAGTTAGGATAGACTTGCATCTGTTTCTGTTCTGTATAAGTTGCTACCATAAGTTTACCTTTATACATATCTATTTAAAAGTTGTTTTGATTAGGCGTAATTTCCTTAAGTTGTAAAGTAAAATGCATTAAAAAATGTTCTGCCTGTAATGGGTTTGAAAGTATCAGTACAAGTTGCAGTTGTATACAAATTGTAAAATATTTTCAAAGTATCACAAAATAAAATATAATAATTTCGCATTCTAATGATAAAAGGTTATAGAGATTGTCTATTTCTTGATCACTGTATGTGGTGTGCTACTGATTCCTTAATCTTTCATCCTACTTAACAGTGTCATAGTATTAATAAGCTTTTTTTATTATATGCTGGGGGTAATGACTTATTGATCAGACCTTGATTTGTAAACACTTGCATGAGTCGATGCATTTGCAATTCTCTTAATTATCACCTATTACTCTATTAGTCTTTTCTTTTCTAATCAATGTCTGACAGCTTTAGTGGCAAATAAGGCTCTTTTTATACTTATTTATTTTTTCTTTGCACAACATTTGTAGTGATAATGGACAAATTTCGGGGAATGTATTAGTGTACCGGAATCCTGGTTTGCACTTTGGCGATATTCATGTTTTAAAGGCTACCTATGTGAAGGCCTTAGAATCTTTTATTGGAAATGCAAAGTTTGCTATATTCTTCCCTTGTAAAGGTCCACGGTCCTTGGGGGACGAAATAGCAGGGGGTGATTTTGACGGTGACATGTATTGGGTCTCAAGAAACCCTCAGGTTGGCATGGCAAATACTGTTACTTTAGTTTCGGATCATTTTTTCTATTTATTTGCAATCTTTTCAATATATAGTGTAACGGTGTCTATGGTTGCTTTTCTTATCTTTCAGTATTTTGCATTGTACATACGCATCGGGATTTATCTTTTTCTGTGAACTTTATCATTCATTGCCAACATTTAGGTCCGAACCAGTTACATGCTACTGTAAAAAGTGGTTTCAGTTTGATATAGCCAACTTTATCTTCATATGTTGCTCATAGGCACCTGCTTGCATCAATACTCGTCAATATGAGGAGATAAAGTTGCTCAACGAGAGGTTGAATAATGAGGCAAAGAGAATAAAGTCATTGGAGAGGGAGGGTGATTGGCTTCGTTCAGAGGTTTCCCTATTGGAGTCAAGTTACAATTCCAGTGTTATAGAATTGCATAATATTGTTAATCAAAACCCTATACAATGTAAAATTCAATTGTAAATATCATGAATACATATTTCAGAAAGTGGGGTTTCAGTTGGGTCCGTGGTAATAGAGTTCCTTTTTCGCATGACCATTGTAACTCTTTGATGCTCTTGCTACACATGCTTTATGCAATTGAAAGAATTTTCTTAATAATAGTTATTAAAAAAAAAAAGTCAATTACTACTTTGGTTTAATAAATCTAGTTATTTATTGAACAAAAATGTGATGGACTCAGTGTTTTTAAACTTACAAGTTAATTCCAGTTGGTAAACTTTGCATATATAAGAGGACATTAAACGATCAGTCCTCATTTACCAAAAAAATTTCAAATTTCTTAGAAAGTTCTTAGTGTTTGTAATATCCTCATCAATCACTTTATCTTATAACCGCAGATGCGATTGATCGAAGATTTTGTTAATGAATATGTGATCGATCATCGTAGCCTTTGACTGAATTACACATCTACACAGAGGCTGCAGTGATCGATCGATGATTTTGTTAATGGTTGCATGATCGATCCATTTGGGTGAAAAAACTTGTAAATGGCTTTCGCTATGTAAAATGGGTCTACATTTATTCAGAGGGTATAGTGATTGATCACCTTTTTCCAGAACAAAATATGTGATCGATCACCATTGGGTGTTAAAACTTGTAAATGGTCTTCGCTGTGTGCAATGGGTCCACATTTGTATAGTGATCGATCACGTTTTTCCAGAACAAAATATGTGATCGATCACTATTGGGTGTCAAAACTTGTAAATGGTCTTTGCTGTGTGCAATGGGTCCACATTTATTCAGAGGATATAGTGATCGATCATGTTTTTCCAGAACAAAATATGTGATCGATCACCGTTGGGTGTTAAAACTTGTAAATGGTCTTCGCTGTGTGCAATGGGTCCACATTTGTATAGTGATCGATCACGTTTTTCCAGAACAAAATATGTGATCGATCACCATTGGGTGTCAAAACTTGTAAATGGTCTTTGCTGTGTGCAATAGGTCCACATTTATTCAGAGGATATAGTGATCGATCACGTTTTTCCAGAACAAAATATGTGATCGATCACGGTTGGGTGTTAAAACTTGTAAATGGTCTTCGCTGTGTGCAATGGGTCCACATTTGTATAGTGATCAATCACGTTTTTCCAGAACAAAATATTTGATCGATCACCATTGGGTGTCAAAACCTGTAAATGGTCTTTGCTGTGTGCAATGGGTCCACATTTATTCAGAGGATATAGTGATCGATCACGTTTTTCCAGAACAAAATATGTGATCGATCACCATTGGGTGTTAAAACTTGTAAATGGTCTTCGCTGTGTACAATGGGTCCACATTTGTATAGTGATCGATCACGTTTTTTAAGAACAAAATATGTGATTGACCACCATTGGGTGTTAAAACTTGTAAATGGCCTTTAACATTTTTCCAGAAGGTTCAGCGATCGATCGCCTTTTTTTAGCACCAAATTTGCGATCGATCACCTTAGCCTCTGACTTTGGGTGTTAAAACTTGTAAATGGCCTTCGTTGTGTGAATGGGTCAACATTTTTCCAGAAGGTTCAGCGATCGATCGCCTTTTATTAGCACCAAAGATGCGATCGATCACCATATTTTAAGTTTAAGTGGGAAATTTTATTTATTTTTATTTTATTTTTTTATCATGGTTTGTTTATTTTTCATTAATTTTTTTAACCAATGCCTAACTAAGAAAAGTTAAAAAGAAAAATTATATTCTAATTATTTTAAGTTTAAGTGGGAAATTTTAATTATTTTTTAATTTTTTTTATCATGGTTTGTTTATTTTTTATTAATTTTTTTAACCAGTGCCTAACTAACCAAAAATAAAAGAAAAATTATATTCCAATTATTTTAAGTTTAAGTGGGAAATTTTATTTTATTTTTTAATTTTTTTTATCATGGTTTGTTTATTTTTTATTAATTTTTTTAACCAGTGCCTAACTAACCAAAAATAAAAGAAAAATTATATTCCAATTATTTTAAGTTTAAGTGGGAAATTTTATTTTATTTTTTAATTTTTTTTTATCATGGTTTGTTTATTTTTTATTAATTTTTTTAACCAGTGCCTAACTAACCAAAAATAAAAGAAAAATTATATTCCAATTATTTTAAGTTTAAGTGGGAAATTTTATTTATTTTTATGTTTATTTTTTTAACCAATGCCTAACCAACCAAATTTAAAAAGAAAAATTATATTCTAATTATTTTAAGTTTAAGTGGGAAATATATTTTTTTATTTTTTGTTTATTTTTTATTATTTTTTTTAACCAATGTCTAACTAACCAAAGTTAAAAAGAAAAATTATATTCCAATTATTTTAAGTGTAATTAGTCTTAACTTTTGAAACTAATGTGTTTGGAATAGCAAACCATTTGATAAAATTAGTAAACAGTCTGATTTATTGTAAAGTGGAATCTAATATTGGCGGCTTTGACGGCTTGGGTGAATGTTTGTAATCATTTTGTAGAATTAGGTGTTTATTGATAAATATTGTAAATAGGTTTCAACAATTGTAATTGGTCTCAACATTTATAAAGTATTTGTTTAGATGAGCAATTCGTGTGATAAAATTAATAATCGGTGTCATTTATTGTAAAATGGAATCAAATTTTGACGGTTATGATGGTTTGTGTGAAATTTTTTAATTAAGTTGTCGAAATATGTATTTTGGTGATAATTATAGTAAAGTATGTTTTACTACTCGTATTTGGTCTCAATTGTTGTAAAGTATTTATTTAAGAGTACAAAATGGGTGATAAAATCAGTAAAATTTCTCATTTATTGTAAAATGGAATCAAATTTTGACGGTTATAAGGGTTTGTGTGAAATGTTTTAATTAACTTGTCGAAATTTGTATTTTGGTGATAAATATAGTAAAGTATGTTTTAGTACTTGTATTTGGTCTCAATTGTTGTAAAGTATTTGTTTAAGAGTATAATACGGGTGATAAAATTCGTAAACTTTATCATTTATTGTAAAATGAAATCTTTTTGGATGGTTAGTGATTTTTAGTAACTAGTTTTTAAATCTAGTACTTTTTGTGATAATTTTAGTAAACTTTATTATAATTCGTAATAGTTCTCACTTTCAGTATTAATGTTGTTTATTATTGTAAAGGGGTGTGAGGATGTGTAAATAGTGTCAATTTGAGACTGCATGAGCAGTGAAGCACTAGAATGTACCCGCGGGGGGGCGGGGGGGGGGGGGGGGGGGGGGGGGGGGGGGGGGGGGGGGGGGGGGGGGGGGGGGGGGGGGGGGGGGGGGGGGGGGGGGGGGGGGGGGGGGGGGGGGGGGGGTGAGGGACCTAGAAGTGGTTGAATTGTGAACCATGAAATGAAACGTCTGAAGAATTCCATGGTAATATGTTTAGAATGCTTATATAAAATGTTATATATATGGACTTATATGTTAGGACTGGTAGGTTTAGCTGTCATTTTACTTTTGTGTTTTTAGTCACTAGTCTGTAAACACAATCTCTTGACAGGGTCTCTCTGGGGGGGGGGGGGGGGGGGGGGTGAGGGACCTAGAAGTGGTTGAATTGTGAACCATGAAATGAAACGTCTGAAGAATTCCATGGTAATATGTTTAGAATGCTTATATAAAATGTTATATATATGGACTTATATGTTAGGACTGGTAGGTTTAGCTGTCATTTTACTTTTGTGTTTTTAGTCACTAGTCTGTAAACACAATCTCTTGACAGAGATGTCTCTTTTTCTGCATGCTAGGAGGGTGGATACTCTAACGATATTCCAACGACCTTGCATAGGAGTAAAGCTGATTGTCCAGTGCCTGAGGTTTATATTTTCTTGATCCCTTGCTGGAATTTGTCCTTTAATGATGGGCAGCTCATCTGATTTAGGCTTGTACTTACTTTGCAGGAAATGGTGACTGTCAGTGTTGATGGTTCTGTGCTGGATCGAATAGCTAAAATCATGTCATATCTTCGTCTTGGCTCATCTGGGAAAGTTCTTAAGAAGAAGAAAAAGGAGAGAGATGCAAAAGGTGATTGCTACATACAACTAAGAGATAAGCATTACAGTTCATTGAAATCATTGTTATAGAATAAACATGGCTTTGCTATTGTGCCAAAACACCTGAGAAAGTGGCCTTCTAAGCTGCATAGACATGTATGTGCTTAGTGGTCATTCAGCTGCTCTACTCAAATGGGCATTTCCAGTTAGCACAGTTATTCTGGAGATAAATTGAAGTGTTTTGATATATGCATCACCAAGTTGCATGTTGAGTATGTATGATTTGAGATGATAAATTCCAAGATTTTGTGTGATGGGAAAGAGATCAATTTTGGTATTCCACATGTGCATTTTCATCCTTCTTTCATAAACATAGTTTTTGGTAGGTCATTTTTCTTATTTATCTATGTAATCGATGTTGTTTTCTCCCTCCATTTTCTATTACAGTAAAATTTGCAGCTGCTGGTATTGAGTATGATGAAGAGGATAAGCCGTCAAAGCCTAATGGTGGGATGTCAAAGAATCAAACTGAAAGTGAGTTTGTTCCACCACCTCCACCTCCTCTAAGGAAAAATCATCTTGATTCAAGAGAGAAACAAGGCCCAACAGTTGCTAGAGCAGAGGAGGACATATTTGTTGGCGAAGGCGTTGACTATGCTATTCCTGGTAAAGATTTGAGCCAGAGCCCCCTCTCAGAGGACATGGAAGAGTCTCCTCGAAACAAGTCAAAGACTTCCTATTTTGCTGAACCTGCTTATGGTCCGGTCCAACCCTCTGGGCTGCCTCAAGAATGGCAAGGAACGGTAAGTTGATCCTAGTAATCATTCATCTTGAGATTCAAGTAATAACTTGGGGAAGATTTAGTAAACTGAGCTTCCCTTGAGTTTCTGTATTTTTCTTGTTGAAATGGACTATGTCTGTCTCTTGTCTAAGTTAATTGTCTATGTATCCACCTTTTGGTTTCAGAATGGATATGATGCTATGCAAGCACAAGCATTGGCTGCTGGCTATATATATATATATATATATATATATATATCACATGTGAACATTCAATGCAAAGTTGGGCTCTTTTATTTATTTATTTTGTGCTAAGATGCTTTTGCTTTATTCTACATGCTATTGTATCATGGATAACAGAATTCTATATATATATATATATATATAAATCTCTATTAGTTAATATACATTGGAGTTTGAAGGAGGGGGAGGAGTCTTCAACCTGCAATATTTTGGTTCAGTTATTATGGTTTATTTCGAGGGTTGTGACCCTCGATACAAGTAATATTTGTGAAGTATCCAACACTCTTTATCGAGGGTTATAACCCTTTTTATCGAGGGTTATGACCCTCGATAAAGATAAAATACTTTCTTCGACCTTTGTGTAGGCCGTCGAAACATCTTTTTCGACGGTGTTTCTATCGATGCCTTTCGACAGTCATCTTGACCGTCGAAATAACCTTTTTCGAAGGTTTTTAATACTTATTTCGAGGGTTTTGACCCTCGTAAAAAGTCGTTTTTTTTGTAGTGTTTATCAATCCACTTACATAAACATAAAATAATGCCTAAAATACAAAACCTCATACACATTCTTGTTAACTCCATTAAACCAAATTAATTAACTCCGTTAAAACAAATTAATTAACAGAATGAAGATTGAAAGAGCCGAAACAATGCTCTCTTTTCCCACCACGGACAGTCAATCTCCGGCATTAGAAAGTTCCACAAGAAAGAAAAAAGAAACGTTATGCAAGATAGCAAGATAGCAAAAAATGGTTATCTTGAAAAAAACAACGTTATCCAATCTTTAAAAAAATGGTTTTGATCTCAGCCATCAATTGCAAAAAAAGCAAGGTTGGATAAGCTTCATCATGCAAGATAGCAAATCTATGATAAAATAGTACGTTTGTTTCTTTCTTTTTTCTTCTTATGCTAACTAAGAACGATATTGATGACTCCTTTTCGACACGACTGCATGTCTCATTATGGATTTTCTTCTCGGACTTCCCTTTTTGGTTACCAAGCATTTTCTCTAGAATTCCCATTTGTTTATGTGACCAGCCTATGAGATATCTGACATGTCCATTGCATGATCATGGAGTAGGTGGTCAGTGCATGTGACCTTCTCTTGACACTAGTCACATGGTTTGGGATTATTTAATTAAAAGTCTTATGTTTATTCAAACAAATTTTTTCACAAAATATTTTATAATTACTTGTTGTAATTGATGTATAAGAAAATAGAAGAATTGTAATTGAAGTATAAGAAATATGGAAATAGTTGGGGGTCCAAATAAAAATTATGGCACTCCTATACAATTTATCACTTTAAGCAAATCTTGATAAAAAGTTATGAAAAAATTAAAGTCATGTATATATTAATGGCATATTTAACTTCTAGTAGATTGAAAATGACAAATTAAATAAATTTAGGGGACTAAAAGGATAAAAATAGAACTTAGAGGAACTAAGATGACAAGTTACAAACTTAGGGAGTGTAATTTGAAATTCTTTCTTCTTTTTAATTTTTAATTTTTATAATTCGAAATTGCAATATAGGATGGGGATTTGAAGTTTTGAATCCTAAGTCTACTAATAAAGTTTTTTTGATAGAGGACTTACAAGACATGCACCACACAAGTCTCCTAATAAAGCATTGCTCTTTATTAATTACCAATTAGGCACTGCTCCATTTAGTCTTTGTAAAACTCAGTATTTAATTGCAAAGACGGTATTTGGATGTTGATTTCATAATTACTTAATCTATTCTAGAAGTCATAGTACTTCTGCTAAGGTTGACTTAGGGTTTAACACAGAAATGACTTCATTTACTCCTCTTCTTCAAATTAATTAGTAAAAAATCGAAAAGAAGAAGAAGAAGAAGAAGAAACTGCAAAGCTATCGTTATGTTGTGGAAGATGACGTACGGCTTATGTGTCTCTTGGTTGATCAATGTCAAAGTTGGGTCATTTTCCATTTGATTAAGTACGTATTCTACTAATTCAAGGCTATAAGTAATTATGGCTAGAGTTTATTTATAGTTTAATAAACTGTCCACATATAGGCAAGATATTGTTTAAAATGTTATCAAAAAAAAGATATTGTTTAAAAGTTTGCTGAAAAATGGAATAGTCAAAATTTCTAAACAATTAGTCAGAGTCCAAAATCAGACTGGTAGCTAGCTAGGTTTCTACGTCTAACTAACAAATTGTTGCATGATTGCAATAGTGTTATAGTGACCCACTACCATATGGACCTCTGTGTGGTTGACCCATCAAGATCTTTGTTTGCAATTATTTGAACCTGTGCTGTCTTTGTTTCGCTTTAATTATTATTATTATTTTTTTTTGTTTTTGCTAAAGGTTTTGCTTTACTACATTTTCATTTTCTTGAAGGTCGGGAACCAGACTCAAGGTGGCGACAACTATAGTTCACTTCATGTGCCACTAACTAGGCAAACTTAACTGTGGGAGGTGGGATTCAGATATTCTAAAATTCTTAGGGTAAAATAAAGGGTCAAGATATTGTCACTGTGTGAGAGAATATTTTCATTATAAAGGCTCATTTGGGATGTAGAAAGTAATGAGTCCACAGTGGGAACAAAGGCCCATCCAGAAAACAGAAGACAAGTACTTAGAAGGATTGGAGCCCATTTAGATATCAATATTAACAAGCACGGATATGACATGAATTGGCTCATAAACCGTGCTCTGGGCACTCAACATTGATTCCCTTTGTGGCATTGGAAGATTCATTAAGAGCCGGTGACATCAAAGCTCCATCGGAGAAAAAGGAAAGATCATAAGCCGGGTAGTTTGTGTTGAGCGGATACCGGACAACTTAAGTAGAGTGAATATTACCGGCCTCCCAGGTGCATTAAATGAGGTCGGTGGGATATTAATGTTTCCTGCCGAGCACATACCTTGAGACACTCATCACGTGACTGCCCAGCCGAATTCATTGAATGAACAAGGAGACAGCAGTCTCTACGTCATGTACCAACGTCAAATCAGTCTAATAAAGGCTGTCATAAGTCATATCACCCTCAAAGTGAGAGCCCCACAGCTGGTAAAGCCCAAGTGGGACAAAATCAAACTATAAATAGAGCAGCAAACAAAGAGAATAAGGTACGCGCGCGAGATTCATTAGAGAGCATATATACACTGTTATTTACTGAGCAAGAAAGATCTAACTTAATCTTCGGAGGGTGATCAGGCGTTAGTGGCCACCACCTCTAAAGAATTTTTATCTTTCTTATAGGCGAATTCCACCACCATTGATGATAAAAAGTCAAGATACCTCCTGGTGAAGTTCTCAAGATTATTATATTGTCCAAAAATTACGCAACACAATTGGCGCCGTCTGTGGGAAACGACTTTGAGAGCTAAACCAGTTGAGTTTATCAGGCGAACCCAACTAGATGGAGGAAGAAAATGCTTTTGTTTTAGTCAACAACCCTCCACCACATCCCTCAGGATCGAAGAAAGTGATGTCAGAAATTCATGTTGAAGTAAACAAAGAAAGATCACAAGCTGGTCAAGAAGAAAGGAGGTCAGAGGGCCGAAGAGGAAGATCTCATGCCACTCGCAACGTGATCGATGCAGAGGTCCTTAGAAGAAATCAGAAGATAGAGAGACTAGAAAGGGAGCTGCGCGAGTTAAAAGATGCGCAAGCAAGCTGTGATCAACAAAGATCCAGAAGGCAGAGATCAAGGAGTCACTCTGGATCGTGTGGAAGCTCTCACCATGTTCCCAAACGATCAGAAGACTATCAGAGAGCCCAGAAGAGTTCCAGACGGAGCAGACCAGGAAAGAAGACGAAAAAGACATCTCCCGTGCGCAAACCGGAGAATAAGGATCATAATCTAGTCTGGAATCAGTTACGGAAGATTTCTCATTCCCCATTCTCTTCAAGAATTGAGCGAGCCAAACTCCCAGCCAGACTTGCTCCTCTGAACCTGATCACTTATAATGGGAAGACTGACCCCGTAGAACACTTAAGTCATTACAGGCAATCCATGGCGCTTCACAACGGGAATGATGTCCTTATGTGCCGTATTTTTCCTTCCAGTCTGGGAGATGTAGCACTTCGATGGTTTGACAGGCTCGAGCACGGATCTATACATTCCTGGACGGATCTATACATTCTCGTGCACAGATTCAGTTCCCACCCCTTTTGTTTGAATGCAATAATTGGATTGCGACAAGCTGTGATGCACAAACGCAGACTTTGTTCAGGCTGACACCAGAAGAAAGTGGATGCAAGATATTTCCCAGAAGGTGGATGGATCTTGAAGTGCAACTACAAGGTTGGCTGAGAATGTCATGTTAGATTAATGCTTTAAAGATTTCATAGCAATACATATGACTATATTATTTCTATTAAAGAAAATATAATATGTTAAGATTCTAATGAGATGTTTAATTATAGAATAAAATTTAAATTCAATTAAAAAATATATATATTAAAATAATGAGGTGTAAAATTGTGAGAACTCAAAAGCTTTTGTGGCGCAATATTATGAGGTCAACCAAAAGTCAAAAAGCCTCGGTTTTATATTATAGTATAGATATATATATATATATATATACTAGTCGCAAACCTATGCGATGCACAGGAAAATTATTGAAAATAAAATCTAAATTAATTTTGATTCCTTTTACTTCTTTGTTGAAGGACAATGTTTAGTTACAACCAATTTGTAGCTCGTTTGCTACAACCCACTACGTGGTAGCTTATAAGACCATCCACATGTATTATTTAAAGAAGTCAAATGATTTATTAAATAGGTCATGTGACTAAAATATACATAGATGATCTTATTAATTGCCACGTAGTGGGTTGTAGCAAGCTAGCAATAAACTAGTTTGTAGCCAAACTCTGTCCTTTGTTGAATATTTTTTTTTTTTTTTTTTTTAGTTCAAAATGTTGTAGGCAAGATCGATAAAGAAACTTTACGAATCGGATTTAGGACAAATCCTACTTTTTGGTTTAAAAAAATAACTAAGAAAGTATTTTTCATAGGATAATTAAAATTTAATATAATGTAATTTTTCTTTTGGCATAAGTTAAATATAGTCCAATTTTTATAAAACACGATTCATGTTTATATTTACCATATGGATCATGTTTCTATCCAAAAATAAAATAAAGGATACTTAAAATAAGAAGAAGGACAAATAAATACATGGATACATGATTATATGATCAAACCTAAATAATTTTCATAACTCATTTCAAGCTCACATGGTTTCATTATAACAAATCCATTCATCTTTCTCCATTGCCAGCAACAAAATTAAATGAAATACATAAGAAAAAAAAAAAAAAAAGGAACTCTAAAAATCTTGATGAAAATTGATAATTATGATTATTATTAAAAGATATTTATATTGTGTTTATATATGGAATATATTTTAGTATTCGACATTAATTATGATTGTGTTTTATATATGGAATAATATATTCTTATATTAAAGAAAATATGATGTGTCAAAATTCTAATGGAATGTTTAATAATAGAATAAAATTTAAATTCAATTAGAAAATATATATTAAAACAATGAGGTGTAAAATTGTGAGATTTCAAAAGCTTATGTGGCGCAACATGATGAGGTCAACCTAAAGTTAAAAAGTTTCGGTTTTATATTATAGTATAGATTTGTAAGTTTAACACTTCGTGACAGCATATTTCTTTGGGACATTTCAGGATTATTAGGTCTGATAATTATTCGGTGCGTGTGAGATTGGGAACTGTATGTGTTTATTGGATTAGTCGGCACGAAATAATACTTATGTTATATAAAAAAAAAAATGCAATCACTTTCTCTGCAATAATATCTGATATAGACAAAACCTAAATTAATCAAAAGTCTTTATCCAGTTGGTTTTGGGCAGTAAAGAGGTGCATCAGTGCATGCATCATACCCTAATATATGTTTACATCTTAAATTCCAAACGTAACCTAAACCACAATGTTTGATTATGGTCCGTATGCGCACAAAAGAAGTTATCAGTAATATTCAACTCATTTTATGGTTGAGGGAAGTTTGCATCATTATATCGTGTTACCACTGGCTAGATTTTTATAAGGAAAAGATACACGTTTCCATTCTATGTTACATATCCTAATATACCATATAAGCAGGGCTGGACCTACCCTTAAGCGAGTTAAGCCATTGCTTGCAACAAATTTTAAAAAATCTATTGTAAAACAAGGTCCCGAATTATAAAAAAATAAAAGCCACAAAGACCCAGTTTAGAGGAATTTCAGGAAAAGAAAAAGAAAAGAAAAAAAAAATCAGTGTAGCCAGATATTTCTTTCTAGATCAGCCCCTCTCTGTCTTCGTCTGCTTCTTTCTTCTCCTCAACTGCTTGGCTCCATTGACCAGTGTTTCTTGTTCTCTACTTTTGTTTCTTTTTCTCCTCACCTTTCAATATATGTTAAGATTTTGATTTTTTTTTTCTTTAACAATTATTATTTTTATTATGAGCATGGCTACAGACTAAATATTTTCACTACAATTTTACAATAATGTTAAGTTGATAGATTTTTATTGGTTTTCATCTAGACCTATCACTTACTATATTTTATTATTTATCATTCAAAACTTGACACTGCAATATTTTTGTGAAAATATTTTGTCTGAAGTTTTATTGTTTTAAGTATTGGGCTAATATATTGTGTTAGTGATTAAGATATTAGATTGTAATATAATATAATTTTCTACCTCTAACAAAATATTTTCAGCATATATATAATTCAATAAATATATAAAATAGGGATAACCCCAAGACTGTATTCTGTCTGAGACTTTAAGTATTTGTGTTATAACTTTTTCTTTTTGCTGAGATCTACAAATTCAGTAAGTACCAAAATGCAAGTGTGATCAATAATTAGTAAAAAGAATGAAATTTCATAAATATTAATTTTATTTAGTATTGAATGATCAAATGCTCTAATTTGAGATTTCGCCCCCAAAATGTTTGAATCGGCCCTGCATATAAGCAAACTGTTCAATAGAACAGGGGAATTTGTATCCGCTTATTTGATCCTACACTAAGCTACTGCACAATACAACATCAAACAAACTTCAAATGGCATTGAAACGTTATTCTAGATACTATATAGCCTACTACCGTATAATTTTGCTGTGTGACATGGTTCAAACATGTGTTGGGGGGTTCATCATTGCCTAGAATGAATGTGATTTCCAATGAACTTGATTATCAAATAGCAATTTTTTGAGGTTGTGTAGATCCTAGGTTGTCTTCAAGGGTATCCTTGCCAGTCCCTTTGTACTTATACCACTTTGCACATACTAGAAAGTAGCCAAAGTTCAAGACCCCTAGAGCAGTAATTGTGTAATAAAAGTAATCCAATCTTCCCTTGTTAAGATCTTCCGGCAACCAATTTCCAGTTGCAGCCCCCTTTGTTGTTCGATGAACTATTGATATCAGGAAACTACTCAAATAACTTGAACCGGCCATGCCACAAAAGAGAAGAGACCCAGCAATGCTTCTCATGTTCTCAGGGAATTGCTTGTAGTAGAATTCAACTTGGCCAATGGAAGCAAATCCTTCAGCTAGTCCGGCTAGTGTGAGTTGAGGAATCAACCATAGACCTGACATTGAGGAAATGGCACCTCTTCTTGGTACAACTCCTAGAGTTGGCTCGGTTAGAGCTATGGTCCTTCGACGCTCTTCCACCAAGGCGGATACTAGCATGGTGAGTATGGAGATAAATATGCCAATGCCAATTCTCTGGAGGATTGTGATGCCGCCTTCTTTTCCTGTGAGCTTTCGGAGGAATGGAACAACTATTCTGTCATAGATAGGTATCCATAAGGTCAAGCTCAGCATCAAGAAGACACTATAGGATGCAGCTGGGATCTTGAAATTGAGGTTTCCAAGGTGTCTGTCGGATTGAAGGGCTTGGAAGATTGCATAAGTCTGCTGTTGGACTATAGCAATATGGTATATGACAGCTGAGGCCCATATGGGCATCACTCTCAACAAGCATTTCACTTCTTCCACTTGCTGCATTGTGCAAAGTTTCCATGGATTGGCAGCTGATCCATCTGGGTTTATTTGGTCTTGGGGGGTCACAGTTGCTGCTTTGTCAAGGAATCTGCCAATTTTATCAATTTGGCATGCTAAGTTTAACACCTAGTTGGTCCATTTGGCCATCAAATGCAAAATTCTTGAAGTTAGTTACCTGAATTGGTCTGTGTAAGAAAGCTTGGAGTTGATAGAACTAGGAGACAGATGGTTGAAGAGGGACAACCATGGTTGTTCTGGTAGCTTTAACCGCCTTTTCTTAATAGCAACCACTATGACTTGTACCACACTGGTCATGGGACTACCAGAGGCTTTCACTTTCACATACATTTTTGAACCCAAGAAAAAAATTGCACCTGAAATGAGCATCAGAATTGCTGGAATTCCTAAACCTATAGCCCAGCTCACATTGGACTGCACATACACAATGAGTGTTAAAGATACTATCTGGGCAAATGTAAGGGTAAAAAAGTACCAATTGAAAAAGCTATTGATTCCCCTCTTTCCAAATTCTGTTTTAGGGTTGAACTGGTCAGCTCCAAAGGCCAAGTTGCATGGCCTGATTCCAGCAGCTCCTATTATTAGTAGTCCAAACCCAGTAAGCAAAAATGTCATTTGCCCTGCTGTTGGCCCTTTGCATGTGTTCTCTTCTGATGCACAATGGGGTGGATGGAGCTTCTTGATTGCAGCTGTTAGTTGTATTACAAGCAACCCCTTTACAGAAATAGACGATATCAGAAATTAGTTATAACAGAAGTAATATGAGCTAAATTTGGCATATAACTTGCAGTTGATGCAAGATATAATTCCACAAATTGTGGACATCAGCGTTGTATGTATGTCCACAATTTATAAATATATATCCACATTTTAGGTTATGTGTACGGATAGTGTGCATAGTATCAGTAGATTGGGGGGTTTATCAAGACCTTATACAAAAACTGTTCATAATAATGAATTCTTCTTATAGTTTTTTAGATTCTACTCAGCCTAATTTAGCCTTTGATATTTTACTATTTATAACAACTAAGCTTGAGCAGAAGCCAAATTTGGTGATACACTAATCTCATCTCTTAGTAGTTAGTACTGCATGCAACTTGATGAAAAATTTCAGTATATGAATGGTGGTAGTAGTATTAGTACCATAAAAGAGGCAATTATTGCAAACCCCACTGTCTTGTAGCGACCAAAGTAAGTGTCACAAAGGAAAGCTCCAAGCAACGTGGCAAAATTGGTTGTACCATTGAAGATATTGATAATATTTGCAGCTGTAATACTCTTCATGTTGAAGACACTAGTAAGATAGATCAAGAGGTTGGCTAAGGTGCCAAGGGCCCCCAGCTTCTCAAAAGTCTCATTTCCTGAAATGTTATACAAATGGGTCAAGCTCAGGATTAAAAATTAACAAACCCAAAATGAATTAAGAAAATTAAGAAAAGGAAAAAAAAAAAAAAAAAAAGACAAGCTTAATTTACTCTCACTCACACTCACCTATGATAAATGGCATGGATTTCCATCCTCTGTACTTATTCTCAGGCTCATCAGTTGTCACAGCTTTTGGAGTCTTCTCCATCTCCATGGGACCTTTATCATTCTTCTCCATGTTTCTCTTTCTTTCTGTGTGTGTCTCTATCTCTGGGCTATGTGGGGTGAGTTATATATTAATATACTAGTAGTAAACCGTGTGATACACAGGAAAATTATTGAAAATAAGATTTAAATTAATTTTGATTCCTTTTATTTCTTTTGTTGAATATGTATTTTTTTCTTTTTTTTAGTTTGAAATGTTGTAGGCAAGATCGATAAAGAAACTTTACGGATCAGATTTAGGATAGATCCTACTTTTTTGTTAAATAAAATAACTAAGAAAGTATATTTACCATAGGATAATTAAAATTTAATATAATGTAATTTTTTTTGGTATAAGTTGAATATAGTCCAATTTTTATAAAACACGATTCATGTTTATATTTACCATATGGATCATGTTTCCAACCAAAAATAAAATATACTTAAAATAAGAAGAAGCACAAATAAATACATAGACACATGATTAAATGATCAAACCTAAATAATTTTCATAACTCATTTCAAGCTCACGTGGTTTCATTATAACAAATCCATTCACCTTTTTCCATTGCCAGCAACAAAAATTAAATGAAATACATAAGAAAAAAAAAAGGAACTCTTGATGAAAATTGATAATTATGATTATTATTAAAAGATATTTATATTGTGTTTATATATGGAATATATTTTAGTATTAGACATTTATTATGATTGTGTTGTATATATGGAATAATATATTCTTTATATTAAAGAAAAATATGATGTGTCAAGATTCTAATGGAAGGTTTAATTATAGAATAAAATTTATATTCAATTAGAAAATATATATTAAAATAATGATGTGTAAAATTGTGAGATTTCAAAAGCTTATATGGTGTAATATTATAAGGTCTAATATTATAAGGTCAACCAAAGTTAAAAAAACTTTAGTTTTACATTATAGTATAGATTAATAAGTCAGGAGATATTAAATAGGAATTGAAGTGATGGGAGGCAGAATTAAATTCTAGTCATTCTAAGTTCCAACCGTTCCCACCTACATTTTCCTGCCCTGCTCCTGATTGGCACGCCGTGTGTTCTCTCTCTCTCTAACAAACAAAGATCACTCTTTGTCTGAATCTTAGTGTATGTGAATGTGAGTACGTAACTATAAAAAACTAAGTGATTTTTTGAACGGTTGAGAATGTGAGTACGTAACTATCTTCCAAGGACACTAGACGTCATTCTTGACTTGAAGTCCACTAAAAAACTAAGTGATTTTTGTGAACGGTTGAGAATGTCCTGATTAATTAGGACTAGGAGCAAATTTTTCTCAAGAAAAATGATTCCTAGTCACTTCAACTGGTGGAGCACTATCTGTCATAATTTATTAATAAATGGAATACATTAAATCCCATGATATGATGTGCTTGATTAGCCTAATGAAAAGTTTTTTTTGTTTAAATGCTTCTTTTAGATGTTCTGCATGCAATGTTGCGATTATTAATCTTGAGCAAAGTGTTATTCTTATGCCGATCAAGATCTTCTAGAATTTTTAGAGTATTCTATCGTATAGAATTCTTTAAATCCTCCCCTTCTATTTTATAATAAAAAGGTTAAGATTGTGCCACTCTATCAATCCACTTACATAAACATAAAATAATGCCTAAAATACAAAACCTCATACACATTCTTGTTAACTCCATTAAACCAAATTAATTAACTCCGTTAAAACAAATTAATTAACAGAATGAAGATTGAAAGAGCCGAAACAATGCTCTCTTTTCCCACCACGGACAGCCAATCTCCGGCATTAGAAAGTTCCACAAGAAAGAAAAAAGAAACGTTATGCAAGATAGCAAGATAGCAAAAAATGGTTATCTTGAAAAAAACAACGTTATCCAATCTTGAAAAAAATGGTTTTGATCTCAGCCATCAATTGCAAAAAAAGCAAGGTTGGATAAGCTTCATCATGCAAGATAGCAAATCTATGATAAAATAGTACGTTTATAAGAAAATAGTAGAATTGTTATTGAAGTATAAGAAATATGGAAATAGTTGGGGGTCCAAATAAAAATTATGGCACTCCTATACAATTTATCACTTTAAGCAAATCTTGATAAAAAGTTATGAAAAAATTAAAGTCATGTATATATTAATGGCATATTTAACTTCTAGTAGATTGAAAATGACAAATTAAATAAATTTAGGGGACTAAAAGGATAAAAATAGAACTTAGAGGAACTAAGATGACAAGTTACAAACTTAGGGAGTGTAATTTGAAATTCTTTCTTCTTTTTAATTTTTAATTTTTATAATTCGAAATTGCAATATAGGATGGGGATTTGAAGTTTTGAATCCTAAGTCTACTAATAAAGTTTTTTTGATAGAGGACTTACAAGACATGCACCACACAAGTCTCCTAATAAAGCATTGCTCTTTATTAATTACCAATTAGGCACTGCTCCATTTAGTCTTTGTAAAACTCAGTATTTAATTGCAAAGACGGTATTTGGATGTTGATTTCATAATTGCTTAATCTATTCTAGAAGTCATAGTACTTCTGCTAAGGTTGACTTAGGGTTTAACACAGAAATGACTTCATTTACTCCTCTTCTTCAAATTAATTAGTAAAAAATCGAAAAGAAGAAGAAGAAGAAGAAGAAAAAACTGCAAAGCTATCGTTATGTTGTGGAAGATGACGTACGGCTTACGTATCTCTTGGTTGATCAATGTCAAAGTTGGGTCATTTTCCATTTGATTAAGTACGTATTCTACTAATTCAAGGCTATAAGTAATTATGGCTAGAGTTTATTTATAGTTTAATAAACTGTCCACATATAGGCAAGATATTGTTTAAAATGTTATCAAAAAAAAGATATTGTTTAAAAGTTTGCTGAAAAATGGAATAGTCAAAATTTCTAAACAATTAGTCAGAGTCCAAAATCAGACTGGTAGCTAGCTAGGTTTCTACGTCTAACTAACAAATTGTTGCATGATTGCAATAGTGTTATAGTGACCCACTACCATATGGACCTCTGTGTGGTTGACCGATCAAGATCTTTGTTTGCAATTATTTGAACCTGTGCTGTCTTTGTTTCGCTTTAATTATTATTATTATTTTTTTTTGTTTTTGCTAAAGGTTTTGCTTTACTACATTTTCATTTTCTTGAAGGTCGGGAACCAGACTCAAGGTGGCGACAACTATAGTTCACTTCATGTGCCACTAACTAGGCAAACTTAACTGTGGGAGGTGGGATTCAGATATTCTAAAATTCTTAGGGTAAAATAAAGGGTCAAGATATTGTCACTGTGTGAGAGAATATTTTCATTATAAAGGCTCATTTGGGATGTAGAAAGTAATGAGTCCACAGTGGGAACAAAGGCCCATCCAGAAAACAGAAGACAAGTACTTAGAAGGATTGGAGCCCATTTAGATATCAATATTAACAAGCACGGATATGACATGAATTGGCTCATAAACCGTGCTCCTGGGCACTCAACATTGATTCCCTTTGTGGCATTGGAAGATTCATTAAGAGCCGGTGACATCAAAGCTCCATCGGAGAAAAAGAAAAGATCATAAGCCGGGTAGTTTGTGTTGAGCGGATACCGGACAACTTAAGTAGAGTGAATATTACCGGCCTCCCAGGTGCATTAAATGAGGTCGGTGGGACATTAATGTTTCCTGCCGAGCACATACCTTGAGACACTCATCACGTGACTGCCTAGCCGAATTCATTGAATGAACAAGGAGACAGCAGTCTCTACGTCATGTACTAACGTCAAATTAGTCTAATAAAGGCTGTCATAAGTCATATCACCCTCAAAGTGAGAGCCCCACAGCTGGTAAAGCCCAAGTGGGACAAAATCAAACTATAAATAGAGCAGCAAACAAAGAGAATAAGGTACGCGCGCGAGATTCATTAGAGAGCATATATACACTGTTATTTACTGAGCAAGAAAGATCTAACTTAATCTTCGGAGGGTGATCAGGCGTTAGTGGCCACCACCTCTAAAGAATTTTTATCTTTCTTATAGGCGAATTCCACCACCATTGATGATAAAAAGTCAAGATACCTCCTGGTGAAGTTCTCAAGATTATTATATTGTCCAAAAATTACGCAACACAATTGGCGCCGTCTGTGGGAAACGACTTTGAGAGCTAAACCAGTTGAGTTTATCAGGCGAACCCAACTAGATGGAGGAAGAAAATGCTTTTGTTTTAGTCAACAACCCTCCACCACATCCCTCAGGATCGAAGAAAGTGATGTCAGAAATTCATGTTGAAGTAAACAAAGAAAGATCACAAGCTGGTCAAGAAGAAAGGAGGTCAGAGGGCCGAAGAGGAAGATCTCATGCCACTCGCAACGTGATCGATGCAGAGGTCCTTAGAAGAAATCAGAAGATAGAGAGACTAGAAAGGGAGCTGCGCGAGTTAAAAGATGCGCAAGCAAGCTGTGATCAACAAAGATCCAGAAGGCAGAGATCAAGGAGTCACTCTGGATCGTGTGGAAGCTCTCACCATGTTCCCAAACGATCAGAAGACTATCAGAGAGCCCAGAAGAGTTCCAGACGGAGCAGACCAGGAGAGAAGATGAAAAAGACATCTCCCGTGCGCAAACCGGAGAATAAGGATCATAATCCAGTCTGGAATCAGTTACGGTAGATTTCTCATTCCCCATTCTCTTCAAGAATTGAGCGAGCCAAACTCCCAGCCAGACTTGCTCCTCTGAACCTGATCACTTATAATGGGAAGACTGACCTCATAGCACACTTAAGTCATTACAGGCAATCCATGGCGCTTCACAACGGGAATGATTTCCTTATGTGCCGTATTTTTCCTTCCAGTCTGGGAGATGTAGCACTCCGATGGTTTGACAGGCTCGAGCATGGATTTATACATTCCTGGACGGAACTTTCCGAAGCATTCACCACCCGCTTCATCACCAACACTAGGAAACCTAAGGAAGTGGATTCTTTGTTAGCCTTGGCCATGAGATCCGGTGAGAATTTGAAGTCCTATTCGGCGAGATATTGGGAAACTTACAACGAGATTAACCTGTGCGGGGAAGATATCGCTGTAACACAATTCAGATTTGGTCTTCCTTTAGGGAGTAAGTTAAGGCAGTCCCTTACTAAGAAGTTGCCCCCCAACATGTCAAATCTCATGTCCCGGATAGAACAACATGTCCGTATTGAAGAAGACGGCTTGCAGCCTCAGAAGCAACCAGATAACAACTTGCCTGCCCAGAAGAAATCGGACCAACTAGAAACAAGTAGGGTGCAACGCAGGCCCAAACAACCAGAACCGGTCACAAGAGAATCGTTTCAGGCCATAGATACCATCTTCAAAGAGCCAATTTTCAGAATACTGCCTCAAATAAAAGACAAGCCATATTTTGTCTGGCCGGCTAAAATGGGTGGGGACCCGGCTTTCAGGGAGTCGAAACCTTTTTGTACCTACCATAGAGAAAAGGGTCACTTGACCGAAAATTGCAGGAACTTCAAGGCATTTTTGGAGGAGCTGGTTCAAGACGGACACCTCCGTCAATTCATAGATAGTACCAAGCACAAACAACAGCGAGAACATGTCCCTAAGCCAAAGACCCCGTCGGGACTATTAATGTGATACACTGCTATTCACGGGCTGATAACCTAAGGGCGGAGACCCGGACGGCCGCTCACTTAAGGGAAGTATTCCAAGTTTCTGAGGGCGTAACTCCGGTTCCGAAAGGTTGAAAAAGGAAACAACGGAAGAGATCATCTTCACAGATCGCGACCTTGAAGGGGTGCAGCTTCCACATTCTGATGCCTTGGTGGTCACCATGCAAATAGGCGATTTTGAAGTCAAGAGAATATTGATCGACCCCGGGAGTTCTGCTGAGATTATGTATGATTCTCTTTTTAAAGGCCTTGACCTTGAACATAAAAATCTTTATCGAAAGGTTGATCCGTTATACGGATTCTCAGGGGAGTCAGTAATGCCGGTTAGCCGCGTTACTGTTAAAGTTCACGCTGAAACCGTTTCTTCCCCAACGGAATTTTGGGTGCTAAACTCCTATTCTCCGTACAACGCAATTTTGGGTAGACCTTGGCTACACAAAATAAGGGCCGTCCCATCTACATTACACCAGAGACTCAGATTCCCAACTCCAGAAGGGATAATGGAAATTAGAGGTGATCAAGTGTTAGCCAAACAGTGTCTTATAGCGGCCGCCCATCAGAAAGGGGTTGCCGCTTACGGACCTGAACTCGAGTCAAGACCGGACAGATAGCAATCATAGGAGCGGGAGGAGAATGAAGACCTCATCCCGCAAAAGAAATGTGCCGAAGAGTTGGTGAAGTACCAGATACCCGATTCAAATCAAGAAAAATACTTCCTGTTAGGCGCATCCCTTTCACAGGAACTGAGGGATGGCCTTATCACATTATTATCGGAATACATTGATGTGTTTGCATGGAGCCCATATGAGGCGCCTGGAGTAGACCCAGCTTTTGCCTGTCACACTCTTAATGTAGATCCGCTCTTTCGTCCCGTCGTGTAGAAGGGACGACAGATTTCTCCACTCCATCAGGAAGCAGTATGTGAAGAGGTCAACCGGTTAATAGAGGCTAAGGCAATAAAGGAGATCCTTTATCCCACATGGCTTTCTAACACGGTCGTAGTCAAGAAGAAGAACGGCAAATGGAGGGTGTGTATAGACTTCACAGATCTGAATAAAGCCTGTCCAAAAGATCCGTTCCCACTACCAAAGATTGACCAGCTCGTTGATGCCACGTCCGGTCATCACAAAATGAGCTTTCTGGATGCATTCCAAGGATACCACCAGATAGCGATGAATCCCACGGATCAAGAAAAGACAGCATTTATCACGCCAAGAGGAATCTTTTGTTATAAAGTTATGCTTTTTGGATTAAAGAACGTTGGGGCTACCTATCAAAGAATGATCACCAAAATGTTCGCACTACAGCTAGGCAAAACAGTTGAAGTATATATTGATGACATTGTAGTTAAAACTATCCTCGCAGAAGATCATCTTAGAGACTTACAGGCTGTGTTAAATACGTTGAGAAGGCACTGCCTCAAGCTTAACGCATCCAAATGTGCTTTCGGCGTTGGGTCCGGGAAATTCCTAGGGTTTATGGTCACCCAACAGGGCATAGAAGCAAACCCGGATCAAATTTCTGCCATCCTTGATTTGAAACCTCCAAGAACTGTAAGGGAGGTCCAGAGGCTAACCGGCATGGCAGCAGCTTTGAACCGTTTTATTTCCCGTTCAGCCGAGAAGTGCCGCCCATTCTTCGATTTGATATAGAAAGGCAAGAATTTTCACTGGGGAGACCAATCTGACCAAGCTTTTGAATGGTTAAAAGCGTATCTTGCTGCTGCTCCTCTTTTATCCACTCCGGTAAACGGGGAGTCTTTATATATTTATCTAGTCGTCTCTGAACATGCTGTCAGCGCAGCCATAGTACGAGAAGATTGCAGCATCCAGAAACTGGTTTACTATACAAGCAAGACTCTGGACGGGGCAGAATCAAGATATTTGCTGCTTGAGAAGTTGGCTTTTGCACTAGTTTGTTCGGCCAAAAAGCTTCCACACTATTTCCAAGCACACACCATGATTGTCTTAACTGAACAACCGTTGAAAGCTGTTTTGAGAAGTGCAGACTTCTCTGGACGGATATCTAAATGGGGAGCCCAACTAGGGGCTTATGACATCAATTACCGACCAAGAACTTCTATCAAGGGACAGGTATTGGCGGACTTCATTACTGAATTCACCCCTACAGAGATAGGACCCATGTGGGTGAACCACATATCCTCAATACAACATATGGAGGGATGAAGGTTGTACATAAACGGTGCGTCCAACTCAAGGGGTTCAGGCTTGGGTGTGGTACTTTCAGCTCCCCAAGGACAAATGATGGAATTGGTAATCCGCCTAGGTTTCCCCGCTTCCAATAATGTGGCTGAATATGAGGCGTTGTTACACGGCCTAAGGAGCGCAATCACCCTCCAAGCAGATCCATTACATGTTTATTGCGACTCCCAGCTCGTTGTAAATCAAATTTCGGGGGATTATGCAGCTAAAGATGAGAAGATGAAAACATATCTTGTAGAGGCAAAGAAATTACTCGGGAAGTTCAAACACGTTCAGATCGAACACATAAGTAGAGATCTAAACGGGCATGCAGACGCTTTGGCCAGCTTAGCATCAGCTGTTGCCCCGGAACTGCGGCGGATAATCTCCGTCGGGGTCCAAAGCCTCCCAAGTGTTGGAAAAGAAATAAGTAATGAAGTGTGTTCAGTTGATCAGTCCATCGGTTGGATGAGCCCCATACTCGCCTATTTGAAAGACGACATACTACCGGAAGATCGCAAGGAAGCTGATCGGATAAGAAGGATAGCTCCCCGGTACTGGGTATCGAAGGAAGGACATCTCTATAGAAGGTCCTATACCGAGCCGTATTTACGTTGTGTTCACCCAGACACCGTTCAGAATATGTTGTAGGAAATTCACGAAGGGGTATGTGGAGGACATACCGGTGGACGATCTTTGGCACACCGTGCCATAGGGCAAGGTTATTGGTGGCCGTACATGCAGAAGGATGCTGCCCAATATGTGAAAAAATGTGATAAGTGTCAACGGTTCGCTCCATCGATTCACCAACCAGCAGCCGGTCTCAACCCTATTGCAAATCCATGGCCGTTTTCCCAATGGGGATTAGATATAGTGGAATCTCTCCCCAGAGCCCTGGGAAACCGCCAATGGCTTATTGTGGCCACAGATTATTTCACCAAATGGGTAGAGGCGGAACCATTGGTACACATTACTGATGCTGACTCCAAAAAATTTGTGTGGAAAAACATTATCACCCGTTTTGGCATTCCCCGGGTATTGATGTCTGATAACGGATCCCAATTTATCAGCGGACCGTTCAGGGAATTCTGTGAACAATATGGGATCAGAAACCATTTTTCTACCCCTGCTTACCCTCAGGGGAACGAACAGGCGGAATCCTCCAACAAAACACTGCTGGATGGAATTAAGAAACGCCTAGAAAAGGCTAAAGGGAGATGGGTTGAAGAATTACCAAGCATTCTATGGACCTACAGGACTACTCCTAGGAGTTCAACAGGAGAGACTCCTTTCTCACTTACGTATGGGGTTGAAGCGGTCATTCCTCTTGAAATTGGTTTGCCTACAATCCGCACAGAATATTACGACCCAGTCACCAACGAAATAAATTTAGCCACAGATTTAGACTTAGCCGAAGAAAAAAGAGATTCAGCCCTTATTCATTTGGCCACCTATCAGAACGGGCTGCGCAAAATGTATGAGAAGCGGGTTAATCCTCGGGAACTTGCAGTCAGTGACTTAGTACTCAGAAAGGTCATGGGAAGTAGGCAAGATTCAACTCATGGAAAACTTGGACCAAACTGGGAAGGGCCATATAAGGTCGCATCTGTGGCAGGCATCGGGGCTTTTAGGCTAGAAGGGCCTGATGACACTCCTGTAAAACGACCATGGAATATCTGTAATCTAAAGAAATATTATCAATGAATTCTCAGTTTCCAGTATCATCTTTGATCATGATAAAAGTCTTTCATGAAAGGCGAAAACCCTGACCCGTTCAGGTGTGATCAAGGATTTACTATCCAAAGATCATGACCATCAAGGTATGGGTAAGAAGATCCATACCGGTCACCCGGGTAAGAATGCCTATGATAAAAGTCCTTCATGAAAAGCGAAAACCCTGACCCGTTCAGGTGTGATCAAGGATTTACTATCCAAAGATCATGACTATCAAGGTATGGGTAAGAAGATCCATACCGGTCACCCAGGTAAGAATGTCCATGATAAAAGTCCATAAAGGGTAAAAACCCTGATCCGTTCAAGCGTGAACGAGGATTCTTCACCCAAAGATCATAATCCTTGGAGTGTGGATAAAGAATTCTTCGCCGTACAACCGGGTAAGAGCACTCACGAATCCTTTTCAAAGTTGAAATTCTAAGTCTCCTAGAGATTACCTCTTATTTTTTGATTGCATCAAATTTATTTCCCAGTTAAACAAGAGAGTATTTAATTATCAAAAGATCATTGAATCAGTAATTATATCGATATCTATTAAAAATAAGACACAGATAAGCTCAGATTCAAAATACTTCTTGCCAAAAAATGTTAACCCCTTCATTGACACAAGAAAAAAAGTATACACGGTGTTCTGTCTACAAAGAAGGGAAGCAAAGCGAAAGATCACAAAGGATCTACAAAAAAAAAAGTAAACTAAAAAGAAAGAAAATCAGGTCTTCAAATGGAAGACGGACCGGCCTCTTCGTTTGATTAAGGCAGGGGCTCTGGTAGCTCTTCCTCCGAAACACCAATGGGGGCTTCCAAGTAAGGAAGGTTTTCCCGGGGAGGCAGTTGGGGCATATCATCAGACTCCGGCCAGGAGTACAAAGCCTTCCAACCTTGCTGAAAGGCTTCATTGTATACACCGGGGAGCTGGTTAGTCATTATCTTTTGGGCCTCAGCTTGTCCCCGGTCAAAGGCCGCTTTCTCCCTGGCCTCTATGTTCGCCTCCAAGGCCTTGAATTTGTCATCAGCCTTAGAATTGGCCTCCAAGGCTTTACGGAGTAGATCCTCCGTCTCCTCCATCTTCAGGACGGCCTCATCCTTTTAAAGGATGGCAATCCTAACCTGGTCTCCCGTCTACGGTTGGGCACCGATGACCAGGATAATACCAGTTCCCCTTGACTAGGAGGAAATCGTCTGTCATTTCCTTGTTTGTATCAGGGAGGCTGTTCACCAATGTATTATTTACATCCCTGGGCCTCAAGGAGAAGGCCTCGTGTTGGGTAGTGCGGAGGGAGTAGGTGGCGATTATATCGTGCACGGTTAGGTTTAAACCTAACCGGCGATTAAGTTCCACCACGCCTATTACTATCCTAAATATATTGGGGCTTATTTGGCTGGGACTGAGATGAAAATAATCTAAAAAATCGGCTAGAAGCAGGTCTATTGGAAAACGGACACCGCCTTTAATGATGGCTACTAAGGGGAGAATAAGGTCCCCAGGTTCACCGGTTAGGGCATCTTCCCAAAACCTGTATTCCAAATGCACATCATCAGGAACACCATAATGACGGCGAAATACAGCCATGGCTTGTGGGGTATTTACATATTAGGCTAATTTGCCCTGGGATTTCTTCGTTTTTGCCATTTCTAAGGTATTCTCTGTGGATGAAACAAAGAAAAGAGAAGGATAAAAGAACTTACAGGTTGTGGTAGCAGAGAGAACAGAAGATCGGATTTGAAAGCGATGGTCAGGCGAGAGCAGCAAGAGCAGAGAAAGCAAGAAAGCAGGAAGGAAGTAGAAGCTAAAACAACGGGCCAGAAGCCAGCTTATATAAGGGAGTCAGCCTCGAAACCGTAAAAGAGCATTTAAGAACTCTCTGCCAATGGGTCACATCCACCAATCAAATCCCAGCAGGCGAAGGGGCAGAGAGGATATGCAATGATGACTCGCAAACGTCAGTACGCGGCACGTCGCTCGAGACAGGATGAGGAACTGAGATGACAAAAGCAATATGAAAAGATCCCCAGAGAAATGAATCGGCATCTCAACACGTGTCAGAAACGCATCATCCGCGTCAAGAAACCCTAATCGATGAACGGATTCCTGAGTGGCAATGATCCGTTCTGAGGGGCTATTGTGTGAGAGAATATTTTCATTATAAAGGCCCATTTAGGATGTAGAAAGTAATGAGTCCACAGTGGGAACAAAGGCCCATCCAGAAAACAGAAGACAAGTACTTAGAAGGATTGGAGCCCATTTAGATATCAATATTAACAAGCACGGATATGACATGAATTGGCTCATAAACCGTGCTCCGGGCACTCAACATTGATTCCCTTTGTGGCATTGGAAGATTCATTAAGAGCCGGTGACATCAAAGCTCCATCGGAGAAAAAGGAAAGATCATAAGCCGGGTAGTTTGTGTTGAGCGGATACCGGACAACTTAAGTAGAGCGAATATTACCGGCCTCCCAGGTGCATTAAATGAGGTCGGTGGGACATTAATGTTTCCTGCCGAGCACATACCTCGAGACACTCATCACGTGACTGCCCAGTCGAATTCATTGATGAACAGGAGACAGCAGTCTCTCTCTACGTCATGTACCAACGTCAAATCAGTCTAATAAAGGCTGTCATAAGTCATATCACCCTCAAAGTGAGAGCCCATAGCTGGTAAAGCCCAAGTGGGACAAAATCAAACCATAAATAGAGCCAAACAAAGAGAAAATAGGTACAAAGAGAATAAGGTACGCACGCGAGATTCATTAGAGAGCATATATACACTGTTATTTACTGAGCAAGAAAGATCTAACTTAATCTTCGGAGGGTGATCAGGCGTAAGTGGCCACCACCTCTAAAGAATTTTTATCTTTCTTATAGGCGAATTCCACCACCTTTGATGATAAAAAGTCAAGATACCTCCTGGTGAAGTTCTCAAGATTATTATATTGTCCAAAAATTACGCAACACAGTCACATTATCAATTCATTACTAAAAGTTTAAATTAGTATTACAAATGCATTAAAACACTTCTTAACTGATAATGTTTATCTATTATTAAAAAAAGTGTTAACGTTTATCAAACGTTGCTTCTCTTTTCTTTTTTGTTTTGCCGTTTATCTCTTTTCTCTATAGTAGACATTAACACAACAATACATCCTGCCATTTTCATCCCTAAAATCTAAAAGACTACCGCCAAATTTCATTGCTAGAGAAGAAACTTTTATTTCTTTTATGTATTTTTTTTTTCTTTGTTTACAAATTACTCAATCTTTTTATTCCAAACGGTAGATCTATGAAATTCAACCTCTTAAAATCGTCCATGGATAACTGTTGAAAAGTCAATGGATGCAAGATATGTTTGCTCCATTTATGAGTTAAAAAGATTTGAAAAATTTAAGAATGAGAAGGAGTGTTTGGATTGATGATTTTATCGAAGAGAATGACATAATTTTTGTTGTGTTGATGTTTGCTCTAGAGAAAAGAGAGAAACGACAAAACAAAGGAATAAAGATAAATGGTGTTTGATAAATGTGAGCAGTTGAGAAGTGTTTTAATGCATTTGAAATACTAATCTAGGTTTTTAGTAGTGGATTGATGATGTGGCAACATCTTAACCATTTATTTTAAATGAAATGTTGACATTTAAAGAACTCTACCTTCTAGAGTACCCTAGGAACTCTAGAGGATCTCAATCCGTGGGAGGTGTGGTTAAACCTCAACATATAAAAATGAGAAGATATCTCTTATAACATCATATCTATCAATGTAAGAAACTTAATGATATGCGATTTTTTTTCCTTAGATAACTTGCTAGTATGTATAATTTTGGTCTAATATATATATATAATATATATATATATATATTATATATATATATATATATATATATATATATATATATATTTGACTATTTGCTCCCCAAAATAATACAAATGGACCAAAAAATAAAAAATAAAAAATAATCTGGCCCATCACTTCCCAAAGAAGTTTCTGGAACATCTATAGCAATTATTTCTTTGATTTAGTTTTGTACACAATTTCACATACATGGTGTCAAGAATTTTGTAACTCAATTGACATATTCTAGTGTATTCAATGGAAACATTTAGGGTTCGAATTCCTCTCCCCCAATTATCAAATTAAAAAAAAAAAAACTTTGCATACAGCATGATGATTCAAATAGTTGACATGGGCCTAACTCTCATGTCACAAGCATCCTTACCCTTATACTTGTGGCCATATGCATTTTCCACCTCTGTTTTCCTCATAAACAGACTTCCTTCCCCTCATCGAGGCTTCATTTCACCTTGGGAACGTTTGTTTGGTTCCATACCTTCATATTCCTCATTCCGTAGCTTCGGTTGTGCTTGTTATCCATTACTTCGTCCATACTCTAAACACAAGTTTCTTCCCAGGTCTGTTCAATGTGTGTTTCTCGAGTACCCATCCAATGCCAAAGGTTTTTTATGCTTTGATCCAATTTTATCTCGATTTTTTTGTCTCTCGTCATGTTAAGTTTGATGAGACTGTGTATCCTTTTCACAATCTCTCCACCTCATCTTCACTTCACAAAATACCAACTCACTCTCAATCCTCCAGTCCTGCTTGGTTAAGCACTTTACTGTATTTTTATCCGTGTTCAGTTCCCTCTGTTCTTGGACCACCTCCACCTTCAAAATTATCGTCTCATACACCTGCCCCTACTGCTCCTGTGTCTGTGCCACATGTTCCTGATCCAGTGTCTGTCCCTCTAGTCACTGCTCCAGTGCCCATGCCCCCACCTATAAGTTCTGGTATTGTTCCCTTGCCAGTTAATGACCACCCTATGCAGACTCGTGCCAAGTCAGGCATTAGCAAGCCGAAACATGTTCATTACACAAAAACTGTTCCAGACTATCTCAATGTTGAACCACCATCTTTTGCTATTGCTCGCAATATTCCTCAGTGGCATGATGCCATGGCTTCTAAGTTTTCTGCTCTATAACGGCAATCCACTTGGTCTCTTGTTCCATCATCTCCTAATCATCATGTTATTGGCTGCCACTGGGTGTTTAAACTCAAACGCAATCCTGATGGCAGCGTTGCTCGCTACAAGGCTAGGTTAGTTGCAAAAGGGAATCATCAAACACCTGGTCTTGACTTCGATGAGACATTTAGCCCTGTTGTTAAGCTCGCTACTGTGTGTCTCATGCTTTCTATTGCTGCTCAATAACACTGGTCCCTGCGTCAATTGGACGTTAGTAATGCTTTTTTGCATGGCTCTCTTAAGGAATGTGTGTATATGCGTCAACCACCTGGCTTTGTTGACCCTGCCATGGTTTTAAAAACCAGACTGGACCGGCCGGTCCAACCGGTTGAACCGGGGACCGGTGCTTAATCCGGTCCGGTTTCTTTAAAAAACCAGAAAATTTGAAAAAGTGACTAAAACCCGGAATCCGGTGGTTCAATCGGAAAAACCGCAAACCGTTACGGTTGAACCGGTTATGAGCCGGTTCAGCTATTTCCAAAACTCACCATTTTTTACTTTTTTGTCTTCCCTGACCAAAATCTCATCAACTATAACTCAAAAAAACAAAAAATCTCATCATCTATTTTGGTTTGAAAAAATAATTGACTAGTATAGAAAATTTTCAAAAATAAAGAAGAACTAAAAAAAACGAACCCAGTTGCTTTTTCTTCTCAAAAATCAGTCATTGCCCACTCTTCTTCTTCTTCGCGGTCTTCTCGTTTTGCTGTTTCCTTTTCTTTCTTCTTCATCTTTTTCTTTGTTCTCATTTTGCTGTTTGCCTGTTTCCGTTCTTTCCTCTTCTTCCGTTTCTCTAATTTCTATCTTTTGCCTTTTGATTTTTGTTTACTTGTTGGTTTATGTGCAGCTTATGTCTCTTCTTATTTACTGTTTGCTTTTTGGTTTATGTGTGATCTTTACTGACACTTCACGTGAATGGTTTTTTAAATTTCAATTCATCTTTTTTATTTTATTTTTTGCTAATCATTTCCGTCCATCTTACTGTGTTATATAACTTATATGATATAAAAGAGAAAAGAAATAGTAACAGTAATAAAGTACTTGCTTGATAAAAATAATAATAGAGTAAAAGGTTTTCATATGAATACAGAAGCTAACAATAAGCTAAATTTGTTATTTTAGCTTTTGTTTAGCATTCGTTATAAAATAAAAGTTGTTTAAAATATAATATATATATATATATATCTCGGAAACTTAAAAAATGGTACATCGGTATTAATTGGTTTCAAAATATTTCATTCTCCTAACCAAATCGAAACGACCTCTAATACGGTATTGATTACTTTAATCTTTCATTCTCACATCCATCATCTCTCTCACTTTCACGGTCTCACATATGCCTTTTTCAAAGAGAAGAGATCGTTGTCACTCTCATTACTTTGTAACGTTAATATGTTTAATTACATACTTACATAGTTACATTTTACTTAGTTTTGATTTATTTTTTTTGGCTAAATATAAGATGTGTAAACTCATATAAAGTATTTTAAAATTTGTTATATATACACCCAATATTATTTGTTACAAATTGTTTATATATTTATTTAATTATTTATATAATTTTAAAATTATTAATTAAATTTATTTATGACGTCACCGGTTCGACCACCGGTCCGACCCCGGTCGGACCAGTAATACGGGAACCACTCCCTTTTCCGGTTCTCTCTCCGATTCGGTTTTTAAAACCATGGACCCTGCCTCACCTTCTCATGTGTGTTTTCTGCGCAAGTCGATTTATGGCTTATGACAAGCTCCTCGTGCTTGGTTTGAGAAATTCTCCTCTCATCTCCTTACAATCAGGTTCATTGCCTCACAAGCTAATCCGTCTTTGTTTTTGTACAAGCATGGCTCTACGGTTTTGTATTTGCTTCTTTACGTGGATGATATCATCATCACTGGCAATGCTCCCATAGCCATTACTGAGTTGATTACTAATCTTGGTTATGTTTTTGAGCTTAAAGATTTAGTTCCACTAAAGTATTTTCTTGGTCTACAAATCGACTACAAGCCATCTGGTTTCTTTGTTCATCAGTCTAAATATGCCATGGATGTTCTCTCTTGGCAAAATATGTCCACTTGCAAGCCGTATTCATCACCGTTTGTGTCTAGCTCCAAACTATCCTCTGACTTGGATGATTTTCTTCTTGATCCTACACCCTATCACAGTTTGGTAGGTGCTCTCCAATACCTCACGTTTACACGCCCTGACTTGTCTTTTGCTGTTAATTCTCTATGCCAACACATGCAAAGTCCCACGTCTGCTCATCTGGTTGCTGCAAAACGAGTTCTACATTATGTTCGTGGCACCATCTCTCATGGGCTTTTATTTCAGCCTGGTCCAATGCATCTTATTGTTTTCACCGATGCTAATTGGGCCGACAATCCAGTGGACCAACGCTCCACTACTGGGTTTTTAGTTTTTCTGGGCAATAATCTCATTACCTGGGCCTCTAAGAAACAACCCACCGTCTCGCATTCCTCCACTAAAGCCAAATACAGATCACTTGCTGTTGGTGCCGCAAAAGTTGCATGGATTCGAATGTTGTTACGAG
>OU015763.1:1650451-1845222 GCA_907173295.1 Fagus sylvatica | reverse complement strand
GCTTGTAGTAGAATTCAACTAGGCCAATGGAAGCAAATCCTTCAGCTAGTCCGGCTAGTGTGAGTTGAGGAATCAACCATAGACCTGACATTGAGGAAATGGCACCTTTTCTTGGTACAACTCCTAGAGTTGGCTCGGTTAGAGCTATGGTCCTTCGACGCTCTTCCACCAAGGCGGATACTAGCATGGTGAGTACGGAGATAAATATGCCGATGCCAATTCTCTGGAGGATTGTGATGCCGCCTTCTTTTCCTGTGAGCTTTCGGAGGAATGGAACAACTATTCTGTCATAGATAGGTATCCATAAGGTCAAGCTCAGCATCATGAAGACACTATAGGATGCAGCTGGGATCTTGAAATTGAGGTTTCCAAGGTGTCTGTTGGATTGAAGGGCTTGGAAGATTGCATAAGTATTGCTGTTGGACTATAGCAATATAGTATATGACAGCTGAGGCCCATATGGGCATCACTCTCAACAAGCATTTCACTTCTTCCACTTGCTGCATTGTGCAAAGTTTCCATGGATTGGCAGCTGATCCATCTGGGTTTATTTGGTCTTGGGGGGTCACAGTTGCTGCTTTGTCAAGGAATCTACCAATTTTATCAATTTGGCATGTTAAGTTTAACACCCAATTGGTCCATTTGGCCATCAAATGCAAAATTCTTGAAGTTGGTTACCTGAATTGGTCTGTGTAAGAAAGCTTGGAGTTGATAGAACTAGGAGACAGATGGTTGAAGAGGGACAACCATGGTTGTTCTGGTAGCTTTAACCGCCTTTTCTTAATAGCAACCACTATGACTTCGTACCACACTGGTCATGGGACTACCAGTGGCTTTCACTTTCACATACATTTTTGAACCCAAGAAAAAAATTGCACATGAAATGAGCATCAGAATTGCTGGAATTCCGAAACCTATAGCCCAGCTCACATTGGACTGCACATACACAATGAGTGTTAAAGATACCTATCTGGGCAAATGTAAGGGTAAAAAAGTACCAATTGAAAAAGCTATTGATTCCCCTCTTTCCAGATTCTGTTTTGGGGTTGAACTGGTCAGCTCCAAAGGCCAAGTTGCATGGCCTGATTCCAGCAGCTCCTATTATTAGTAGTCCAAACCCAGTAAGCAAAAATGTCATTTGCCCTGCTGTTGGCCCTTTGCATGTGTTCTCTCCTGATGCACAATGGGGTGGATGGAGCTTCTTGATTGCAGCTGTTAGTTGTATTAAAAGCAACCCCTTTACAAAAATAGACGATATCAGAAATTAGTTATAACAGAAGTAATATGAGCTAAATTTGGCATATAACTTGCAGTTGATGCAAGATATAATTCCACAAATTGTGGACATCAGCGTTGTATGTATGTCCACAATTTATAAATATATATCCACATTTTAGGTTATGTGTACGGATAGTGTGCATAGTATCAGTAGATTGGGGGGTTTATCAAGACCTTATACAAAAACTGTTCATAATAATGAATTCTTCTTATAATTTTTTAGATTCAACTCAGCCTAATTTAGCCTTTGATATTTTACTATTTATAACAACTAAGCTTGAGCAGAAGCCAAATTTGGTGATACACTAATCTCATCTCTTAGTAGTTAGTACTGCATGCAACTTGATGAAAAATTTCAGTATATGAATGGTGGTAGTAGTATTAGTACCATAAAAGAGGCAATTATTGCAAACCCCACTGTCTTGTAGCGACCAAAGTAAGTGTCACAAAGGAAAGCTCCAAGCAACGTGGCAAAATTGGTTGTACCATTGAAGATATTGATAATATTTGCAGCTGTAATACTCTTCATGTTGAAGACAGTAGTAAGATAGATCAAGAGGTTGGCTAAGGTGCCAAGGGCCCCCAGCTTCTCAAAAGTCTCATTTCCTGAAATGTTATACAAATGGGTCAAGCTCAGGATTAAAAATTAACAAACCCAAAATGAATTAAGAAAATTAAGAAAAGGAAAAAAGAAAAAAAAAAAAAGACAAGCTTAATTTACTCTCACTCACACTCACCTATGATAAATGGCATGGATTTCCATCCTCTGTACTTATTCTCAGGCTCATCAGTTGTCACAGCTTTTGGAGTCTTCTCCATCTCCATGGGACCTTTATCATTCTTCTCCATGTTTCTCTTTCTTTCTGTGTGTGTCTCTATCTCTGGGCTATGTGGGGTGAGTTATATATTAATATACTAGTAGTAAACCGTGTGATGCACAAAAATTATTGAAAATAAGATTAAGATTTAGGATAATTTTGATTCCTATTTGAATTTCTTTATGATTCATGTTTATATTTACCATAATATGTATTTTTAAAATACAAATAAATACATAGACACATTTAAATGATCAAACCTAAATAATTTTCATAACTCATTTCAAGCTCACGTGGTTTCATTATAACAAATCCATCCATCTTTCTCCATTGCCAGCAACAAAAATTAAATGAAATACATAAGAAAAAAAAAGGAACTCTTGATGAAAATTGATAATTATGATTATAATTATGATTATATATTAAAAGATATTTATATTGTGTTTATATATGGAATATATTTTAGTATTAGACATTTATTATGATTGTGTTTGTATATATGGAATAATATATTCTTTATATTAAAGAAAAATATGATGTGTCAAGATTCTAATGGAAGGTTTAATTATAGAATAAAATTTAAATTCAATTAGAAAATATATATTAAAATAATGATGTGTAAAATTGTGAGATTTCAAAAGCTTATATGGTGTAATATTATAAGGTCTAATATTATAAGGTCAACCAAAGTTAAAAAAACTTTAGTTTTACATTATAGTATAGATTAATAAGTCAGGAGATATTAAATAGGAATTGAAGTGATGGGAGGCAGAATTAAATTCTAGTCATTCTAAGTTCCAACCGTTCCCACCTACATTTTCCTGCCCTGCTCCTGATTGGCACGCCGTGTGTTTCTCTCTCTCTAACAAACAAAGATCACTCTTTGTCTGAATCTTAGTGTATGTGAATGTGAGTACGTAACTATCTTCCGAGGACACTAGACGTCATTCTTGACTTGAAGTCCACTAAAAAACTAAGTGATTTTTGTGAACGGTTGAGAATGTGAGTACGTAACTATCTTCCAAGGACACTAGACGTCATTCTTGACTTGAAGTCCACTAAAAAACTAAGTGATTTTTGTGAACGGTTGAGAATGTCCTGATTAATTAGGACTAGGAGCAAATTTTTCTCAAGAAAAATGATTCCTAGTCACTTCAACTGGTGGAGCACTATCTGTCATAATTTATTAATAAATGGAATACATTAAATCCCATGATATGATGTGCTTGATTAGCCTAATGAAAAGTTTTTTTTGTTTAAATGCTTCTTTTAGATGTTCTGCATGCAATGTTGCGATTATTAATCTTGAGCAAAGTGTTATTCTTATGCCGATCAAGATCTTCTAGAATTTTTAGAGTATTCTATCGTATAGAATTCTTTAAATCCTCCCCTTCTATTTTATAATAAAAAGGTTAAGATTGTGCCACTCTATCAATCCACTTACATAAACATAAAATAATGCCTAAAATACAAAACCTCATACACATTCTTGTTAACTCCATTAAACCAAATTAATTAACTCCGTTAAAACAAATTAATTAACAGAATGAAGATTGAAAGAGCCGAAACAATGCTCTCTTTTCCCACCACGGACAGCCAATCTCCGGCATTAGAAAGTTCCACAAGAAAGAAAAAAGAAACGTTATGCAAGATAGCAAGATAGCAAAAAATGGTTATCTTGAAAAAAACAACGTTATCCAATCTTGAAAAAAATGATCTCAGCCATCAATTGCAAAAAAAGCAAGGTTGATCTCAGCAAGATAGCATCACGTTTGTTTCTTTCTTTTTTCTTCTTATGCTAACTGCGATATTGAACTCCTTTTCGAAACTGCAGCATTATGGATTATCTTCTCGGACTTCCCTTTTTGGTTACCAAGCATTTTCTTGAATTCCCATTTGATAAGCTATGAGATATTCATCATGCAAGATAGGTGGCAGTGCATGTGACCTTCTCTTGACACTATGGTTTGATTATTTAATAAAAGTCTTAGTTTATTCAAACAAATTTTTTCCCAAAATATTTTATAATTACTTGTTGTAATTTTATAAGAAAATAGAAGAATTGTAATTGAAGTATAAGAAATATGGAAATAGTTGGGGGTCCAAATAAAAATTATGGCACTCCTATACAATTTATCACTTTAAGCAAATCTTGATAAAAAGTTATGAAAAAATTAAAGTCATGTATATATTAATGGCATATTTAACTTCTAGTAGATTGAAAATGACAAATTAAATAAATTTAGGGGACTAAAAGGATAAAAATAGAACTTAGAGGAACTAAGATGACAAGTTACAAACTTAGGGAGTGTAATTTGAAATTCTTTCTTCTTTTTAATTTTTAATTTTTATAATTCGAAATTGCAATATAGGATGGGGATTTGAAGTTTTGAATCCTAAGTCTACTAATAAAGTTTTTTTGATAGAGGACTTACAAGACATGCACCACACAAGTCTCCTAATAAAGCATTGCTCTTTATTAATTACCAATTAGGCACTGCTCCATTTAGTCTTTGTAAAACTCAGTATTTAATTGCAAAGACGGTATTTGGATGTTGATTTCATAATTGCTTAATCTATTCTAGAAGTCATAGTACTTCTGCTAAGGTTGACTTAGGGTTTAACACAGAAATGACTTCATTTACTCCTCTTCTTCAAATTAATTAGTAAAAAATCGAAAAGAAGAAGAAGAAGAAGAAAAAACTGCAAAGCTATCGTTATGTTGTGGAAGATGATGTACGGCTTACGTGTCTCTTGGTTGATCAATGTCAAAGTTGGGTCATTTTCCATTTGATTAAGTACGTATTCTACTAATTCAAGGCTATAAGTAATTATGGCTAGAGTTTATTTATAGTTTAATAAACTGTCCACATATAGGCAAGATATTGTTTAAAATGTTATCAAAAAAAAGATATTGTTTAAAAGTTTGCTGAAAAATGGAATAGTCAAAATTTCTAAACAATTAGTCAGAGTCCAAAATCAGACTGGTAGCTAGCTAGGTTTCTACGTCTAACTAACAAATTGTTGCATGATTGCAATAGTGTTATAGTGACCCACTACCATATGGACCTCTGTGTGGTTGACCGATCAAGATCTTTGTTTGCAATTATTTGAACCTGTGCTGTCTTTGTTTCGCTTTAATTATTATTATTATTTTTTTTTGTTTTTGCTAAAGGTTTTGCTTTACTACATTTTCATTTTCTTGAAGGTCGGGAACCAGACTCAAGGTGGCGACAACTATAGTTCACTTCATGTGCCACTAACTAGGCAAACTTAACTGTGGGAGGTGGGATTCAGATATTCTAAAATTCTTAGGGTAAAATAAAGGGTCAAGATATTGTCACTGTGTGAGAGAATATTTTCATTATAAAGGCTCATTTGGGATGTAGAAAGTAATGAGTCCACAGTGGGAACAAAGGCCCATCCAGAAAACAGAAGACAAGTACTTAGAAGGATTGGAGCCCATTTAGATATCAATATTAACAAGCACGGATATGACATGAATTGGCTCATAAACCGTGCTCCTGGGCACTCAACATTGATTCCCTTTGTGGCATTGGAAGATTCATTAAGAGCCGGTGACATCAAAGCTCCATCGGAGAAAAAGGAAAGATCATAAGCCGGGTAGTTTGTGTTGAGCGGATACCGGACAACTTAAGTAGAGTGAATATTACCGGCCTCCCAGGTGCATTAAATGAGGTCGGTGGGACATTAATGTTTCCTGCCGAGCTCATACCTTGAGACACTCATCACGTGACTGCCCAGCCGAATTCATTGAATGAACAAGGAGACAGCAGTCTCTACGTCATGTACCAACGTCAAATCAGTCTAATAAAGGCTGTCATAAGTCATATCACCCTCAAAGTGAGAGCCCCACAACTGGAAAAGCCCAAGTGGGACAAAATCAAACTATAAATAGAGCAGCAAACAAAGAGAATAAGGTACGCGCGCGAGATTCATTAGAGAGCATATATACACTGTTATTTACTGAGCAAGAAAGATCTAACTTAATCTTCGGAGGGTGATCAGGCGTTAGTGGCCACCACCTCTAAAGAATTTTTATCTTTCTTATAGGCGAATTCCACCACCATTGATGATAAAAAGTCAAGATACCTCCTGGTGAAGTTCTCAAGATTATTATATTGTCCAAAAATTACGCAACACAATTGGCGCCGTCTGTGGGAAACGACTTTGAGAGCTAAACCAGTTGAGTTTATCAGGCGAACCCAACTAGATGGAGGAAGAAAATGCTTTTGTTTTAGTCAACAACCCTCCACCACATCCCTCAGGATCGAAGAAAGTGATGTCAGAAATTCATGTTGAAGTAAACAAAGAAAGATCACAAGCTGGTCAAGAAGAAAGGAGGTCAGAGGGCCGAAGAGGAAGATCTCATGCCACTCGCAACGTGATCGATGCAGAGGTCCTTAGAAGAAATCAGAAGATAGAGAGACTAGAAAGGGAGCTGCGCGAGTTAAAAGATGCGCAAGCAAGCTGTGATCAACAAAGATCCAGAAGGCAGAGATTAAGGAGTCACTCTGGATCGTGTGGAAGCTCTCACCATGTTCCCAAACGATCAGAAGACTATCAGAGAGCCCAGAAGAGTTCCAGACGGAGCAGACCAGGAGAGAAGACGAAAAAGACATCTCCCGTGCACAAACCGGAGAATAAGGATCATAATCCAATCTGGAATCAGTTACGGTAGATTTCTCATTCCCCATTCTCTTCAAGAATTGAGCGAGCTAAACTCCCAGCCAGACTTGCTCCTCTGAACCTGATCACTTATAATGGAAAGACTGACCCCGTAGCACACTTAAGTCATTACAGGCAATCCATGGCGCTTCACAACGGGAATGATGTCCTTATGTGCCGTATTTTTCCTTCTAGTCTGGGAGATGTAGCACTCTGATGGTTTGACAGGCTCGAGCACGGATCTATACATTCCTGGACGGAACTTTCCGAAGCATCACCACCCGCTTCATCACCAACACTAGGAAACCTAAGGAAGTGGATTCTTTGATGGCCTTGGCCATGAGATCCGGTGAGAATTTGAAGTCCTATTCGGCGAGATATTGGGAAACTTACAACGAGATTGACCGGTGCGGGGAAGATATCGCTGTAACACAATTCAGATTTGGTCTTCCCTTAGGGAGTAAGTTAAGGCAGTCCCTTACTAAGAAGCCGCCCCCCAACATGTCAAATCTCATGTCCTGGATAGAACAACATGTCCGTATTGAAGAAGACGGCTTGCAGCCTCAGAAGCAACCAGATAACAACTTGCCTGCCCAGAAGAAATCGGACCAACCAGAAACAAGTAGGGTGCAACGCAAGCCCAAACAACCAGAACCGGTCACAAGAGAATCGTTTCAGGCCATAGATACCATCTTCAAAGAGCCAATTTTCAGAATACTGCCTCAAATAAAAGACAAGCCATATTTTGTCTGGCCGGCTAAAATGGGTGGGGACCTGGCTTTCAGGGAGTCGAAACCTTTCTGTACCTACTATAGAGAAAAGGGTCACTTGACCGAAAATTGCAGGAACTTCAAGGCATTTTTGGAGGAGCTGGTTCGAGACGGACACCTCCGTCAATTCATAGACAGTACCAAGCACAAACAACAGCGAGAACATGTCCCTAAGCCAAAGACCCCGTCGGGACTATTAATGTGATACACTGCTATTCACGGGCTGATAACCTAAGGGCGGAGACCCGGACGGCCGCTCACTTAAGGGAAGTATTCCAAGTTTCTGAGGGCGTAACTCCGGTTCCGAAAGGTTGAAAAAGGAAACAACGGAAGAGATCATCTTCACAGATCGCAACCTCGAAGGGGTGTAGCTTCCACATTCTGATGCCTTGGTGGTCACCATGCAAATAGGCGATTTTGAAGTCAAGAGAATATTGATCGACCCCGGGAGTTCTACTGAGATTATGTATGATTCTCTTTTTAAAGGCCTTGGCCTTGAACATAAAAATATTTATCGAAAGGTTGATCCGTTATACGGATTCTCAGGGGAGTCAGTAATGCCGGTTGGCCGCGTTACTGTTAAAGTTCACGCTGGAACCGTTTCTTCCCCAACGGAATTTTGGGTGCTAAACTCCTATTCTCCGTACAACGCAATTTTGGGTAGACCTTGGCTACACAAAATGAGGACCGTCCCATCTACATTACACCAGAGACTCAGATTCCCAACTCCAGAAGGGATAATGGAAATTAGAGGTGATCAAGTGTTAGCCAAACAGTGTCTTATAGCGGCCGCCCATCAGAAAGGGGTTGCCGCTTACGGACCTGAACTCGAGTCAAGACCGGACAGATAGCAATCATAGGAGCGGGAAGAGAATGAAGACATCATCCCGCAAAAGAAATGTGCCGAAGAGCTGGTGAAGTACCAGATACCCGATTCAAATCAAGAAAAATACTTCCTGTTAGGCGCATCCCTTTCACAGGAACAGAGGGATGGCCTTATCACATTATTATCAGAATACATTGATGTGTTTGCATGGAGCCCATATGAGGCACCTGGAGTAGACCCAGCTTTTGCCTGTCACACTCTTAATGTAGATTCACTCTTTCGTCCGGTCGTGTAGAAGGGACGACAGATTTCTCCACTCCATCTGGAAGCAGTATGTGAAGAGGTCAACTGGTTAATAGAGGCTAAGGCAATAAAGGAGATCCTTTATCCCACATGGCTTTCTAACACGGTCGTAGTCAAGAAGAAGAACGGCAAATGGAGGGTGTGTATAGACTTCACAGATCTGAATAAAGCCTGTCCAAAAGATCCGTTCCCACTACCAAAGATTGACTAGCTCGTTGATGCCACGTCCGGTCATCACAGAATGAGCTTTCTGGATGCATTCCAAGGATACCACCAGATAGCGATGAATCCCACGGATCAAGAAAAGACAGCATTTATCACGCCAAGAGGAATCTTTTGTTATAAAGTTATGCCTTTTGGATTAAAGAACGCTGGGGCTACCTATCAAAGAATGATCACCAAAATGTTCGCACTACAGCTAGGCAAAACAGTTGAAGTATATATTGATGACATTGTAGTTAAAACTATCCTCGCAGAAGATCATCTTAGAGACTTACAGGCTGTGTTAAATACGTTGAGAAGACACTGCCTCAAGCTTAACGCATCCAAATGTGTTTTCGACGTTGGGTCTGGGAAATTCCTAGGGTTTATGGTCACCCAACAGGGCATAGAAGCAAACCCAGATCAAATTTCTGCCATCCTTGATTTGAAACCTCCAAGAACTGTAAGGGAGGTCTAGAGGCTAACCGGCATGGCAGCAGCTTTGAACCGTTTTATTTCCCGTTCAGCCGAGAAGTGCCGCCCATTCTTCGATTTGATAAAGAAGGGCAAGAATTTTCACTAAGGAGACCAATCTGACCAAGCTTTTGAACGGTTAAAAGCGTATCTTGCTGCTGCTCCTCTTTTATCCACTCCGGTAAACGGGGAGTCTTTATATATTTATCTAGCCATCTCTGAACATGTTGTCAGCGCAACCATAGTACGAGAAGATTGCAGCATCCAGAAACCGGTTTACTATACAAGCAAGACTCTGGACGGGGCAAAATCAAGATATTTGCCGCTTGAGAAGTTGGCTTTTGCACTAATTTGTTCGGCCAAAAAGCTTCCGCACTATTTCCAAGCACACACCATGATTGTCTTAACTGAACAACCGTTGAAAGCTGTTTTGAGAAGTGCAAACTTCTCTGGACGGATATCTAAATGGGGAGTCCAACTAGGGGCTTATGACATCAATTACTGGCCAAGAACTTCTATCAAGGGACAGGTATTGGCGGACTTCATTGCTGAATTCACCCCTGCAGAGATAGGACCCATGTGGGTGAACCACGTATCTTCAATACAACATATGGAGGGATAGAGGTTGTACATAAACGGTGCGTCCAACTCAAGGGGTTCAAGCTTGGGTGTGGTACTTTCAGCTCCCCAAGGACAAATGATGGAATTGGCAATCCACCTAGGTTTCCCCGCTTCCAATAATGTGGCTGAATATGAGGCGCTGTTACACGGCCTAAGGAGCGCAATCACCCTCCAAGCAGATCCATTACATGTTTATTGCGACTCCCAGCTCGTTGTAAATCAAATTTCGGGGGATTATGCAGCTAAAGATGAGAAGATGAAAACATATCTTGTAGAGGCAAAGAAATTACTCGGGAAGTTCAAACACGTTCAGCTCGAACACATAAGTAGAGATCTAAACGGGCATGCGGACGCTTTGGCCAGCTTAGCATCAGTTGTTGCCCCGGAACTGCGGCGGATAATCTCCGTCGGGGTCCAAAGCCTCCCAAGTGTTGGAAAAGAAATAAGTAATGAAGTGTGTTCAGTTGATCAGTCCATCGGTTGGATGAGCCCCATACTCGTCTATTTGAAAGACGACATACTACTGGAAGATCGCAAGGAAGTTGACCGGATAAGAAGGATAGCTCCCCGGTACTGGGTATCGAAGGAAGGACATCTCTATAGAAGGTCCTATACCGGGCCGTATTTACGTTGTGTTCACCCAGACACCGTTCAGAATATGTTGTGGGAAATTCACGAAGGGGTATGTGGGGGACACACCGGTGGACGATCTTTGGCACACCGTGCCATAGGGCAAGGTTATTGGTGGCCGTACATGCAGAAGGATGCTGCCCAATATATGAAAAAAATGTGATAAGTGTCAACGGTTCACTCTATTGATTCACCAACCAGCAGCCGATCTCAACCCTATTGCAAATCCATGGCCGTTTTCTCAATGGGGATTAGATATAGTGGGACCTTTCCCCAGAGCCCTGGGAAACCGCCAATGGCTTATTGTGGCCACAGATTATTTCACCAAATGGGTAGAGGCGGAACCATTGGTACACATTATTGATGCTTACTCCAAAAACTTTGTGTGGAAAAACATTATCACCCGTTTTGGCATTCCCTGGGTATTGATGTCTGATAACGGATCCCAATTTATCAGCGGACCGTTCAGGGAATTCTGCGAACAATATGGGATCAGAAACCATTTTTCTACCCCTGCTTACCCTCAGGGGAACAGACAGGCGGAATCCTCCAACAAAACACTGCTGGATGGAATCAAGAAGCGCCTAGAAAAGGCTAAAGGGAGATGGGTTGAAGAATTACCAAGCATTCTATGGACCTACAGGACTACTCCTAGGAGTTCAACAGGAGAGACTCCTTTCTCACTTACGTATGGGGTTGAAGCGGTCATACCTCTTGAAATTGGTTTGCCTACAATCCGCACAGAATATTACGACCTAGTCACCAACGAAATAAATTTGGCCACGGATTTAGACTTAGCCGAAGAAAAAAGAGATTCAACCCTTATTCACTTGGCCACCTATCAGAACGGGCTGCGCAAAATGTATGAGAAGCAGGTTAATCCTGGGGAACTTGCAGTCGGTGACTTAGTACTCAGAAAGGTCATGGGAAGCAGGCAAGATTCAACTCATGGAAAACTTGAACCAAACTGGGAAGGGCCATATAAGGTCGCATCCGTGGCAGGCATCGGGGCTTTTAGGCTAGAAGGGCCTGATGACACTCCTGTAAAACGACCATGGAATATCTGTAATCTAAAGAAATATTATCAATGAATTCTCAGTTTCTAGTATCATCTTTGATCATGATAAAAGTCTTTCATGAAAGGCGAAAACCCTGACCCGTTCAGGTGTGATCAAGGATTTACTATCCAAAGATCATGACCATCAAGGTATGGGTAAGAAGATCCATACCGGTCACCCGGGTAAGAATGTCCATGATAAAAGTCCTTCATGAAAGGCGAAAATCCTGACCCGTTCAGGTGTGATCAAGGATTTACTATCCAAAGATCATGACCATCAAGGTATGGGTAAGAAGATCCATACCGGTCACCCAGGTAAGAATGCCTATGATAAAAGTCCATAAAGGGTAAAAACCCTGATTCGTTCAAGCGTGAACGAGGATTCTTCACCCAAAGATCATAATCCTTGGAATGTGGATAAAGAATTCTTCGCCGTACAATCGGGTAAGAGCACTCACGAATCCTTTTCAAAGTTGAAATTCTAAGTCTCCTAGAGATTACCTCTTATTTTTTGATTGCATCAAATTTATTTCCCAGTTAAACAAGAGAGTATTTAATTATCAAAAGATCATTGAATCAGTAATTATATCGATATCTATTAAAAATAAGACACAGATAAGATCAGATTCAAAATACTTCTTGCCAAAAAATGTTAACCCCTTCATTGACATAAGAAAAAAAGTATACACGGTGTTCTGTCTACAAAGAAGGGAAACAAAGCGAAAGATCACAAAGGATCTACAAAAAAAAAAGTAAAATAAAAAGAAAGAAAATCAGGTCTTCAAACGGAAGACGGACCGGCCTCTTCGTTTGATTGAGGCAGGAGCTCCGGTAGCTCTTCCTCCGAAACACCAATGGGGGCTTCCAGGTAAGGAAGGTTTTCCTGGGGAGGCAGTTAGGGCATATCATCAGACTCCGGCCAGGAGTATAAAGCCTTCCAACCTTGCTGAAAGGCTTTATTGTATACGCCGGGGAGCTGGTTAGTCATTATCTTTTGGGCCTCAGCTTGTCCCCGGTCAAAGGCCGCTTTCTCCCTGGCCTCTATGTTCGCCTCCAAGGCCTTGAATTTGTCATCAGCCTTAGAATTGGCCTCCAAGGCTTTACGGAGTAGATCGTCCGTCTCCTCCACCTTCAGGACGGCCTCATCCTTTTAAAGGATGGCAATCCTAACCTGGTCTCCCGTCTACGGTTGGGCACCGATGACTAGGATAATACCAGTTCCCCCTAACTAGGAGGAAATCGTCTGTCATTTCCTTGTTTGTATCAGGGAGGCTCTTCACCAATGTATTATTTACATCCTTGGGCCTCAAGGAGAAGGCCTCGTGTTGGGTAGTGCGGAGGGAGTAGGTGGCGATTATATCGTGCACGGTTAGGTTTAAACCTAACCGGCGATTAAGCTCCACCACGCCCATTACTATCCTAAATATATTAGGGCTTATTTGGTTGGGACTGAGATGAAAATAATCTAAAAAATCGGCTAGAAGCAGGTCTATTGGAAAACGGACACCGCCTTTAATGATGGCTACTAAGGGGAGAATAAGGTCCCCAGGTTCACCGGTTAGGGCATCTTCCCAAAACCTGTATTCCAAATGCACGTCATCAGGAACACCATAATGACGACGAAATACAGCCATGGCTTGTGGGGTATTTACATATCGGGCTAATTTGCCTTGGGATTTCTTCGTTTTTGCCATTTCCAAGGTATTTTTTGTGGATGAAACAAAGAGAAGAGAGGAATAAAAGAACTTACAGGTTGTGGTAGCAGAGAGAACAGAAGATCGGATTTGAGAGCGATGGTCAGGCGAGAGCAGCAAGAGTAGAGAAAGCAAGAAAGCAGGAAGGAAGTAGAAGCCAAAACAACGGGCCAGAAGCCAGCTTATATAAGGGAGTCAGCCTCGAAACTGTAAAAGAGCATTTAAGAACTCTCTGCCAATGGGTCACATCCACCAATCAAATCCCAGCAGGCGAAGGGGCAGAGAGGATATGCAATGATGACTCGTAAACGTCAGTACGCGGCACGTCGCTCGAGACAGGATGAGGAACTGAGATGACAAAAGCAATATGAAAAGATCCCCAGAGAAATGAATCGGCATCTCAACACGTGTCAGAAACGCATCATCCGCGTCAAGAAACCCTAATCGATGAACGGATTCCTGAGTGGCAATGATCCGTTCTGAGGGGCTATTGTGTGAGAGAATATTTTCATTATAAAGGCCCATTTGGGATGTAGAAAGTAATGAGTCCACAGTGGGAACAAAGGCCCATCCAGAAAACAGAAGACAAGTACTTAGAAGGATTGGAGCCCATTTAGATATCAATATTAACAAGCACGGATATGACATGAATTGGCTCATAAACCGTGCTCCGGGCACTCAACATTGATTCCCTTTGTGGCATTGGAAGATTCATTAAGAGCCGGTGACATCAAAGCTCCATCGGAGAAAAAGGAAAGATCATAAGCCGGGTAGTTTGTGTTGAGCGGATACCGGACAACTTAAGTAGAGCGAATATTACCGGCCTCCTAGGTGCATTAAATGAGGTCGGTGGGACATTAATGTTTCCTGTCGAGCACATACCTCGAGACACTCATCACGTGACTGCCCAGTCGAATTCATTGAATGAACAAGGAGACAGCAGTCTCTACGTCATGTACTAACGTCAAATCAGTCTAATAAAGGCTGTCATAAGTCATATCACCCTCAAAGTGAGAGCCCCATAGCTGGTAAAGCCCAAGTGGGACAAAATCAAACCATAAATAGAGCAGCAAACAAAGAGAATAAGGTACGCACGCGAGATTCATTAGAGAGCATATATACACTGTTATTTACTGAGCAAGAAAGATCTAACTTAATCTTCGGAGGGTGATCAGGCGTAAGTGGCCACCACCTCTAAAGAATTTTTATCTTTCTTATAGGCGAATTCCACCACCTTTGATGATAAAAAGTCAAGATACCTCCTGGTGAAGTTCTCAAGATTATTATATTGTCCAAAAATTACGCAACACAGTCACATTATCAATTCATTACTAAAAGTTTAAATTAGTATTACAAATGCATTAAAACACTTCTTAACTGATAATGTTTATCTATTATTAAAAAAAGTGTTAACGTTTATCAAACGTTGCTTCTCTTTTCTTTTTTGTTTTGCCGTTTATCTCTTTTCTCTATAGTAGACATTAACACAACAATACATCCTGCCATTTTCATCCCTAAAATCTAAAAGACTACCGCCAAATTTCATTGCTAGAGAAGAAACTTTTATTTCTTTTATGTATTTTTTTTTTCTTTGTTTACAAATTACTCAATCTTTTTATTCCAAACGGTAGATCTATGAAATTCAACCTCTTAAAATCGTCCATGGATAACTGTTGAAAAGTCAATGGATGCAAGATATGTTTGCTCCATTTATGAGTTAAAAAGATTTGAAAAATTTTAAGAATGAGAAGGAGTGTTTGGATTGATGATTTTATCGAAGAGAATGACATAATTTTTGTTGTGTTGATGTTTGCTCTAGAGAAAAGAGAGAAACGACAAAACAAAGGAATAAAGATAAATGGTGTTTGATAAATGTGAGCAGTTGAGAAGTGTTTTAATGCATTTGAAATACTAATCTAGGTTTTTAGTAGTGGATTGATGATGTGGCAACATCTTAACCATTTATTTTAAATGAAATGTTGACATTTAAAGAACTCTACCTTCTAGAGTACCCTAGGAACTCTAGAGGATCTCAATCCGTGGGAGGTGTGGTTAAACCTCAACATATAAAAATGAGAAGATATCTCTTATAACATCATATCTATCAATGTAAGAAACTTAATGATATGCGATTTTTTTTCCTTAGATAACTTGCTAGTATGTATAATTTTGGTCTAATATATATATATATATATATATTTGACTATTTGCTCCCCAAAATAATACAAATGGACCAAAAAATAAAAAATAAAAAATAATCTGGCCCATCACTTCCCAAAGAAGTTTCTGGAACATCTATAGCAATTATTTCTTTGATTTAGTTTTGTACACAATTTCACATACATGGTGTCAAGAATTTTGTAACTCAATTGACACATTCTAGTGTATTCAATGGAAACATTTAGGGTTCGAATTCCTCTCCCCCAATTATCAAATTAAAAAAAAAAAAACTTTGCATACAGCATGATGATTCAAATAGTTGACATGGGCCTAACTCTCATGTCACAAGCATCCTTACCCTTATACTTGTGGCCATATGCATTTTCCACCTCTGTTTTCCTCATAAACAGACTTCCTTCCCCTCACCGAGGCTTCATTTCACCTTGGGAACGTTTGTTTGGTTCCATACCTTCATATTCCTCATTCCGTAGCTTTCGGTTGTGCTTGTTATCCATTACTTCGTCCATACTCTAAACACAAGTTTCTTCCCAGGTCTGTTCAATGTGTGTTTCTTGGGTACCCATCCAATGCCAAAGGTTTTTTATGCTTTGATCCAATTTTATCTCGATTTTTTGTCTCTCGTCATGTTAAGTTTGATGAGACTGTGTATCCTTTTCACAATCTCTCCACCTCATCTTCACTTCACAAAATACCAACTCACTCTCAATCCTCCAGTCCTGCTTGGTTAAGCACTTTACTGTATTTTTATCCGTGTTCAGTTCCCTCTGTTCTTGGACCACCTCCACCTTCAAAATTATCGTCTCATACACCTGCCCCTACTGCTCCTGTGTCTGTGCCACATGTTCCTGATCCAGTGTCTGTCCCTCTAGTCACTGCTCCAGTGCCCATGCCCCCACCTATAAGTTCTGGTATTGTTCCCTTGCCAGTTAATGACCACCCTATGCAGACTCGTGCCAAGTCAGGCATTAGCAAGCCGAAACATGTTCATTACACAAAAACTGTTCCAGACTATCTCAATGTTGAACCACCATCTTTTGCTATTGCTCGCAATATTCCTCAGTGGCATGATGCCATGGCTTCTAAGTTTTCTGCTCTATAACGGCAATCCACTTGGTCTCTTGTTCCATCATCTCCTAATCATCATGTTATTGGCTGCCACTGGGTGTTTAAACTCAAACACAATCCTGATGGCAGCGTTGCTCGCTACAAGGCTCGGTTAGTTGCAAAAGGGAATCATCAAACACCTGGTCTTGACTTTGATGAGACATTTAGCCCTATTGTTAAGCTCGCTACTGTGCGTCTCATGCTTTCTATTGCTGCTCAACAACACTGGTCCCTGCGCCAATTGGACGTTAGTAATGCTTTTTTGCATGGCTCTCTTAAGGAATGTGTGTATATGCGTCAACCACCTGGCTTTGTTGACCTTGCCTCACCTTCTCATGTGTGTTTTCTGCACAAGTCGATTTATGGCTTATGACAAGCTCCTCGTGCTTGGTTTGAGAAATTCTCCTCTCATCTCCTTACAATCAGGTTCATTGCCTCATAAGCTAATCCGTCTTTGTTTTTGTACAAGCATGGCTCTACGGTTTTGTATTTGCTTCTTTACGTGGATGATATCATCATCACTGGCAATGCTCCCATAGCCATTACTGAGTTGATTACTAATCTTGGTTATGTTTTTGAGCTTAAAGATTTAGTTCCACTAAAGTATTTTCTTGGTCTACAAATCGACTACAAGCCATCTGGTTTCTTTGTTCATCAGTCTAAATATGCCATGGATGTTCTCTCTTGGCAGAATATGTCCACTTGCAAGCCGTATTCATCACCGTTTGTGTCTAGCTCCAAACTATCCTCTAACTTGGATGATTTTCTTCTTGATCCTACACCCTATCACAGTTTGGTAGGTGCTCTCCAATACCTCACGTTTACATGCCCTGACTTGTCTTTTGCTGTTAATTCTCTATGCCAACACATGCAAAGTCCCACGTCTGCTCATCTGGTTGCTGCAAAACGAGTTCTACATTATGTTCGTGGCACCATCTCTCATGGGCTTTTATTTCAGCCTGGTCCAATGCATCTTACTGTTTTCACCGATGCTGATTGGGCCGACAATCCAGTGGACCGACGCTCCAATACTGGGTTTTTAGTTTTTCTGGGCAATAATCTCATTACCTGGGCCTCTAAGAAACAACCCACCGTCTCGCATTCCTCCACTAAAGCCAAATACAGATCACTTGCTGTTGGTGCCGCAAAAGTTGCATGGATTCGAATGTTGTTACGAGATCTCCATGTTTTTCTCTCCCATTGTCCTACGGTATGGTGTGACAATACTAGCGCCATCTCACTTGCTTCAAATCCTGTTTTTCACGCTTGCACAAAACATGTGGAGGTTGATTATCACTTTGTATGTGAATGCGTCGTTCGTGGTGATTTGAAAGTCCAGTTTATTCCCACCGTTGATCAACTTGCTGACTTACTCACTAAAGCTCTCCCAACACCACGATTTCTTCAGTTAGCTAACAAACTTCTGCACTCTTTTTCCCGGCATCAGTTTGAGGGGGGATGAAAGTATATATGTGATACACTAGATTGCAGCCATAGGAGTTAGATATTTAGTTACATAAAAGGTGGTGTTGGTTATAGGTTTATTAGTGAGTACCGTAATTATAGGATCACGTGGATCATGTACTGGTTTGTGTATGAATGTATAAAGCTCTGCATGTGTTAGTAAAAACAGAGCAACGAAAATCTAATACAATTTTATCCAGAATACTCTCTGTTTCGTTCTTTTCCTTATTGCTTTCTGTCTCCTCACACTAGTTCCATCCATAGTTCCACTTATTTTTCTTGAAGTCAGTGTTTGGTTATGTTAGACTTCAATAAAAACAAAGGAACAATTTATAGGACCGGAGTAAATACTTTATCAAGCTAAGTTTGTTGAAGAAATTCAAACAACGATATCTTAGTTTAAACATTGTTTTTATTCTATTAATTTTCTTTTCTCTCTCACGGAGGAAATTTTTATTTGAACGAAAAATTACCTTTTAACAATGACTTTTGGAAAAATTTAATAGCTTTTAAGTAATTTTACGAATTAAATTTTCTATTGGCTTATAGATGAAATTACCGTGCATCAGAAAGGTGTCATAATAAGTTATATTTGTATAAATCTTTTGTGTGATATTAATATATATTTTGACATTCCACACCCATAATAGCAAAATAATTTTGAAGAATTTATAACCGATATTAATTAGAGATATTTGTGATAGACTCTATCCAAGTCTTTGTTCTTGTTAATCCCCACCCCCAAAAAGAAGAAGGAAAGAATAAATATTTGTCTCTTGACTTGGGCCATTGGTTTTTGCAAGATATATCTTGTAATAACATGACTTTAGTGCTATTGGCATATTTAGGGGGGGAGTTAGATATTTAATCTAGGGTAGACACCTTTGACAGGGGCAAAGTTAGAAATTTAATTTTGGTGGCACTGTAATTGTGAAGCTGTATGTGCGTTTTTCATCTATATATATAATTTATATAATTCATAAGATTTTATCAAAAGAAATTAATGTTAGTAGGTTAAGCTTGCTTAAAGAGGAAAATGAATCTTAACCAAAAAGAGGGGGTTAGACTTTGGTTTTGATAAAGAAACGGGATGTTAGGTAACTTAATCTATCAAAAAAAATTAATGGGGATGATTGACCTGTTATGTAACTACATGTGGTAGATTATTGTTTTTTTAAGAATGATTTTATATGAAAATATTATAATAATATAAAAAACTTTATTGCTTTCTATTTTATACGAGTTGTTATTATTAAATAAAGAGAGGGTGTTTGCCTTGGGAAAGAAAAATGGAAAAGTTTAAAGTAAAAAAAGGTGGTAAACGAGATGATGTGATGAAATTAGTGATCAAGTGGATAAAAAATATATAATTTTTATAATTTATAGGATTTAACTTTCAAATGTTCTAGTTATTAGAAATCCCGACATATTTTTGGATTGGGTTGAGTCATGGATAGACACTTTTTAAAATTGAGAGTGGGTAGGTGCCCACCCGGTCACCATGCAGCTCTTCCAAGAGTTATTATGAAATAATTTATGTAGCGATTTTAGTATTATATTGGTGTGTATACTCGCACCAATTAATACAACTTATTAAGCGATTAGTAAAGACATGATTTTATTCGTGTTTCTCAAAAGTCATTATAGAAGAGTAACTCTTCGTTCAAATAAAACTTTGTGTGAATAAAACAATGTTTATACTAGAAAAATCTTTACTTCGCTATTTTAGAACGATCCATGCTTGATAAAGGAATTAGATCCCATAAATTTGAAATTCCATAAATTGTGCAGACATTTCAAAAGATTAAGCGAGGCTATGGGTAGAACTAGTGCGAGGACACTTGTGTTGTCAATGGTTTAAACTCTCAAACATTTCAAAAAATTCCTTTCATCCTTCATTCAAATATATAAACCAAAAAACTGAAGCCCAAATCTTACAGTTCACATACTTCCATTGAAATAAACCAATTACATAAGATGCCAAATGTCGGAGGCGAAAATAGCTCCTCCAATTTATTTCTAGGGTTGGAACTGTGTGTTTGGGCTTTGGTGTGATTGGGGAAAAATGGGGAAAATGACATTGGATTTACCGTGGTTTAGCTAACGGGGTCTACGTCCACTTAGTCTTTTCTTACTCATTATTGGCCATCATTACAATAGAATGGGAAGACCTTTATATAGGCTACATGGAAAATAGGGAGAGAGGTATACAAATAATTGAGCCTAACTTAAATGGGTTAGACCTAAATATACAATGGATTGGGCTTTTGGACCCTAATATAATATGACACCACACACCAAACCCAACACAGCAGGACCAATATATGTAAAATAGGCTGACTATTTTAAGCACTTCCCTTCTACTGCTTCCTTGAGTTTCCTCCCCAAAGAAAATGCCAAAGGAGGGGGAACAGCATTTCCAATTTGCCTATGCTTGTGCTGGATATTCCCTGCAAATTTATAGCTATCTGGGAAACCCTGCATACATAATATGTAAGAGCATTTAGAGGTTAGACAGCAACAATTGCCATGGTAAGAAAGGTAACCTAACTTAATTAAAGCTAGTGCAAACCTCTCAATTAATAATTGAGAAATTAATTCTTGAACTTCATGAGCACTGCAGGTGAATGACACCACTGCTTTTATCTTTTCTAATAATCTATCTTTTACTCCATTAATTCTTGGTGCTCTTCTCTTCTCTTCTTCTTTTTTACTCATCTTATTCTTATGATATTATCAATTTAATCCATTAGGAAAATAAGTATATACTTTCATCTAACAATCAATTTTTTGATTTATTCGAATCCCATGTTTTTCAACCATAATCAATACCATGATTTGGTCTTCAATAATATAGAAAGTTTTCTACAAAGCCCTACTAATAGCTTGAAAACTTTTCCCAAACCCATTTATTTTTTATAATTTGATAGTTTGAGAGGGGAGATTTAAACTCTAGTTCTTCTTATAAAGGAAATAATAGATAATGTCAGTTGAGCTACAAGACTCTTGGCTTCCCAACTCATTTCATAATACTCATATAATTGAATTGTTCCAACCTTACTAAAATCTTTCCCTAACTATTAAATTCTCATTTCATTGTATGCAAAATTTGAAAATTTGGAAAAATACTCTCAAAAAACAAAAAAGAAATCAAAGAAACAAACACACCTGAGATCGAGCACATTCACGGATTGTGATTATCCTATCCTGGTCAAGGTGAAAACACATCCCAACCTTACCCATAGGTTGTGGATCAGTGACAGAGGTAGGGAAGTTTCCTTCCCAGTCCAACCTTCCAAACAAGCCCTTCCATTGATTGTGCCTTTTGGCTGTATTTGGCAAGCACCAAGGTATTAAATCAGCCATTTGTCCTGTGGACAGCTCAACCTGCATCAAAACAAGGCTTTCAAGGATTAGAAATAATAAAAGCAATTATGAAGAAAACCTTCTTCTTCTTTTTAGGAAATTTTATGAAGAAAATTTAAACATTTGTAAAAATCCACTAGCAAGAGGGTAATATACACTTGAGAACACTCAGTTTTTTTTTTTTGCTAAGTAAAATAACATTATGTGGTGGAGTTGGATATCAACCCTTATAAACCTTATCTACTCATCTCCTTTATTTAATTGATTGGAATATCTATAAGTGATTACAATGAGTCCCAATTGTACCTTCTCATTTGGGAGGTTACGCCAATCAGCACCTGGCCGTTTTGGAATTCTTTTACATCGAATGAGATTTAGCTCATTCATCTCCTTTGAAATATGATCTGTTAAGACCTGTGTATCTCCTCGAATTTTGTGTTGAAACCAGGAAACTGGTTCACTTTTGTACTGCAAAAACAAAGGTAATAGAAGAGAACAATCAGAACACTAATAAGCCTCATCCACTCATCCCCTACGTTCAATTTTAAAAAAAAAATTGTAAATATTGTTGTACACTGTGTAGACACACCACCTAATGTGCACATATATCCACAAATTGATATCCAACAATATTCACAAATGTTCATAATTTATGGATATAAATCCTAATTGTAGTGGTGTGTTGTGCATTTAGTGGTGTGCATGTATCAATGTCTTAAAAAACCAAACAAACAAACAAAGCAGTGATAAACAAAGAAACTTAATTTGTCAACAAAGGTAAAGAAATCCTACCTCCATGGTTGTTGTAGAAGCACCATTTATAACAGCAGGGAGGTCTCCAATGGTGTCTCTTACAGTTATTGCACGGAAAGGAGCACCATTTGCAGTACTCCGAACAGCAGCATAGTGGGTACTCTTAGATAGTGAGACCTTAAGCTCTGGACCTGCAAAGACATGCATGGGTTCTGGCCACTCAGGAAGAGTTTCTTCAGGAGAAGCTGCCCATATGAATGCACGTTTCCTAGACTGTGAAACACTATAGGCTCCAGCTTCCAAAATTCCAAATCTCACCTACATTATAAGTAAAAGAAAACGAACAGCTGGTGAGTCATCACAATTTTTACCTCAAATACAAAAGAAGCAGAAATTATATCAAATGATGAGCAACCTACTAAACATCGATTAAAATATTGTGATTTTATGTGGATTGAATTGGATAAATGTGGATATGCGGACATATACTAGGTTGATATAGGTTATATGAACTATTACAATGAATCATAATTGTATCTTGATTAATCTTTTTAGAATACAATGTATATGTATTTAGCATTTTTCTTAAAAAACATGGATATACCAAATGGAGAGGATCTTATTCCCAATCGGTATTGGACATGTATGGATACTCTCCGATATATTAGAACACTTTTTTAACTTATTTTATTTTATTTTATTTTTACCCTCTCTCACACCTACTTTCATTTCTATGAAAGTAATAACTTATTTTTAATTTATTATTTAGATGTGTTTTATGCCTTTTAGCACTTGTTATTTATTTTAAAACTTAAAATTAGCTTCATATATTAAAATTATTTATTTTTATATTAATTTATTAAAAAATATCCATTTTGTATACCTGATACCCCATCTCAAGGAGTGAAGCTAGGGTTAATCGAAATGTTTGCCCTTTGTTGAATGTGACAAAATTCTTCACATTCTCCAGAAGGAAATACTTGGGACGAAAATAATCAGCAAAGGATAAGAAAGCTAAGATCATCTCGCATTGGACCTTACTCCAAGTGCTTTGATTGAACCTATTCATTCCAGAAAAGCCCTGCAAATATAGAAGTCTTAATGAAAGCTCTAATATGTCACATAAAATTGAAACTGCCTGAAAGACTAGAAGCTCTAAGTACCTGACAAGGAGGTCCCCCATTAATGAACTCTACTTGCCCAGGCCGAGGCAAACTATTGATCACTTTCTCGTTGAGTTTTTCTACAAACTTACCAGCTTCAGAAGTTGATATACAATCATCTCCATCTCCACATGCTGACATGACAGCCCTGCAAATCAGTATAGGAAAATTAAACAATTTTAGGAACACAACCAAACACCAGAAAAGGGATTAATAATACGATCGTTACAACTTACAACATCACATGTGAAATTAACCTTTGCATGATACTCATGTTCTAGCAGAAGATATGTGTTGGGTATTGAAACATGGAAAAAAAAAAATTGATAATTTAATATAACATAAACTTATATATAGGTTTAAGCTTTGTATTAAATGGTGTCCTAGAAAGGCCAATGACTTTTCGATCAAATAACATTTTATGCTTTATGTCTTAAAATAAATAGATAGAAAGGAAATGATGAAAGGGAATAACAATTAAGATAAAACATAATACAAGAGCAAGCAACTATATACCTGAGAATAACATTGCAGTTATTAATAAACATCAATGCTTCTGGATGATTAAGGTTAAATGCTTCCCCTGCAGTCTCTTCGTATTCAATTGCCCACTTGGTTAGAGACACACCTATAGATATAAGAAGTAGTACATATAATGTGTCACTAATTGAGCACTTAATTAGTAAGGTCAAAAAAGTTCTTGCGGCTGATGAAAATCAAAGGAGGTTACCTGCTTGTTGTAAACCTTCAGATAAGCCTCCACATCCAGCAAAAATATCTAGAGTGGCTAGACGATTCTTATCATCAAAATCACTCTCTTCTTCTTTATACTTTCCTTTTCTCTTTCTATATGCAGAATCATCAACCACCCTTTCTTTCATGGAACTTAGTTCGATGTGACCTGGCAACTGTATTTAATATCAATCAGGCGTTAAAGGGATATATGAACTTCAAAATTTCATTTTTCTAGAATGGTTATGGATCAAATTTTGAACATAACACAAAAAAATTTATTTATTTTGTTATTAATGTGACACCAATCATGTTCATTGTCATGTTAATTTAATTTGTAAATTATTTTGAACAATGCTACAGACACAATATTTTCACAACAATAATGAGTTGACAGGTTTTTATTAGTTTTCATTTGGATCTACTACTTACATATATCACTTTATTATTTACCATTCAAAGCTTGACATCTTAATATTATTGTAAAATTATTGTGAAAATGTTGTGTCTATAGCTTTATTGAACTATTTATTATAGTATTGATAATAATTAACAGGTGGAATTAATGATAAGATAGGAATTAATATTTAAAAAAAGGAGAGGAACTTTGTCATCACCTGCTTTACTGCTTCATTAACTGGATCGTAAACATGTTCACAAAAGAACATGTGATCCAAGATAGCAGTGCTGTCCAAAGCCGGAAGATCTTTCTTCTTCCTGACTTCACACTTGCCTTGTATTGCTATTGCAGGCAATTTCACTACATCTTCACTGTAATAAACCTGAAGATAATTTTAACAATGAAAATCATGGTGAGGTCCAAAAAAAAAAAAAAAGATGAATAACAAAAGAAGCAAGCATACAACACATAATTATTAGAAAATAGAATCAGGGCTTATAATAATACTTACTTCTCGTATATCGGAGGAGTATGCTTTCCTTGATGAAATGTCCTCAGGTCTATAAAATCTCCTAACTTTTACCATGGTAGATTCAGGGAAAGTTCGTTGAGGAGCATTAGGCACTTCAATCTCCAGCAACTGGCATACAACATAAGCTTTCAGTCCCACATTTCTTCCACCCTTGAAAGTTTCATTGTCCCTCCCATTTGCAGCAAATTGATTGGGAGCTAGATACACAAAATCATGAACATTGTACTCAATCCCGTTTTGTGTAAAGCCAGTCATTGACAAATTCACCTTAAAGGTCTCCTTCTCTCTTTGGGCTTCCTTCAATTTACATGAATGGCAAACTCCATTTCCAAGGCCCATGCTTTCTACTGGAAGACTAAAGAATGCACCTCTCTCAGGCCAATACAAACTTCTACAGAAATATTCCATGGACAATCCTTTGTGTTTCCTGTCTTCTGCACTTTCCTTATCAGCCTTATCCTTTTCGGCATTCGCCTTTCGATGCTGATAACCCCAAGACCTCATCCGGGTTTTGACTACTAGATTTTCTACAAAATCATTCACTTCAAATTCTTGGCAATCATTGGTGAGAAAAAGCTCTCTATCATCAACAGTATTGCCAAGGACAGTATGATACCCTCTCATCATCAGTCTTCCATGAATGATTTTTTCGCCCTTCGAATTTTCATACATGTATTCCACTAGACATATGTGTGAAAATTCGTTAAAGCCTTCTTTATCCACCAGCACAAAACCACCAACATTAACAGATTCTCCACAGACAATGGCGCGTTGATAAATAGCCTCGCCGGAAGGTGTTTGTCCCATAGCTTCCCCATCCCACCTAACATCATTGTTAGAAGAAGACCCTGATTCTTTCATCTTTAGCATTGAATGAGGACAATCCATTTTTTTCTCTTCAAAGTCTTCTGAGTCTTCCTCTCCATATTCTTCGTGATCTACGTCTTCTTCTTCTTCAGCAGCCTCTTTGATCTCACAATTACTCGACTCCTTTGAATCTTCTGGCAAGGAATTTAAGTAATATTCTCCCCAAATTCTGTTAATCAGTCTTGTAGTTGTAGCCAGCATTGCCTTCCTTTTTGAAACCAATGGTGCTATAGCTGCTCTTGGATTCATATTCACTAGCTTCCTTCTTCAGCACCACTTTTTTCTTCACCAACCTCTTGTTTTGATGTCTTTGTTCCATTTTATCATAAAGACCAGTTGCAAATGCATTCTTCTTGATAGCATTGTCAGGATACTCGGAAAATTGTTGCAATATTATTTGTCCATGGACAATAACATAGCTTTCCACCATTGTTGGATGAGAAGAAATATAAGCAGGGTGATCCTTATCATATTCAGAAACTCTTTTGATGACATCTGCAAAAGAAAGCCGTGATACTCGGCTCTGCTCTTTCAACATAGCAATGATGCTTATTGCAAGCCTTGCAGTTCTTAAGACTGGTTCATACCAAGGACGATACTGCTTTGATGGCTTCCCAAGTCTATACCTAAAGAAACCAAAAAAACAGAAAATAAATCAAATGTTGAAAAATAACAATTAAGAATTGCCAACAATAAACGTCAAGTTTTTCTAGATTTAGCAAAATATTTAGAATAAATAAACACAAAGGCTAATAAGAAGCACAGACACTTCAAAACCCTCGACATGTTTGTGTCCGATACGCTGGGAACACTCTTACATGTGTGTTCTCATATATTGTGTTGGGAGGGAAAAATATTTTTTTATTTAAAAAATACTCCTTTGATTTTAAAATGTTTTAAAAAAATTTGATAGTTTTTATTTATTTTGAAAACTTAAAATAAATATAAAATATGCATTATAAATAAATATAATATATATAATATATATATATATATATATATATAATATATATAATATATATATATATTATCTTATATATATATATATTAGTTAATTAATTAATTGTTGTATCCCTACTATGTCATTTTCTAATTTTTTAAGACTTATCATGTCCTGTGTCAAGTTGTGTTAGTGCCAATGTTAGAATCATTATCCGTGTTTGTGCTTCTTAGAATAAGGGTTCAAAAATTAATAATAATAAAAAAAAAAAATAAAATCAAACTTAGTAGGAAAAAGAAAAGAGAAAACTAAGAGTCATAGGGTATAGATTAGTACCAGGCCATATCTGTTCGGATTGATATTGAGACCATTGATGATCCAAATTCAATCTTCCATTCTTTTATGGCATATCAAATAAATGGGCCTTCCATCCACAGTATCGACTCCACCAGAAGATGAAGAAGATTGGATATCATCATCAAGAAAATATCCACTTCCATCATCATCCCTCATGATCCCCGACCCAAAAATTGTCACATCAATATTAGCACAAGGATTTATAGGAAGAAGCTCCAAGGATATCAACCGGGAGTCAGAGTTGTAAAGCGACCAGTTATGAAGCATGGCTTGAGGAAGCTCACTAGAATCACATCCATCAACATCAAAGCCAAAGATGATATACTCATCAGTTTCTTGAATGCAGGTGTTGTAGTATGCAGGTAGAGGATAGTCATTAGCAATTTCATCTTCATTAATTTTGAAAGAGAAGTTGCTTGATGAAGCACCAGCCCGATGCCTACTTTTCCTTTGTTGTGATTGCCAGTTCTCCTCCTCTAGCATCAACCTTGCCAATTTCATATTCCCATCTTCCTTAGGAGGCACTGAATAGCCTTGTTTCTTGCTCTCATCCTTAAGAGCAGTCAGCACAGGCATGTCCCTAAAAGTCCTTTCATTTTTCTCAGGCGCGCCATCTAATCCAATTAGCTGATTATATATAAATTCGCCTTTAGAAACAATGAATTCTCTTATAGGAAACTCAAGAGGCAAGGTCTTACTAGTGCTCATGGATCGGAAAACCCTTGCAAGCAATTCATTCAGTGTCAAATTGGGGTCACCCCCAGAAGTATTTGACAGTGTTTGATAGACTTGCACACATGCATTGGCCTTTTCAAAGAACAGACTGTACAGCCTTTTGTATCCATTTGCAGGCTGAACACAATCATAATCTGCAATATTAGTGGATACCCAAATGACTGGTCTGCCTTCTTCATATCCAGATATTGTCCAAGATTCAATCCGTCCAAAGCCTTCACATCTGACACCCTTTTCCTTTCCCTTTTCAGAGCTTTCTTCCAAAGGAAAGATAGTACCTGAAATAAACAGGTCATCAACTTCCAACACTTCTACAGGATGTGGTTTCCCATTAGCAATGTGGAAGGTAAAATCTGTTAGCCTTCTATTTGGTTGAGGATCATTAGGCCCGGATGTCATGCTTATGCCTGCAATCTCATCTTCTGCAATGGCAGAAGATGCAGCAGCTCTCTTCAGCATTTTCCGAGAATTCGAACCAGAAGCTTTTTCACTGCTATCAGGCCTATTTCTCTTCAGCTCCTTTGGTTTGGTGGTCACTGAAGCATTGCTATCTGGTTTAGCAACAGTACCAGAAGGTGCAGCCTTTGAAGTATCACTGGTCCTTTTTCTCATCCCTAAAGAAAAATGTCAAGTCAGTTGGGAATAAAATAGCACATGCAATTTACAAAGATAAATGATGATTACAAGAGATGCACTAATTATAGTTAAAAAAAAAAATACTAAATAAATAAATAAATGAAAGAAAGAAAAGAAATAATGTGTGTGTGTATGTAGATTGTAGATAGATAGGTTTGTACATATTTATGTACGTATATCTGTAAGTATACTTGTATTTACATCTCAACACCTGATTTGCAAACTCTAAAGGAAGACAGAAGGCTTGCTACTAAGCACCTTGGTGGATGTCAATGCTATGGGAGTCTCACACAAATGATTTATAATCAGGGACATAGTCAAGAATTTTTTTTTGGAGGGCTGATTTATGGTATTGGTATAAAAATTAAGAGAAATTCAAAACACGCGCACGTGCACTCACACATATGTGTTTGTGTGAAAATAATATAAATTTGAATACCCTAATATTGGAGTAAGTCATAATTTACTCTAATAACTTTCTTATATATAATATATATATAATAATTTATAAGATAATTTATCATCTTTATAAACTTTAATGAGTATATACAAGTTTTTAGTTTGATGTAGATATCTACAAAATGGTCACAGTTGTTTTTTTTTTTTTTTTTTGTTTAAAAAAAATATCATTTGTAACATTAAATTTTCATGTTTGCATATTTCCTTCTAATAAATTTAAAATTTTGATTCTCAATCAAGTATTTACAAACAATTAAAACTTCCACCCAAAAAAACAAAAAACAATTGAAAAATTAATAACAAAAACAACAAAAGGCTAATTACTTCCAATTAAAAAGTATTTTACAATTCCATATATTATATGCCTATAAATCTAACTTATTATTTAAAGTCAAGACAAATAAAAGAAATTTCTAATGGATCCAATCGATCTCAAGCCATGAATAATTTAAAAATTGAAAGGATTTTTTTTTTTTTTTTTTTTTAAAACTAACTCTTAGAACTCACAGAACTCACCAGACAAAAAAATACCTAAAATAAAAAATTATATAAAAAAATAAAATAAAAATTGGGGGGCCATGGCAACCCTAAGCATAACGTGCATCGATCTGCCCCTGCTTCTAATCTTAACTATACAATCCAATATAATAAAATACAAATAAGAAAAAAAATGATGTAGAGAGAGAAAGCGAAAGCTAAAGCAAGAGAATGACTAACATGGTTCCTCTTGACGGCAAATGTCCATGACGGAAAACCGAAATCCCTTAACAACTACATTTTTACTAAATTGTGTGTTACGATGAACCCAATGTAAGGTATATATAGGAATACATTAGGCTTCATATGGTAATCTTAAAACCATGACAGCCCATGGTATTACAAAACCACGGCAGCCCATGGTATTACGAAACCACAGTAGCCCATAGTATTCTACAAAACTATATCTTTTCATTTATGGTAATATATTAATATATACTATCGGCTATATATTTATGGTAATATCCTAATATATTAGTTTTTATCCAAGGCAAAAATTCCTAATATATTCTTAATCTAATTTGTGAAAGGGATTGAACTCACGCCCTTGTAGAGGGATTGGTCAATTGGGGGAAGGGGGACACCACTAGCCAAATGCCTAGTCGAAAATATTCTAATATATTCTAACACAATGCCATGTTAACTATGTAACATAATTAAGCGGAATCTATGTAGAAGAAAATAAGAGGTTAATTGTCTCCATGAATTACAAAAAATTAAGGTTTGTAAAATTCTCATTCTGAATTATTTGTAAAGGTTAGGCAGAACCTATTCGCAAAATCTACTAAAAAATAGAATGAACTAATTGGATAAAAAAATGCGAAATCCATTCTGATTGTTAGAAGACCACAATAGTGATGGTGATGGTGGTAGAGCGACACACATTAGTCCTAGCCTTACTAAGATTTGAGCTTAACAACATATGCCTGATCATTATGCTCCATCTAAGCCACTACATCTACATAAATGGATTGCATTACTTTCCCACCAAAGGCTATTGATGGAAACTGAATCTTAAAGGATATTGGTGAAGCCTTAACCTAAAAAATTAACATATATATGTACTTAATTCTAATAGTATCCAAATGTTCTAAAGACATAGAGGATGTTGGATCAATAAAAGAGATTGATCAAGCTGCAATGATAGATTTCTCAATCACACAAATCTAAGACACATTTATACATCTGATTTTGAAACCTAAGTTATAGCCCTAAACTATCACAGACCAAAACTTTATCACACTGAGTTTTATTGCACTCCAAAGTCCAAAGGTTCAATACTTCCATCTTAAGAGAAAGTTTAATTATCGAGCAACTTGTAATGCACACACATCATATATGTTTCTTGGTCAGTACTGGTCCAAAATACTGACAAAGCAAGTCCTCGATAGAATAACAAATCTAATGGAAAAAGAAAATTGTGTATATTGTGCATGTAATGCATGCCCTGTATGTGCATGAGTACGAGTTTCTATTAATTAATCCCAAAAGATAAGGCAAACTACAAGTTATATATTCATCTCCCCACCCCCCTATTTGATAAGTAAAATCCTTAAAAAGTTACCAAGACAATGTCCCCCAAGTATACAAGAGATTATATTATATTTGATAAGTAAAATCCTTAAAAAGTTACCGAGGCAATGTCACATATATTGTCACCCAATTATATATACAAGAGATTATATTACATAATTTACATTGTCCGCTCTTCCACTATACTACTTAGACAATAGTACAAGTTCCCCAAATGGGGGAAATCAGAAATGCCTATAATTTTGGTCCTATAGGCCTTACAAAAAATTATTTTTCCTTATCTAGACAATGATGGTTTGCAAAAAGTACCGTCTTATATATATATATATATATATATATATATATATATATTTTATATTTAATTTCATTTTCAATACTAAATTTTTAAAAATAAATTCTATTAGTAGAAGAAAAGTACTCCAAATTTGACATAATTAATTTTATAATTTTTTTTTTTCAAATACATATTGCATCCAGAATTTTATTAAAAATGCTAATTACAGTTGTTTTTTCATAAGGAGGTTTTATATAAAACATAATAAAATCCTACCTTATATCAATCATGTCATAAAAGAAAGATTAAATGAATTAGCTATATTATAAATTGAAAAGAACATGTTCACAAAACTTGAATACAAAATTTAATCTAATTTTTGCGTTCTAAAAAATGAGAAGAATGGATTTTAAATAAATAAAATTTAATGATATGTAAATATAAGTAAAGAAAACTTACTTAAATGATGTTCTTTTAAGTCTCAAAATGTATCGATCGAGCTGACTCTGCAAGAGAATAAAAAAGAAGTAATAATAAAATGACTACAAGTTCTTCATAATATAAACTCAAAATGTTTCCAAAGGAATTGACGTATTTAGATCAAATTAGTAGTTCGTTACACATAATTTATAACAACTACATAGAAGTTCATTAATTAGAAGGGTTCCTCTAAATTTTGCACAAGCTTTGGTAAATAACTTGCTAATTAATATTAAGTGTTCATGATGAAACAAACATTATGTGCGCGAGTAGACGCAAAGGAAATGTAGATGAGATTCTTATACAACATGACAACATCCTTCCATCCCTCCACGACAGTGATTGTATTAGGTTTAAGACATATGTATTTGAACCCTCCAAAAGTTATGCATCAATCCCTAACCATCGAAAGTAAATGGACAAATCAAACGATTCATAGGTCAAGCATATTATTCTAAAATCTTCATCCAAATAATATTATTATGGTACTTGATGGATGAAATGCAAACAAAAGATGATTACTTCTCTATATTCGAGTATTTCTCAAAGGTATATATATCAAGATTATGAGTGCTAGCAATCAAAAGGAATAAAGTATTCCAATGCAGAAGAGAAATTGTGCATGCAAAACATCTCGAGGAAAAAAATTTAGTAATATAAAAAATATTATATATATATATATATATATATATATATATAAATTTTAGTTGGAGGACACGATTGAAAGAAAAAGTTGAAATTAAAATTAATTTGGAATACTAATATAAGTAACGAAATAAATAAATGGTTAATAAAATTTCATTTTTTAAACAAAATATAATATAAATTTAAACTATAGTTGAGATAGGAATTAAAATAAAAAATTAAGCATGGACTTGTGGAAAGATTTAAAAAAATCCACCTCAATATAAGTTAATTTAGGATTTAATGGGGAAAAAATAATCTACTTATACTTATATTCTTCCATAATATCAAATAACTACAAGCACATAATTACATATAAATTAAAAATATAAACAACATAATCAATATATAATCAAACTTACAAGATTAATTTAAATATATGATTTTGAATACTAAAGAGTAAATTGATCAAATAAATCAATATAAAAAATGGAAAATATAATATTCAAATCAAAATGAGATGTTTAATAATTAAAAAAAAAAATTTACAAATCACGGATAAGAATTTTTAAATATATCATTTTCTAAGATGTTTAATTATTTTTGAATATTTTACCAAATAAATTTAGGATTTTTTTTTTTAACAAGTGGATTAGTTAACCCTTTGGGGGGAAGGGGAATTTTTGGTTTTTTTTTTTAGGGGGGGAGAGGGGGTGGTATTTACTGTGGGAGAGGTAAGGGACAAATTTATATTTTTCATATAAATTGTAGTGACTGTATAATCAACCCTAGAACATGCATGGCAGAAACTTTTTTGTGAAAGCCTTGTAACAAAGACCATCCACGTATCCAACACTGCATAAGAAAGTAACAAAGAAAATCATTTGATATGCATGCAAAGAATTATAATAGTGTCTTTTGCAAAACCCCAACAGTAATAGGGAGAGATATCACCTAAGGCAAGATCCAGAGAATTAAGTGCCTGAAAATCAATGGTTTAGCCCAAAGAGAAGAAAAGGAACCGTAAAAGCAAGAGCCTAAAAATCTTTATATATTACTAGGCTGTTATAGACTAAGAAAACAATTGATCAAATAATGGTGAGGGGAAAAAAAAGAAAAGAAAAAAAGAGTAACCCATAATTATGAAATTAAAATAAACATTTAGAATAATGTAAAACCTAACAAACCAAAAAAGATTATCCATCAAAAGATCAAGATGCCTAATTTCGAGAGTGATCTTATATATATACTTGTAGGTATTTTATAGTCTATATTTCACTTTGATACATAATAATAGACACCATGATTCAAGATTTATGTTAGATAAAAACCTTGAAAAATTAAAAGAGAACAAAATAAAGCCACAAAAATAAAAAAAGAGCAAACCTTCTCTTTCCTCTCCAACACTTCCACTCACTTTCTACCTTTCTCTGCATCTCCATTTTATATATAAGTCATTTTTCAAACACACACACATACAAACAAATATCCCCTTAACTGACCATCCACCTGTTGATCATTCACAGCTCTCTCTTTCTAGATGTGCATGGCTACACAAATATTATACATAGAGAAAGAAAATAACAAAAAGATAAAAACCCCAGAAACAAACTTAGGTTCTCACCTCGGTTGTTGTTTCCTCCGTTACTACTTTTGTTTTATCTTGAGTTTCTACCTAGCCCACCACTATTATATATAGTGCTCTCAAGAAGAATAAAAAAAACACCCACCATAAATAACCAAATATTTGACAACAAGAAAAACTAGAACCCTAATAAAATTTATTTTTTTGATAAATAATAAACTAATAAAATTTATTAGTCAAGAGGAGAAATGAACAATTCTGTTGTGGCCAATTTCAAAGTAACATGGCGCGGGAAATTACTTGGGTAAGAACAGCATCACTGGTGAAGTGTGTCATAATAAAATAAGGCAAATAATAAATGTGGAGGATATTGAATTGGGGCAACTTTTGGTAACATGTTTAATTTTCTTCCATGTCTATAGTCCTAATATGTATTACCAAATATGGGAGCCTAGATTAGGACAAATTTAAAAGATAAAAAATCCATGTGACAATGGTAGTTACCGTTTTGAATTCGATATTGCCGATGTGTTCTTACCGAAATTCTCAATCGTTCTTCAATCTATTAGGGTTTGTAATTTTCTTTTCAAGACATACTATACAGAATTTCAGCTTATATTGTTAAAAAGAAGTTTAATTCCCGGTAATTCCTCGGTTGAAGTTGGAACTTGAAAGGGTTTTTTTTTTTTTTTTTTTTTTTTTTTAACAGATTTAACTATTGGCTTGTAGGTTTTAGTAGAAAATTTTACAACCGGGAGGGTTTCTATTTATATAAGATAGGTAAAGTAGTTGTAATTTCTAATGGTCATAACGGATTTCAACTGATCGATCAACGAATTTCTACTGATCAATCAACATAAATTCCTTCTATAAGTTGCATTTACGCGGATTATACATCTCTATAAGATTAATTAATCTTGATAAACTTATTCAAAGATTATTATGCTTCCTATTCAGTTTTTGTGTTGCATTTCTTATGTATTTAATCCCAACAAAAATAGTTATTATAATTGTATTTCTTACTCGCGCGCGTGAACATTTTATAATCCCCGATTACGTAAATGAAGCTTAAAACTACTCTAATTGAATTTTGTTCTAAATTCATGGATTTAAGTTAGATTTGATAACCCTCTTATTTTATCAATGTCCATTTTATATTACACTTGATGCTTCTAATGTGTTCTTGACAAAAACAGCTCTTCAATCTATTAAGTTTTCTTAACTTTTTTTACAACTTTAAGGGATTTCAGTCATGACTATGATGATCGCACCTTTTCTCATCGATTAATAAAGTTTTACTTGGTTGCATTACCACACATTGAACTTCTTAGTATAACTTGATCAATGTCAACAAATTTATCCAAATATTCATTATGCATATATAATTTTATAACGTTGATTATTGGGATTGCATTGCTGACTTTTGTGCTTATTGTTTTCATCATATTATATATACATTTAGAAACCCAAAAAAAGAGGTTGTCGAATTATGTTGGTCAGTATAAACACTACTCTTGTTCAGGAATTGAGAGTTGTTAAGAGACAATTCCGTTAGTCAACAATCACAGATTGTGTAATTTTGTTCAATAATTTTGTTAAGAGACAATTCCAAATCTCACCTACATTATAATTAAAAGAAAACGAACAGCAAGTGAGTCATCACAATTTTTATCTTAAATACAAAAGAAGCAAAAATTATATCAAATGATGAGCAATCTACTAACCATCAATTAAAATATTGTGATATTATGTGGATTGAATTGGATAAATGTGGATAATGCGGACATATACTAGGTTGATCTAGGTTATATGAACTATTATAATGAATCATAATTGCACCTTGACTAATCCTTTTAGAATACAATGTATATGTGTTTAACACATTCCTTAAAAAACATGGATATGCCAAATGGAGAGGATCTTATTTCTTATCGGTATCGGACATGTATGAATACTCTCCGATATACTAGAACACCTTTTTAACTTTTTATTTTTTATTTTTTTTACCCTCTCTCTCGCCTAATTTCATTTCTAGGAAAGTAATAACTTATTATTAATTTATTATTTAGATGTGATTTATGCCTTTTAGCACTTGTTATTTATTTTAAAACTTAAAAATTAGCTTCATATATTAAAATTATTTATTTTTATATTAATTAATTAAAAAATATCCATTTTGTATACCTGATACCCCATCTCAAGGAGTGAAGCTAGGGTTAATCGAAATGTTTGCCCTTTGTTGAATGTGACAAAATTCCTCACATTCTCCAGAAGGAAATACTTGGGACGAAAATAATCAGCAAAGGATAAGAAAGCTAAGATCATCTCGCATTGGACCTTACTCCAAGTGCTTTGATTGAACCTATTCATTCCAGAAAAGCCCTGCAAATATTGAAGTCTTAATGAAAAGCTCTAATATGTCACATAAAATTGAAACTGCCTGAAAGACTAGAAGCTCTAAGTACCTGACAAGGAGGTCCCCCATTAATGAATTCTACTTGCCCAGGCCGAGGCAAACTATTGATCACTTTTTCGTCGAGTTTTTCTACGTACTAACTTATCAGCTTCAGAAGTTGATATACAATCACCTCCATCTCCACATGCTGACATGATAGCCCTGCAAATCAATATGGGAAAATTAAACAATTTTAGAAACACAACCAAACACCAGAAAAGGGATTAATAATACGATCGTATTGTTACAACTTACAACATCACATGTGAAATTAACCTATGCATGATACTCATGTTCTAGCAGAAGATATGTGTTGGGTATATACACATGGAAAAAAAAAAATGATAATTTAATATAACATAAACTTATAGGTTTAAGCTTTGTATTAAATGGTGTCCTAGAAAGGCCAATGACTTTTCGATCAAATAACATTTTATGCTTTATGTCTTAAAATAAATAGATAGAAAGGAAATGATGAAAGGGAATAACAATTAAGATAAAACATAATACAAGAGCAAGCAACTACCTGAGAATAACATTGCAGTTATTAATAAACATCAATGCTTCTGGATGATTAAGGTTAAATGCTTCCCCTGCAGGCTCTTCGTATTCAATTGCCCACTTGGTTAGAGACACACCTATAGATATAAGAAGTATAGTACATATAATGTGTCACTAATTGAGCACTTAATTAGTAAGCTCGGCTGATGAAAATCAAAGGGGGTTACCTGCTTGTTGTAAACCTTCAGATAAGCCTCCACATCCAGCAAAAATATCTAGAGTGGCTAGACGATTCTTATCATCAAAATCATTCTCTTCTTCTTTATACTTTCCTTTTCTCTTTCTATATGTAGAATCATCAACCACCCTTTCTTTCATGGAACTTAGTTCGATGTGAGCTGGCAACTGTATTTAATATCAATCAGGCGTTAAAGGGATATATGAACTTCAAAATTTCATTTTTCTAGAATGGTTATGTATCAAATTTTGAACACAACACAAAAAAATTAATTTATTTTGTTATTAATGTCACACCAATCATATTCATTGTCAAGTCAATTTAATTTGTAAACTATTTAGAGCAATGCTATAGACACAATATTTTCACAATAATAATAAGTTAATAGGTTTTATTAGTTCTCATATAGATCCACTACTTACATCACTTTATTATTTATCATTTAAAGCTTGATACCTCAGTATTGTGAAAATATTATTTCTATAGTAGTGATAATAATTAACAGATGGAATTAATGATAAGACAGGAATTAATATTTAAAAAAAGGAGAGGAACTTAGTCATCATCTGCTTTACTGGTTCATTAACTGGATCGTAAACATGTTCACAAAAGAACATGTGATCCAAGATAGCAGTGCTGTCCAAAGCCGGAAGATCTTTCTTCTTCCTGACTTCACACTTGCCTTGTATTGCTATTGCAGGCAATTTCACTACATCTTCACTGTAATAAACCTGAAGATAAAGTTAACAATGAAAATCTTGGTGAGGTCCAAAAAAAAAAAAAGATGAATAAAAGAAGAAGCAAGCATACAACGCATAATTATTAGAAAATAGAATCAGGGCTTAGATTAATACTTACTTCTCGTATATCAGAGCAGTATGCTTTCTCTGATGAAATGTCCTCAGGTCTATAAAATCTCCTAACTTTTACCATGGTAGATTCAGGGAAAGGTCGTTCGGGAGCATTAGGCACTTCAATCTCCAGCAACTGGCATACAACATAAGCTTTCAGTCCCACATTTTCCACCCTTGAAAGTTTCATTGTCCCTCCCATTTGCAGCAAATTGATTGGGAGCTAGATACACAAAATCATGAACATTGTACTCAATCCCGTTTTGTGTAAAGCCAGTCATTGACAAATTCACCTTAAAGGTCTCCTCTCTTTGGGCTTCCTTCAATTTACATGAATGGCAAACTCCATTTCCAAGGCCCATGCTTTCTACTGGAAGACTAAAGAATGCACCTCTCTGAGGCCAATACAAACTTCTACAGAAATATTCCATAGACAATCCTTTGTGTTTCCTGTCTTCTGCTCTTTCCTTATCAGCCTTATCCTTTTCAGCATTAGCCTTTCGATGCTGATGACCCCAAGCCCTCAATCCGGGTTTCGACTACTAGATTTTCTACAAAATCATTCACTTCAAATTCTTGGCAATCATTATTAAGAAAAAGCTCTCTATCATCAGCAGTATTGCCAAGGATAGTCTGATACCCTCTCATCATCAGTCTTCCATGAAAAAAAATTACGCCCTTCGAATTTTCATACATGTATTCCACTAGACATATGTGTGAAAATTCGTTAAAGCCTTCTTTATCCACCAGCACAAAACCACCAACATTAACAGATTCTCCACGGACAATGGCGCATTGATAAATGGCCTCGCCAGAAGGTGTTTGTCCCATAGCTTCCCCATCCCACCTAACATCATTGTTAGAAGAAGACCCTGATTCTTTCATCTTTAGCATTGAATGAGGACTATCCATTTTTTTCTCTTCAAACTCTTCTGAGTCTTCCTCTCCATATTCTTCGTGATCTACGTCTTCTTCTTCTTCAGCAGCCTCTTTGATCTCACAATTACTCGGCTCCTTTGAATCTTCTGGCAAGTAATTTGAGTAATATTCTCCCCAAATTCTGTTAATCAGTCTTGTAGTTGTAGCCGGCATTGCCTTCCTTTTTGAGACCAATGGTGCTATAGCTGCTCTTGGATTCATATTCACTTCCTTCTTCAGCACCACTTTTTTCTTCACCAACCACTTGTTTTGATGTCTTTGTTCCATTTTACCATAAAGACCAGTTGCAAATACATTCTTCTTGATACCATTGTCAGGATACTCGGAAAATTGTTGCAATATTATTTGTCCATGGACAATAACATAGCTTTCCACCATTGTTGGATGAGAAGAAATATAAGCAGGGTGATCCTTATCATATTCAGAAACTCTTTTGATGACATCTGCAAAAGAAAGCCGTGATACTCGGCTCTGCTCCTTCAACATAGCAATGATGCTTATTGCAAGCCTTGCAGTTCTTAAGACTGGTTCATACCAAGGACGATACTGCTTTGATGGCTTCCCAAGTCTATACCTAAAGAAACCAAAAAAACAGAAAATAAATCAAATGTTGAAAAATAACAATTAAGAATTGCCAACAATAAATGTCAAGTTTTTCTAGATTAGCAAAATATTTAGAATAAATAAACACAAAGGCTAATAAGAAGCACAGACACTTCAAAACCCTCGACGTGTTTGTGTCCGATACGCTAGGAACACTCCTACATGTGTGTCCTCATATATTGTGTTGGAAGGGAAAAATATTTTTTTATTTAAAAAATACGCCTTTGATTTTAAAAATGTTTTAAAAAAATTGATAGTTTTTATTTATTTTGAAAACTTAAAATAAATATAAAATATGCATATAAATAAATAAATATACCTAATGATATATATATATATTAATTAATTAATTAATTGTTGTATCCCTACTATGTCATTTTCTAATTTTTTAAGACTTATCATGTCCTGTGTCAAGTTGTGTTAGTGCCGATGTTAGAATCAATATCCGTGTTTGTGCTTCTTAGAATAAGGGTTCAAAAATTAATAATAACTAGACCAAACTCATACCCAATCATAATTATTTTCCATCCAAATTCAAATGGAGAACCTGAATCTTCACTCTTCTCAAAGATTGAAAGGTGGAGGTAGCAAAGTATTTGAATTATCACATTTATTTGTTAATGGGCTTCCACACAATCCGGAATTTCTCTCAAATGAATTATTTAGAAATGAATCAAATTGTTTCGCTCTTCGTATGGGTCCCATGAGATGATTATAAGAAATATTGAAATATTCCAAGAAATTAAGTTGTGTTAGTTGTTGTGGGATCTCGCCTAAGAGTTTGTTTTGATAAAGGTCCAATGATTCCAATCCATCAAGATTCCCTAAGAATATTGGGATATAGCCAGTTAGAATGTTATGGCAAACACCCTTAAATCTCCAATTGATTCCAGGATCTCTTCTTCAAACCTATTGCTTGACATATCAATAGCTCTAAAGCGCTCTTGGCATTATCCTTGTGCGGCATTATCATAGGTGATGTCACACATTATTTTGTGTATGTTTACGTTTATGTGTATATTTATTTCTAATGATGTGTGTCGTAATTCCCTTGAAATTATGGTTTAATTCAGTTAAATAATTATATTGATTTTTCTTGGAATATGTACTTTTATTAACAGGTCCATAACCATTTGAATTGCTCTCTATATTTTAATTAAAATAATCATATCAATTTATTAGAATATGTACATAAGTTTATATGAAATTTTATTTAATTCTATTAATCCATTTTGTTATGGGTTAGATTAATCACTTATGAAAATTTACTGTCATGATGCTGGTGAACCAAATATACCCCATCTTCCTACCATCCGAAATCTGACCATTTTTGTTATGGGTTAGATTAATCATTTATTAAAATTTATGTCATAGTAATAATCCAGCTAATTTTATTATGTCGTATCTTTCCACAGTCTTGGTAAACCAAATTTGTATTAAAAAAAAATTTCATGATCCGAACTCCTTAATCACACACAGCAAACACCATCATGTGGACATACATAACAAAATTGATCTTGTGTTTACAAATATGTTCATGAATAAACACACCAACAACAAACCAAAGACAAGAAATAGAGATAAAAATATAAGTAGCAGAGAAACCTAACTCTCATAGCAATTCAAAGAAAAGCATGACAGCAAATGGAGTAGCAACCGTAATAACAAAATGAGAATAACCATCATCAAATACAAAAAGAGGGAGAAGAGAAAAATTAGAAATAGGTGTGTGGCTGATATGATTTAGGAAGGAAGAAAGAGATGGTTCGGGTCGATCTGATTCGCCTCCTAAGAGTGTTATCCTAGATGTATGGTTATGTTAATTATCTCATGTTTGTGCCATTTGGCTCAATGTAAGCACTACATGTTGTGTAACTTAATTTCTACATGTGGTCTATTATTAACACATTATTAAATTAATTTCCTTCAATTCGACTCTATTACCAAAATCCTATGAAGTTTAAAATAGTTTTCTATTAAAAATTTATTATAAAAAGTTTTAAGAAATTCATTCTTTATTTTAAATTATTTTAATCAATGTGGGACTAGACACCCACACCACACGTTCCAAAGTTATTACATAAGAATGTAGTGGACACTTGGGGCAATTGTTAGCTACAACACTAAAACTTCAAATAAAACCTGCACATGTTATGTTAGATACACTATTTTCTTTAGAGTTAAGCTCAATCTCAATATGGTTGAAACGTTATATAAAAACCTGGTCAGAAAATATGGAGTTGGGTCAGATTAATTAGAGTAGAAGTGTAGAACGCATGCCTGCACTTAATTAGCTAGGTGGTCTAGTCCATTGCTCTTGTTAAGCTCTTGCCATTGCATAAATGAGTCATGCATGAGCTGTGATATATCTAGTCTATGAGAAGTTTCACATTAACTTCCATGATTATCTAAGAGTGTTAAACAAAATTATTAGAACATTATCAATTATGGTTTATCACTTTTTCTATTCTTGTGGATGTGGTTTTTTGAATGTGAGAGCTACAGAGAAAGCTTGAGTCAAGGACTTCCTTAACAATATTAATTAAACTGAGGACTTCCTAACAATATAATTAGGAATTATTAAATGACTCCACTAATCAAATTAATCTCTTGTTTCAATTAAACGCTCTTAGCGCCAAGCTCTTATTATTTGTCTGCTCTGTTGTTGTAGCTTCGGTTGCTTCTATCTTCTCATTTGCATGGGACATGACAGAAAAGTAGTAGCAATTAATTTTGTTTTTATAATATATAACTGGTTGCAACCATGAAATTTCTTAACAGAAAGTTTGTGAGAATAATAAAGATAATCGGTTGCAACCACTTTTCACAAAATGTTTGTGAGGATAAGTGGTAGCAATTTTGGTTTTATAATAGATAACTGGTTGAAGTTACAAAACTTGAAAGACATGCCAAAGACTTTTGTCACGTTATAAAACACCATTCCTAGCTACTCGATCGTCTTCTTTATCTGGAGTCTAAAAGAGTCTCAGTTGCTCACAATTAGATGAATTTATGTTAGCAAAAAAAAAAATTGATAAATTTATGAAAAAACTTGAGCAACAAAAGATCTAAAGATTTTGCAATCAAATTGAGGATCGCCAATCAAATTTCCATTACTATAACATACTAAAGATTTGCAATCGATACTTGTTGTAAGATAAAAAATAAATAAATAAATAAAACAATTTAGGATCGCCACAATACCCAAAGCATCTTAGGGAGACTCCAAGACTAATTGAGGCCTTAATGTAATATATGGAAAGATCACTTAACCCAAAAGTCTATACCATGATTTCCATGATAAATAATCCGAAACGAATTCAAATTCTTCTTTTCAGGTGCAAGCTTGTTGATCTTTTTGTTTTGATGACTCTTGATACCACTTTGTTGAAAGTTAGTGAGCCTTCACACGACACTCTGTAGAATAGATTACAATTGAAGCTCATGCGCTTAATATAACATATAGGAACATCATTTAATCCATAAACTTAAGTCTATAGGTTTATATCCAATTATGTTATATTAATTCTTTAATTCCTCTATTTTTCTCTATTTGGTACTTCAATTATATACAACTAGTAGGGTACTATTACTATTTTAATGAAATTCTTTAGAAGCTTCATGAAAGATCAACGCCCTAGTGGACTTACTGTTAGCAATTATCATGCCCAGACTGATCATAATCAATTGTTCTTTTATGGCAAAAAAGAAAAAAGAAAAAGAGATCTGTTCTCACAATTTTGCTCCACTGTAGTAGCAAATTATCCCACCATCCTAATCTTCGAAACTTCAACAATGACTAGTTGTGTAAAAATACAAAAATAAATTACATGTTTAGAGTACAATAGTTCAGCTCATAATTAATTTTACATTTCATAAATGAGTTGAAATTGAACCTATCTATACAACTAACTCATCCGTAATTGCAATTAAAGAGCCATCCAGAATATATAAGGTTTGGTGCCAAGCGGAGGGAGAATAAGAGATTTGACCTCTGTTTCATGAAGTATGGTTCCTAGCCGATTATGCTACCCATCTTGACAACATTGGCAATTAAACTCTAGTTTGGATCTGAATGTAGAAGGGATGATGAGGCCCTCTCGAAATTCCTCCCAGAAGCATGAGGTGAAACTCCTGTTGCTTGGACTGAAAAAGAGGAAGAGGTAGTTGGGACTGAAACTGCAATGGTGGAATAAATGCTTACGTTGTTGCTCACATTTATGCTGGTTCCATTAACAGACACTTCACTCCCGGCATTAGGGGCAGGTGGCTTCTCAATCTCTATAATTCCTTCTAACATCTGGACCACTTTCCCCATCATTGGTCTGTGTGATGGTTGCTCCTGGATGCACCAAAAGCTTACTTGAATTGCCCTCATCACTTGCTCCATATCGATTTCTTGGTCAGCCAGCCTTCTGTCAAGTATTCCCTTGACATTACCCTTCTCAAACTCTTCATGTGCCCACACACAGAATTTTTTTCGATCAGTTTCAGCAGATACTTCGAAATTCCTTCTCCCACTCACTATCTCCAACAGAACCATGCCATAACTATAAATATCAGATTTTGAAGTTATTGGAAGATTTGCCAGCCATTCTGGTGCCAAATATCCTCTAGTACCTCTGATGCTGGTCAGAGTTCGGTACCTATGGTCCTTTGGATTAATCAGTTTGGCAAGACCAAAATCTGAGACTTTGGCAGAATAGTTCTCATCCAAGAGAATGTTCTCTGGCTTTATATCACAGTGAACAATGCAGTCTCGACACTCCTCGTGAAGATACGTGATCCCCCTTGCAGTGCCAAGGGCAATATTGAACCTGTACTCCCAATTCAACACTTTTTCTGACTGATCTTCTGTAGCGAAAAGGAAATTATCAAGAGACCCATTTTTCATGAACTCATATACTAAAAGTCTATGACGCCCCTCGGAGCAAAAACCAATCAATCTCACCAGATTCAAATGATGGGTGCTACTTATAGTCGCAACCTCGATTCTAAACTGTTTCTCCCCCTGCTCGATTCCCTCGAGTTGTTTGATGGCAACAACTGTTTTATTGGCAAGCACACCTCTGTACACAGCACCGAATCCTCCAGCTCCAAGCTTCTCCTTGAATCCCTTGGTTGAGCGCTGGAGGTCCTTGTAAGTGAACTGGACAGGAGCACCAGAAGCATACTCAAGAAGAGCATATTGAGCAGTCAACGCCCCAAACTTAGGGCTGTTTCTACAACACCACCACCACAAACTACCCTCCAAGGCAACCAACCCGAAAACAGTACCTATAACCACAATAGCCACAACCCATGTATGCACCCTCAAACCACTACCGTTCCCACCAGCCTGCTCAGAAGCCGATGGATTATTAATCACAGGTGAGCAAACCTTGATATAGGAACTACTAGACAACGCGGGACTCTGATAGCCACTCATAAAACTAGGTGTCTTGAGATAACATTGCCCCGTCCCATCCGACAATGAAGTGGAAGCATCACAAGTAGGATTCACAAGACAATTTAATCTACAAGCCGAAATACCCACAAAGAACACCTGAGACTGAGTCTCAGGAGGGTATGTTAAGAACTGTGTATGTTCCAAATCCAACATAGTAGCATTCCCAGGACAATCCTGAGTCTCCACCTTCCTCTTACAGCCTTTCCTACTATCTTTTGAATCAATCAGCTCGAAATTAAGAGACGGGCAACCGCAAACGGGTGCCGTATCGTTATAACTACAAATTCCCATATTCCCACAGTAACCAAAAACCTCACATTGATCCTCAACAGCTGCCCATCTAGCAGTTTGAGTCCCACTCCCTCTACCAGAGCTATAAATCCTCAAATTCCCATCTTCATCTAACCTCAAGAACCGAATAACATCGGTCCCTTCGGCGTAATCGTTACTATAAGACAGTATAGCCCCCACATTGGGCAAACTGGGATCGAAAATCGACAAAATCCCAATAGACTGCAATCCCAATCTAGGTGAAGATAAAGTACCGTTGTAAGAAGAATTCAAACCTTGACTGTAATAAGTGATGCTACCATTCCAAAGAAGCGTGAGATTCCCAGTATTGAGAAGACGGAAAGAGTACAAACCAGAGTGGAGAGCCATGGAGGTGGTGAAATTCTGAGAAGGCACGATGGTATCAGTGGGGTGATCAAAGGAGGACCAGACGGTGGATGTGGAGTTGGTGAGGATGAGTTTGCCGGAGTCATCTAAGGAGGCGGAGGAGACACCTAGAGAGGCGGTGTTGGAGTCCCAGATGATATGGCCGGAGCCGTTGACGAGGCGGAGAGTTCCCGTGTTGAGGAATTGGAGGGAGGCGGTGGAGTCAACTGGGGTTGTGCCAGCTGTCCAGATGGGGACTCCTCCTGCGTAGAAAATGGAGGCCATGAAAGTGGTGGGGTTGAGTGGAAGTGGGAGGAAGCCTAAAGCGAAGGTGGAATTTGGAGAAAGCCATATTTGGTTTGTGTTTGAGGCGTAGAGTGTTGAGCCTGGTGAGATTGTGTATGCTATTTGTGAAATGATTAGAAAAACAAGGAGAAAGAGTATGAAAGTCTTCATCTTTTTTGGGTGTTTGTGTTTAACTTGGGATTTTTTTGATCTAATAAAGTGTGTCTGAATGAGTTTTAGAGTATGGAAAGGGAGAGAGAAGAAGACTTTGACTTGTGAAGGGAAGTATTCCAACTCTGTGAGTCCTGAGTTTGACTGTGCGGGTCATTCACGATTTCCTACGACGATTCTCAAAAACATAAGGTTCATTCAGGATCACTCATTGGTACTCATTTAATTGCCATTCAACTGGGCAACGCTGTGGTTTTTGACTAATACATTTGAATTGAATTTTAAGGGCATGCTTCATTTACTTTTCTTCTTCTTTTACCCTCTATATTTGACCTTTTCTTCTTCTTCCTTCTTTTTTACCTTGGGAACAACTACATTATAGAATATAATAATTATTACTATTACTATTATATTCATTTTTTCTCATTTCTATTTTATTTTTATTGCTTCAGTCACTAGTGTTACTCTCATTTCTATTTTATTTTTTTACCAATATGCCAATATAAGATACTCCTACTTATTAGGAATATCACTTCCACTTTTTTAGTAAGGAATATAAGTTTTCTGAATTAAAATTTACAAAAAAATCAATATGAATAATATTTCGTAAGAACAGTTAAAATACCAAACATAATACTAAAATTAAACGAAATTTAGTATTGTATTTTTCTTTTATCTTTTGGTGCTTTAGTCATTGAAAGATTAAGTGCAAACATGGTTGATATTCTATACCAATTAAAGCAAACCAACTTAATAACATACTTAATTTGTTGACTAAAATCAATTTTTGGTCCCTTAACTTAGGGGGTGTTTTCATGGTGGACTGGTTGAGTTGATGAGTGTACAGCCGGCTTCTGCTAGAATGGAGACCTATCTTGTCTATTGTTGCTGGGGTTTCAACGACGATGGTTGTGCTGGGATTTTGGGGATTTTGGGAGGAAGGAATGAGGGAACGGAGGAGGAGGAAACAAAAGTGAATAGAATGAACAATTTGATAGCTAAATAAAGTTAAACAAGGGAGGGGGTCAAAATGAAAATTTTTGAAGTTAGGGGGGTCAAAATGACAACACCCCTTAAGTTAGGGGCCAAAAGTTGACTTTAGTCTAATTTGTTCTCACATGGCTTTTAAAGCTTATGTCTTGTTTTTGTATTTGGTCTATATTTTTTTATGAGATGTATTTGGTCTATATTGGTTCCACTATGAAAATATCTAATAATATTTCATATACATTGCACGTTAATGCAACTAGTGATTTTACCAAAGTCTTATCCAGACTCATAGTGCTACAACATGTTTCAACTTTCCACTTGTATTGATGCATGCACTTCTAACTTTGTAAAGCCAATTTATTTTTTCAAGTTTTAATGCTTTGAATTAGCATCAGTTTGTGGAGGTTATTGGAACTTGGGTGACTGAGTGTGACAAGCTTAACTTTATTTTATTTTATTTTTTCTGATAATAACATGCTTGACTAATAAACCATTGAAAATGAAGTATAATTATTAATTCTATGAGTGCATCAAAATCTTTTCTCGTGGAGAGATTGATTAATAATGTCTTAAAAATGGTGATGGTCCCAATGTTCGACGATGGGTTGCAAGTTGCAATGCTTATATCTTGACAAAAACATTTGAACTGAATTTTAAGGGCATGCTTCGTATTCCTTTTCTTTTTTTGTTTTAGTAATATTCTATGCTTTCCTTTTCTTCTTCTTCCTTCTTTCTCTATAATAATAAACTAGCATATAACCCACGCAATGTGCGGGATTATTATTATTATTATTTATGATTAGAAATATATATATAATTTGTATGTACAGTAGGTGAAACACATCATAAAATGGTAGGATTAGGATATTACCATTTTTATTTAGAGCTCCATGAAGCAACTAAACATAGTTGATAGTAAATAGGAAAATACAAATCTAATAGATATAGATAATCAATCCATTATAATCAAATATGAAAATACAAATACAATAGAGATAATATAGAGTTACTTCACAATAATATTACCGTTTTGAGACCTCCATAAATCAACTAAACATAGTAGAGACTAAATATATGTTAGCAAATAACAATGGTTTGTAATAAGTTATTATTTTTTCATTCATCCACTTCAAGTAAAGAATATAATCAAATACAAACATGATAGATTATTAGCATTGTATTTTAAGTAAAGAGTATAATCACATAAAATAAAAAGCAAAATATTTTTACACGCTATAAATTAATTCATCCACTCAAAGTAAAGAATATTATCAAATAATAATATTATCAAAGTAAAGTAAAGAGTTAAAGAAAATTAGCATTAAATTTTTTTGTAAGACACTAAGTTTTATTCATGGACCATAAAAATTTTCGTAACAAATATCAGATAATGAAAATATCACTAAGTTTAATAATGAAACAGATGCAACCGCAAATATCACTAAGATAATGAAAATAAGTTTTATTCTTATATTTGGTGAAAGTTAAAATATAAGAGCAAGAGGAAAAAAAAAAAAACAATTTGACTAAAAAAGTAAAGGAAAAAACTGATTACAAACATTAGTTATCAAATAACACTTGTGTATGTAAATATCCTATAGCATTAGTGATAGATATTTTAACGAAATTTGAGTCAATTATGAGAGCTCACTCCAACTCCACCACTATTGTAATCCATTCAACATTTCCTGCATACTGATGCTTATTGGCTCCTAAGAGAAGATATATGAATAAAATAATTTTAGTTATAGTTAGGTTCCAGTTCCAAGACATCCACAATTCATGTATCAATCATCATTATCAACATTCTAATATGGCCAAATCTATGTCCTTGCACCCTAATAGATCAGTACCACTTGTACTCGCATGCATTTTTTGAAATATAAAAGAGGTGAAAATTGCTAAAGATAAAGTCCACAATTCAATGGTATGAGCATTATATAAGAACCAAAGTTTGATAACATCTAAGGTACAGTCATCCTAAGAGATTTGCCCAAAAGCTGTCAAATGTATTCATGATAGAAATTTGATGGGCATGATGTCTTACATGTGAGAAACCATTCTATAGGCTTGGGCATGAACAGCCACTCACTTCATGACCCTTATTCACAAAAGATCTGCCAAAACAAATCTAGAAGGGAAAAAGCTTCGTTGCATGTGGTCACTGATTCCCAGTAATTTCTTTTTTAATGTCTTAAGGTTATGTAGAACAAATAGACTTCAAACATTCAATAACAGCTTCTGAGCAGCTAGAGCTTTGGCCTCCAATGTTGGCTCCCATAAAATTGTAGTTTCTGCCAATAGTGAGGTCACAATATAAGGTCCATATTTGAAGCTGGACGCCGATCTTCCAAGTACCCTAACACAATAACAGACAACATCAAAAGGTTTAGCAATCAAAACATAGACAGTTTCAGAATTCAAAAGTTAAAAACTTAAAAGGTGGGGAAAAGGAATCATTACAAAGTCAGAAAGCAAATGGAGATAAAAAAAAATAGGGCAAGAGTATCATGAATTTTGAAACAAATACAATCAGGGTCTATTTTTCATCAGCTTTTTCTTTTAACCTTGTAGTTTAAATACAGTTTTTTAAGGTCTCACTTTTTCTAAGTACAACTATACTTTAATAAATTTTTAGCAAATAAGCAATCAATAAAAATTTGCATTCAAATACACACTTCACTTCATAAAAGATTTATGTATGTAGTAATGCTTTTCCAAGAAATAAGATTCCATCATGTATAATAAATAGAAAAGGGGTAGTTCGGAAAGAAAGAAAAACCATCAATATATAACAATATTGATGCCAATTAAATATTGCAACATGCCAAATCTAAAACTTCATCAATATATCAATATATATGCAGCATGCTAAATCTAAAACTTTGTAAACACCTGCATAGACTTATGACCTCTATGCCCTTCGATACTGCAGCCTTGCTTGTAGCTAAACCAACAAAACCACTTCCTCCTAAGACTACAACCTACTAAGGCAAGAATCTTCGTGAGAAGTCTGCTAAAATTATCCAAACAAATAAATGCCGCGCTGTAGAAATTGGGATGCGATTATTGTAGAACAATTTTCCATTCTCCAAATACATCAATTTAGGTGCTGGACCTAAGCAACTAACAGGGCCACAAACCAATGCAACAAATGTATTATTGAAGTGATCTAAGTATACATATTGCACAAATATACAACATTTTGTCAACATAATTCACATAAAAAAAAATGAAAAATAAAAAACCACTTACCAACCAACAGCAACTTCTTAGTGTGACCGCAACAATCAATGAAACCCAATATTCTCTATTAGAACTGGTGGGGCTTCCTCCAATGTCAAACACAACGATTAGGCCTCCCACTCCTTATAATTCTATACTCTGAAAGTGATAATTGTTATAATTCAATGATTAGGACTCCCACCTTATAATACTCTGAAAGTGGTACATGACTCTCTATAATTCTACTTCTATTTTAACTATTGTTATTGCTATTGTAATAACTTAAAAACTCACAACCATATTTACCGTTCAAAAATAGGATTGACTTAATGTTTGATTAAGAAGAAATAGCATAAAGTAGTAATAATGATCAACACAGATATTTTCTAAAATGTTTTCTAGTGGCCTCAAGCCCAAACTCTTTTTTGGTTTGGCTCAGGCATTTTGTCGAACACATTGAGGGTACAAAAATGAAAATACAAAGATAATGAAAATAAGAGTTTCATTCAAAAAGAGTTTTCATTATCAGAAGCAACTGCATGATTTGATGAGCAGAGACTAAAATGAGAGTTGGTAGAAAATTATAATATGTAATATGTCAATCAGAATTAGGGATTTATTTTTTGTATGGTTTTTAATTTATTTTTTGAAACGTAATATGTATGCTAGTTTGTTCTGGGGCATTGCAATAGTTCCTTAGTTTGCTTTCTTTCAGATACCTTGATTCGGCAGACAACAATGATATGCAAGTGTTTTCAGTCCATCAACATTTGGCCAAAAAAAAAAAAGCTGAGACAGAAATTATCGTAGGCAGGTGAGATGATAGAAATTTTAGAATTTAGAAAACCAAGGGAAGAAAGAACACCAAAAACCACAAAACAACAACCCATGGTTCAAAACCTACAAATCGAAACAACCCATGGTTCAGAACCTACAAATCCAATAATAATTAAAAACAAAAAAACATGAACCTGACAAATCAAATCAGAAACCAAATTGGGAAATAACATAACTTTGAGACAAAAACCACCACAGAACCACATGTAATTAAATGTATAATGACATAGAAGAGAAATCAATTAAACTAAGAAGTGTATTTCAAGAAACCACTCAAAGCAAAATTCGGTCTAAAATACAAAAAAATAAAAACAAAAACTATCACCAAGCGAATCATCATCTAATTTCCTTTCTATTTCCTCTGTTTTTCTCAAAATAATAGTTCAAAAAACTCGAGATATCACTATGGCTAGCGCAAATTTGACAGTAATATATACAGGAAAAAAAAAAAACTAAATCATAAGATTTATTTCCTCTATTTCTTTCATATTTTCCGTCAATTTTTCACGGTAAACAAACAAAGCCTAACAGAAACAATTTCTCCGAGAAAATGTCATATATATTCGAACAAAAAAAAAAAATTAAACATCTCTTGATCGGTTTTCTCCTATCTATTTCTTTCTTTCTTTTTTTCCACGAATTTTCACAGTAGCCAAACAAATCCTAACAGAAATGAAAAATTTCTGAGGAAATCAATACCTTCTTGAGATGAGTCTGGACGACCGGAGAGATCTGGCGGAAATTCTTGAGAGAATCATAGCTCCAGCGTTGGGCTGTAGGCCCGTGGGACTTGTAGAACGATGTGAACGTATCCATTGGTTTTTTATCAGAGCGAGAGAGAAAATGCGCGAGAAAATTGATGGGAATTGCCGAGAAAGTAAACAATAACTGAAGTGCTTGGAATTGAAGGCTTTGTCTTTATATATAGCGGTGAGGTGGGTTAGTTTCGGCGAAACTTCTAGGCCTCATTTAGTTACTATAATAAGAGAAATTGAAGAGTTCTCAGTTGGTCAACACCCAAAACTACACACAAAATAACAGAGAGGGAGATGAGGAGTCAAGGAAGAGGAAGAGAAAGAAAAAAGTGGAGATGAAGAGGCGAGGGAGAGAGAGAGGCGTCTGTGAAACAGAGGGAGAGAGAGACGTGAAGGAGAGAGAGAGAGACGTGAAACAGAGAGAGAGAGAAAACATTAAATAAAATGTATTAAGTCAATTTATTTAAACAACGTATCATTTTGAAAATTTAAATATAGATAAATATGACTTATTTAAACCACGTATCACAATAGATAGACATGCCACTTGGCAGAATCTCATATTGTAAAAAAAAAGACACTTGGCAGAACCTCAGTTGAATGTCTCTGCTTTTATATATATATTGATAATAAAAAAAAATAAAAAATAAAATCAAACTTAGTAGGAAAAAGAAAAGAGAAAACTAAGAGTCATAGGGTATAGATTAGTACCAGGCCATATCTGTTCGGATTGATATTGAGACCATTGATGATCCAAATTCAATCTTCCATTCTTTTATGGCACTCAAATAAATGGGCATTCCATCCACAGTATCGACTCCACCAGGAGATGAAGAAGATTGGATATCATCATCAAGAAAATATCCACTTCCATCATCATCCCTCATGATCCCCGACCCAAAAATTGTCACATCAATATTAGCACAAGGATTCATAGGAAGAAGCTCCAAGGATATCAACCGGGAGTCAGAGTTGTAAAGCGACCAGTTATGAAGCATGGCTTGAGGAAGCTCACTAGAATCACATCCATCAACATCAAAGCCAAAGATGATATACTCATCAGTTTCTTGAATGCAGGTGTTGTAGTGTGCAGGTAGAGGATAGTCATTAGCAATTTCATCTTCATTAATTTTGAAAGAGAAGTTGCTTGATGAAGCACCAGCCCAACGCCTACTTTTCCTTTGTTGTGATTGCCAGTTCTCCTCCTCTAGCATCAACCTTAGGAGGCACTGAATAGCCTTGTTTCTTGCTCTCATCCTTAAGAGCAGTCAGCACAGGCATGTCCCTAAAAGTCCTTTCATTTTTCTCAGGCGTGCCGTCTAATCCAATTAGCTGATTATATATAAATTCGCCTTGAGAAACAATGAATTCTCTCACAGGAAACTCAAGAGGCAAGGTCTTACTAGTGCTCATGGATCGGACAACCCTTGCAAGCAATTCATTCAGTGTCAAATTGGGGTCACCCCCAGAAGTATTTGACAGTGTTTGATAGACTTGCATCATGCATTGGACTTTTCAAAGAACAGACTGTACAGCCTTTTGTATCCATTTGCAGGCTGAACACAATCATAATCTGCAATATTAGTGGATACCCAAATGACTGGTCTGCCTTCTTCATATCCAGATATTGTCCAAGATTCAATCCGTCCAAAGTCTTCACATCTGACACCCTTTTCCTTTCCCTTTCCAGAGCTTTCTTCCAAAGGCAAGATAGTACCTGAAATAAACAGGTCATCAACTTCCAACACTTCTACAGGATGTGGTTTCCCATTAGCAATGTGGAAGGTAAAATCTGCTAGCCTTCTATTTGGTCGAGGATCATTAGGCCCGGATGTCATGCTTATGCCTGCAATCTCATCTTCTGCAATGGCAGAAGATGCAGCAGCTCTCTTCGGCATTTTCCGAGAATTCAAACCAGAAGCTTTTTCACTGCTATCAGGCCTATTTCTCTTCAGCTCCTTTGGTTTGGTGGTCACTGAAGCATTGCTATCTGGTTTAGCAACAGTACCAGAAGGTGCAGCCTTTGAAGTATCACTGGTCCTTTTTGTCATCCCCAAAGAAAAATGTCAAGTCAGTTGGGAATAAAATAGTACATGCAATTTACAAAGATAAATGATGATTACAAGAGATGCACTAATTATAGTTTTTTTTTTAAAAAAAATACTAAATAAATAAAAAATGAAAGAAAAGAAATAATGTGTGTATGTTGTAGATAGATAGGTTTGTATAATTTGTCTGTAAGTATACCCCAGTCAAGCTGACTTTTTTTTTTTTTTAAATTTCATAGGTAATTTTTTTTTTTTTTTAATAGTCCTATACCTAGCCCAGTCTAAATTTCAATCACAATCCCAACCCTAGCCCAGTCCAATTCATTAGCCCAATTCCAATTTAAAACCCAAAATTATCTAAACATAAAATCAACCCAGCAAATCCAATCAAACCCTAACCCAATTAATTCCAACTTCAATATCATCTAAAATATAATTCCCAATTAATTAAAAAAAAAATAAAATAAAAAAACAACTCAAAATCAATTAATAAAAAAACACTCACTGTTTTCATCAAAAAAAAAAAAAACAGGACTGCCGTGCGTGACCCTGACCCAGCGTCCCACCCGCCACCGGCCAGCCTTCACGGCCTCACCAGTGGAAGGGTCCTCTTCTCCTCTACGCGGCGCGCCTCCGTCGGTCCGCCCGGAACCCCTCTGGACTCTGGTATGTTTTCTCTCTCTTTCGCTCTTTGAGACTGACTCTTTCATAGATCTATGCCTCTGTGGCTGAGTGGCTCAGTCTCACACGGCCTGAGTGCCTGAAGCCACTCACAGACTGACGGACCAGACTCACAGCCTGAGTGCTCTTTGACTCTTTCTTTCTTTCTTTTTTTCTTCTCCGGTTGGACCGGTTCTCCTTTCTTTCTTTTTCTCTCTCTTATTTTCTGATTTGATTCTCTACAATTAGTCTTCTTTTTTTTTATTCTTTTACTTATTTCACTGTTTCTTTGTTTGCTCAGTTTTTTTTGTTTTGTTTTTTTCTTAGTACTTATTTCTCTGTTTCAGTTACTTATTTCACTGTTTCGTTTTTTTCTCAGTACATTTTTTTCTCAGTTTTTTTTTTTTTTGTTTTTTTTGTTTTTTTCTCAGTAAGTAGTCACTGATTTATTTTAGACTATTAGTTACTTTTATATTTTAGACTTTTAGTATTTTATTCTTGAATGTGGTGTGGGTGGGTGGTGCACTGGTATATGTGTGCGTGTCAGCATTGAATAATTTCATTATTTGTGGTCTTGTCAGGCACGTATTTAATAAGAAAAAACACTTTATTTAAAAAATTATCTTTATGGTTTGTAGATTAAAATGTCAAACCAATCTTAGTTAAAGAAGGCAAGAAATACCCTTTTTTCATACTATAGGAAAGAATCGAAAGATCAATCAACAAGTGAAACCAATTTATCATCAAATATTAATGTTCCGATTCCCGATGAGCTGCCTTCTTCTGAACCTCAAATAGTCGAATCATTTTTTTTTTTTTTTTGCTTTATTTAGGATAGTATCTATTGTATTTGCATTGCTTTTTTTTTTTTTTTTTTTTTTTTTTTTTTTTTTTTTTTTTTTTTTTTTTTTTTTTTTTTATGAATATGTATTGAGGGGTAAGGTTCATTATGTCCCCCCTAACTAGGTGTATTTTTTTTTGATTTAATAAAATTTTCTAAACCATCGAGATTTACTTACTTGATATTCCAGCCCACCCTAAAATAAATTCCTGGCTTCGCCCCTGACAATAGTGATGGTGATGGTGGTAGAGCGACACACATTAGTCCTAGCCTTACTAAGATTTGAGCTTAACAACATATGCCTGATCATTATGCTCCATCTAAGCCACTACATCTACATAAATGGATTGCATTACTTTCCCACCAAAGGCTATTCATGGAAACTGAATCTTAAAGGATATTGGTGAAGCCTTAACCTAAAAAATTAACATATATATGTACTTAATTCTAATAGTATCCAAATGTTCTAAAGACATAGAGGATGTTGGATCAATAAAAGAGATTGATCAAGCTGCAATGATAGATTTCTCAATCACACAAATCTAAGACACATTTATACATCTGATTTTGAAACCTAAGTTATAGCCCTAAACTATCACAGACCAAAACTTTATCACACTGAGTTTTATTGCACTCCAAAGTCCAAAGGTTCAATACTTCCATCTTAAGAGAAAGTTTAATTATCGAGCAACTTATAATGCACACACATCATATATGTTTCTTGGTCAGTACTGGTCCAAAATACTGACAAAGCAAGTCCTCGATAGAATAACAAATCTAATGGAAAAAGAAAATTGTGTATATTGTGCATGTAATGCATGCCCTGTATGTGCATGAGTACGAGTTTCTATTAATTAATCCCAAAAGATAAGGCAAACTACAAGTTATATATTCATCTCCCCACCCCCCTATTTGATAAGTAAAATCCTTAAAAAGTTACCAAGACAATGTCCCCCAAGTATACAAGAGATTATATTATATTTGATAAGTAAAATCCTTAAAAAGTTACCGAGGCAATGTCACATATATTGTCACCCAATTATATATACAAGAGATTATATTACATAATTTACATTGTCCGCTCTTCCACTATACTACTTAGACAATAGTACAAGTTCCCCAAATGGGGGAAATCAGAAATGCCTATAATTTTGGTCCTATAGGCCTTACAAAAAATTATTTTTCCTTATCTAGACAATGATGGTTTGCAAAAAGTACCGTCTTATATATATATATATATATATTTTATATTTAATTTCATTTTCAAAACTAAATTTTTAAAATAAATTCTATTAGTAGAAGAAAAGTACTCCAAATTTGACATAATTAATTTTATAATTTTTTTTTTTCAAATACATATTGCATCCAGAATTTTATTAAAAATGCTAATTACAGTTGTTTTTTCATAAGGAGGTTTTATATAAAACATAATAAAATCCTACCTTATATCAATCATGTCATAAAAGAAAGATTAAATGAATTAGCTATATTATAAATTGAAAAGAACATGTTCACAAAACTTGAATACAAAATTTAATCTAATTTTTGCGTTCTAAAAAATGAGAAGAATGGATTTTAAATAAATAAAATTTAATGATATGTAAATATAAGTAAAGAAAACTTACTTAAATGATGTTCTTTTAAGTCTCAAAATGTATCGATGGAGCTGACTCTGCAAGAGAATAAAAAAGAAGTAATAATAAAATGACAACAAGTTCTTCATAATATAAACTCAAAATGTTTCCAAAGGAATTGACGTATTTAGATCAAAATAGTAGTTCGTTACACATAATTTATAACAACTGCATAGAAGTTCATTAATTAGAAGGGTTCCTCTAAATTTTGCACAAGCTTTGGTAAATAACTTGCTAATTAATATTAAGTGTTCATGATGAAACAAACATTATGTGCGCCAATAGACGCAAAGGAAATGTAGATGAGATTCTTCTACAACATGACAACATCTTTCCATCCCTCCACGACAGTGATTGTAGTAGGTTTAAGACCAGGGGCGGAGCTAGGAAGTTTTGATTGGGGGGGCACGAATTTTTTACAGTCCAATTTTTATGCTAAATATTTAAAATTATTAATAATAACCTATATTGTTTTAAAAAATTTTAGTAGCCCCCCCACCCTTGGCTGTGGCTCCGCCCCTGTTTAAGACATATGTAACTTGAACCCTCCAAACGTTATGCATCAATCCCTAACCATCGAAAGTAAATGGACAAATCAAACGATTCATAGGTCTAGCACATTATTCTAAAATCTTCATCCAAATGATATTATTATGGTACTTGATGGATGAAATGCAAACAAAAGATTACTTCTCTATATTCGAGTATTTCTCAAAGGTATATATATCAAGATTATGAGTGCTAGCAATCAAAAGGAATAAAGTATTCCAATGCAGAAGAGAAATTGTGCATGCAAAACATCTCGAGGAAAAAAATTTGTAGATAAAAAAATTTACAAAAATATTATATATATATATATATATAATTTTAGTTGGAGGACACGATTGAAAGAAAAAGTTGAAATTAAAATTAATTTGGAATACTAATATAAGTAACGAAATAAATAAATGGTTAGATAAAATTTCATTTTTTATACAAAATATAATATAAATTTAAACTATAGTTGAGATAGGAATTAAAATAAAAAATTAAGCATGGACTTGTGGAAAGATTTAAAAAAATCCACCTCAATATAAGTTAATTTAGGATTTAATGGGGAAAAAATAATCTACTTATACTTATATTCTTCCATAATATCAAATAACTACAAGCACATAATTACATATAAATTAAAAATATAAACAACATAATCAATATATAATCAAACATACAAGATTAATTTAAATATATGATTTTGAATACTAAAGAGTAAATTGATCAAATAAATCAATATAAAAAATGGAAAATATAATATTCAAATCAAAATGAGATGTTTAATAATTAAAAAAAAAAATTTACAAATCACGGATAAGAATTTTTAAATATATCATTTTCTAAGATGTTTAATTATTTTTGAATATTTTACCAAATAAATTTAGGATTTTTTTTTTTACAAGTGGATTAGTTAACCCTTGGGGGGGAAGGGGAATTTTTTGTTGGGGGGGGGGGAGAGGGGGTGGGTATTTACTGTGGGAGAGGTAAGGGACAAATTTATATTTTTCATATAAATTGTAGTGAATGTATAATCAACCCTAGAACACGCATGGAGGAAACTTTTTGTGAAAGTCTTGTAACAAGGACCATCCAAGTATCCAACACTGCATAAGAAAGTAAGAAAATCATTTGATATATATGCATGCAAATAATTATAATAGTGTCTTTTGCAAAACCCAAACAGTAATAGGGAGAGATATAACCTAAGGCAAGATCCAGAGAATTAAGTGCCTGAAAATCAATGGTTTAGCCCAAAGAGAAGAAAAGGAACCGTAAAAGCAAGAGCCTGAAAATATTTATATATTACTAGGCTGTTATAGACTAAGAAAACAATTGATCAAATAATGGTGAGGGAAAAAGAAGAAAAGAAAAAAAGAGTAACCTATAATTATGAAATTAAAATAAACATTTAGAATAATGTAAAACCTAACAAACCAAAAAAGATTCTCCATCAAAAGATCAAGATGCCTAATTTCGAGAGTGATCTTATATATATACTTGTAGGTATTTTATAGTCTATATTTCACTCTGATACATAATAATAGACACCATGATTCAAGATTTAAAGCCACAAAAATAAAAAAGAGCAAACCTTCTCTTTCCTCTCCAACACTTCCACTCACTTTCTACCTTTCTCTACATCTCCATTTTATATATAAAGTCATTTTTCAAACACACACATACAAACAAATATCCCCTTAACTGACCATCCACGTGTTGATCATTCACACCTCTCTCTTTCTAGATGTGCATGGCTACACAATTATACAAAGAGAAAGAAAATAACAAAAAGATAAAAACCCCAGAAACAAACTTAGGTTCTCACCTCGGTTGTTGTTGTTTCCGTTACTACTTTTGTTTTATCTTGAGTTTCTACCTAGCCCACCACTATTATATATAGTGCTCTCAAGAAGAATAAAAAACACCCACCATAAATAACCAAATATTTGACAACAAGAAAAACTAGAACCCTAATAAAATTTATTTTTTTGATAAATAATAAACTAATAAAATTTATTAGTCAAGAGGAGAAATGAGCAATTCTGTTGTGGCCAATTTCAAAGCAACATGGCGCGTGGTAAGAACAGCATTACTAGTGAAGTTTGTCATAATAAAATAAGGCAAATAATAAATGTGGAGGATATTGAATTGGGGCAACTTTTGGTAACATGTTTAATTTTCTTCCATGTCTATAGTTCTAATATGTATTACCAAATATGGGAGCCTAGATTAGGACAAATTTAAAAGATAAAAAATCCATGTGACAATGGTAGTTACCGTTTTGAATTCGATATTGCCGATGTGTTCTTACCGAAATTCTCAATCGTTCTTCAATCTATTAGGGTTTGTAATTTTCTTTTCAAGTCATACTATACAGAATCTCAGCTTAAATTGTTAAAAAGAAGTTTAATTCCCGGTAATTCGTCGGTTGAAGTTGGAACTTGAAAGGTTTTTTTTTTTTTTTTTTTTTTTTTTTTTTTTTTTTTTTTTTTTTTTTTTTTTTTTTAACAGATTTAACTATTGGCTTGTAGGTTTTAGTAGAAAATTTTACAACCGGGAGGATTTCTATTTATATAAGATCGGTAAAGTAGTTGTAACTTCTAACGGTCATAACGGATTTCAACTGATCGATCAACGAATTTGAACTAATCAATCAACGTAAATTCCTTCTAAGTTGCATTTACGCGGATTATACATCTCTATAAGATTAATTAATCTTGATAAATTTATTCAAAGATTATTATGCTTCCTATTCAGTTTGTGTGTTGCATTTCTTATGTATTTAATCCCAACAAAAATAGTTATTATAATTGCATTTCTTACTTGCGCGTGTGAACATTTTATAATCCATGATTACATAAATGAAGCTTAAAACTACTCTAATTGAATTTTGTTCTAAATTCATCGATTTAAGTTAGATTTGATAACCCTCTTATTTTATCAATGTCCATTTTTTATTACACTCGATCCTTCTAATGTGTTCTTGACAAAAACAGCTCTTCAATCTATTAAGTTTTCTTAACCTTTTTTTACAACTTTAAGGGATTTCAGTCATGACTATGATGATCACACCTTTTCTCATCGATTGATAAAGTTTTACTTGGTTGCATTAGCACACATTGAACTTCTTAGTATAATATGATCAATTTCAACAAATTTATCCAAATATTCATTATGCATATATAATTTTATAACGTTGATTATTGGGATTGCATTGCTGACTTTTGTGCTTGATTATTGTTTTCATCATTTATACATTTAGAAACCCTAAAAAAGAGTTTGTCGAATTATGTTGGTCAGTATAAACACTACTCTTGTTCAGGAATTGAGAGTTGTTAAGAGACAATTCCCGTTAGTCAACAATCACAGATTGTGTAATTTTGTTCAATAACACGTTCATTACAAGAATTGCAATATTAATGAACGAAGCAATTTTTTCACCTACCGATGAGTTATCAATTAATATTTATTTTAAAGAATTAAATCAATACATTTTACAAAAGTATGCTGCTAACCAATGATTCTCATGTGTTCCTAAAGACACTTCATTTTTTTGAATTTTTATCATAAAATTAGGAATTAATGTACTTTTTCATTTTGATCCATATATAATTAACAAATGTCTAATGTATAATTAAACACTATGATATCCTCTATGTCACATGGTTAGCTTTCTATTTCACATAAAGGGATCATATTAAGATTTTTAATCCTAAAAAACAAAATGTTGATTTTAGATAGGTTGATCTGAACTATGCAGTTACTATTTTTTTTTTTCTTCAAATAAACATAAATTTCGTAGTACTTTTGGATTTTTTCTTTTCAAAGCAAGATGTGACTTGACATTACTTCTTTGGTAAGAACAATATGCTCCTAGTAAAGTATCTTAATAAAAAAAAAAAAAAAAAACCTTAATTATAAATCTGCAGGATTTGATTGAGGTAGTTTTGGCAATATGTTTAATTTTCTTCTATGTTATTACAACCAAACAATGTATTTGTGAGCATGAAAGATTAGAACAAATTTTAAAATAAAAAGACAGTGCAACAAGTGGAATTGGTTTTTCCCTCGATGATATTAATTTTTTCTTAATAAAATGCTCAAATTTTCATCAATTTGTAATATAGCGTTTTATTTCATCAAGTTGAGGTTGGAACTTGAAAAGTTTTTTTATAGGTTTAAGTATCGCCATATCGTTTATATTTGTAAAGATTACTTTTTTTTAAGGGTTTTTGGTATATAAGGTTACACGCAAAAAAATGTTGGTATTATAGAATTATCCTTCATTTCATTTATGCAGATTATACTTCTCTATATAAGTTCAATTATTCTTAGTAGATTTATTCAAGATTATTATGCTTCCTATTTGGTTTGGTAGTTGGCTAGTTGCCTTTCTTATGCATAATTTTAATCTCCACAAAATTGTTTATTGTAATTTCATTTCCCATGAGTGCACCTAAACATTTTATAATCACCGATTAAATAAATGAAGCTTTAAATTTCTGCATTGAAAATAGAAAATTAATTGAATTTGTACTAAATTCAAAGATTCCAATTAGATTTTTTTCACCAAAAAAAAAAAATATTCATTGTTTTTTGGATTTTTTTTTAATTTAAAAAATTCAAAAATAGCAAGATGACGTTTTAATGAAACCAGATGACGAAATTAAATGGAACGACTGAATTAAAATTAAATGGAAGTTAGGGAACTAAATTGAATGACTTTATAAGTAAGAGAACTTAAACAAAATTTGATCAAAATTAAATAGTGTAGTTTGCAATTTAACCTATATTTTTCATCTTAATTTCCTCTAAATCATACGTGTTTCCATTTTCTTACTTGGATAAACAATATACTGAATTATAAAATATTGACATCAAAGAAAAATTGAGTGCAAAGTTATTTCCTTATGAAATTTATAGATTTTAATTCTCTTGATACTTATTACCGCGAATAATATCCACCTAACAGCTAAAATGTCGCCTTAATAAGTTTAAGTGTCTTCCTTAACGAGATGTGTATATATTGTTACTACAAGTGTTTGTTAAGTCAAAAGGGAGATACCTTAAGAGTTGTCACAACAATATATCTATCAAAATAAAACCTGGCATTAGAGTTTGCCACGTTGCATGCAATTTCAAGAGAGAGTCAGAGAGAGAGAGAGAGAGTGGTGGCCATGGCAGTGGCAGTGAGCTACTGCAAGCCTTCTCCTTTTCTAGGCCAATTCCCATCTCATTTCGTAAGCATCTCTCTCTCTCTCTCTCTCTCTCTCTCTCTCTCTCTCTGTGAGTTTTGGTATTGCTATGTATATATGCCAAATGGGGTTCTAAAATTTGTGAAAAGTGATTAGTTGGTTGGATTTGCCTCTCAAAGTTTCTCAGAAATTCATTTTAGGATGTGGGTATTTGCTATTGGCATCCATTTTGGATTCATACACCTCTTTCTTTCTGGGGAAAATGTTATGATTACTTGCTAGGATATATTTTTGGACTCTATTTTATATGTATTATTTATAGGAATGATGATATATTCAGTAAATTGGATAATTTGGTTTTTGCTTTTTCTACTTTTTTATCATGCATTTAATTGATATTACTTGAAAGAAATTGTGTGTGTGTTGAAGAGGTTATCTTTTTTTCGTTTTTCTCATTAAAAAGATAGTCTTTTAAATATGGGGAATCAGGAATCATTTTTTTACAAAGAAAGATGTATTCCCTTTGTTCTGACAATTGATTGGTGGTTTAATCAGGGTCATGACAATTAGAGGATTGAGATGTGTTTCACTCAATGTTTACTTTTCACAAATTGGGCTTAAACTGATAGATGAACTGAAAGAATTGGCATTTTTATTTTTTTATTTTTTCTGTTGACTTGTAGGGAAAATCACAATGTAGACATACAACAGGAACTTCAGTTCAGGGGCCTAGAATTAGTGCACTATTTTGGGGATCTAAGAAGTCTGCAGCACCAAAGGAAGTGGACTTTTCACTTTCACTTGGGGATTTCACTTTGACAGGATCAACCCCAGAGGTCCCCCCCCCCCCCCCCCCTTTCCTTTGTAATTGTTGATTACTTATTTATCTTTTGTTGCTTTTAGTCGCTGTATCTAATTGCATTGTATCGATTCTTTATTCAGGACATTTCGGCAAATGAAGTGAGAACTAAAAAGATCTCACTTTCAGTTGTTTCTTCAATCTTAGAGGTTTCACCTAATGACTGGGATGCGTGCGCTTTGGATGCCACGGGTCCTGAAAAATATAACCCGTTTCTTACACATGGCTTTCTTTCGAGCTTAGAGGAGTCTGGCTCTGCAGTGAAGGTAAGGAATCTTTGCTTCATACTGGACCTCTATAAGTTGTAATTTTATTTATTACTTTAGTTACCATTCAGTATCTTACTTTTTAGCTTACCTAGCACCAGAGTGAATGTTTTATGCTCCTATAATTTCCTATAGAGTATATTTTGTGTGTGTGGAGAAATCGATGGACTGATTTAATCTTCATTTGGTGTTTGAATGGCCCCCTTAACAGAGAATTTTCCATTGAGTATTACTCCAAGTAATTAATTCTGCTTTCTTCAACTTTCGATGTTTCATTAAGAATTACTCCCATATCTATTTCCTTAACGAATATTGTAATATTTATTAGTTGAAAGCTTATCTACCTCAAATATAATACATAAAATTCTGGGCCTAAATGATTACTATCTGTAATTTCTGTTGGTGTAAATGAATTTTTCCTTAGTTCTGACTATTGTGTGGTGGTTGTCACTTCCTCTATGTTGATGTTTCTGAAAAATAAGGTTTTTCCTTTATCTGTGGGGTAATAGTACCATAACTTCTGTCATGTTGAAAGATTATGAGAAAACTGTAATTGATAACAACTTTCAACATACACTCCTTCTGATACCAATGTTAATATTATTTGTCTTTAACCGTATGGTTGATGTGAATGAGCATGAAAATTCCTTTGTTGAATCAATTATGAGCTTAAATTTTCTTTCAGGAAACAGGCTGGATGCCACGCCACATTATTGCGAAGGACGATAGTGAAAATATTTTAGGTGTTGTTCCACTCTATCTTAAAAGGTTTAGCACCTGCTATGTTGCCCACACAGCAAGTTCTCATGTACTTTCTTCTAGAATTCCTTAAAATTCTTAAACCTTATCTCTTTTCTCTTGATAATATTCTTTAATTTATATTTGCAGCCATTCCTATGGTGAATTTGTTTTTGATCATTCTTGGGCTGATGCATACTACAATTTTGGGGCAAGATATTATCCAAAGTTGCAATGTTGTGTACCTTTTACTCCAGTAACTGGTCCAAGAATTTTAATTCGTAATACCTTTTTCAAGGATCAAGTTTTTGACATTATGGTCTCTGCTCTTAAGGATCTGGCAGCCAAGGTATTGGATGAATCAAATGGTTCTTTATTTTCCTGCATTAGTTTGTTTATGCTAAGCTATTTTATATGCCTACTGCTTTCTTTTTTTTATCTATCTTTTCCAAACTTATTTTGAGTACAGCTGTTGTTCTTAATCAATGTGAGAAACAAAGAGACATGCTTTATTAAAGGGGTTAACTGAAAAGATTCCTCTGTTTGTATCGATGTGAGATAGATGATGTGACTTGACTTATTATATTGTGTCTAAATCAGATATGACAGTTTCTTCTCTTTTCTGGATTAGCGCTGCTGAAGTTGCACCTGCGCTTGTACATGTTTATTTAATATAAATATTATGGAGAACAGTATCTTAGTATGAAAACTCAAATTTGATGTGTATACATGTATGAGATATTGAAATTACTGTCTTTACTTGAAGTGCCGAAAACTTCCCTCACGTATTTTTGTTGATGAACAATTAGTTTTCTTTCTGTTCTGATATCTTTGTAGATATTGAAATTTTAGTAACAGTTTTTACCTCTTTATGAAGTTAATTGATCACTTGGATGAGCCACAATAAGTCCAGGTAGAGTTTTAGGAAGGTCAGAATTAGTGAAAAAGAATGGTAAACTGCTTTGCAACTAAAACTCTTTGAACTTTTGGAGATCGACCATTACCAAAGTTTGTGCTGAAGCAACAGATATCTTGTTAAGAATTAATTAGAGGCTTTACCAGAACCAGACTGCATATGGGATCTATGCTCACAAAAGATATGATAATAAGCAAAACATACTTTGTAGATGAGAAAAAAAAAATGATTTAAGCCTCGTTTTCACTTATTCAATGAATCATTTACTTAAAAGAAAAAATATGAGAAAAAAATTGAATTTCATGGCTTATGTGGAATTTGATTCTTGCCTATGGAACCATGACTAATGGGAGGATGTATATTATAGTGCTCCAATTCGAGACCCTTGAAATTTAGAAACTAGCCAATAAATAATATGTTGTGAAAAGGAAAAAGGTATTGATTGCATATTAATCATCACAAGGAAAAAAAACCTTCTTAGTACTTCTCTAAGAAGTCCATACAGATGAATAGGATAATTATGTAATTTTCTTGTGCGTACGTACTCCTTGTGCAGCGTCTTTCCTAAGTTGCATGTATACACAGTACACACACACACAAATACGTATGTTATGTATCTATGTAACTACAAATTTCCTTATATGTGTGTGTGTGGGTGTAAAGAGCACTTCTATTTTCATTTATGATGACACCCAACAACTGACTGCTGCTGGGTCACTTAAGGTTAATTTTTATCTTTTACAGTCCCAGCTTTCATCATTGCATATCACCTTCCCACCTGAAAATGAGTGGCAGAAACTCAAGGAAGAAGGATTTCTGCAGAGGATTGGAATGCAGTACCACTGGAAAAATCGTAACTATAAGAAGTGAGTGATACCGAACAGTTTTCTTGTCATGGAAACATGACTTTTATAATATAGCCTTCATCTTTTTTATCTCGAATTCCATTGCTGCATCTAGACACATCCCTTGAAGATAATGTGGTGATTGCCATTATCTTCCTAAATGCAACTAAGTGATTAGCCATTATCTTCCTAAATCAACTAAGTGTAGCATCACGGAAGGAATGATTTGGTCCAGGCTTGCTTGCATTGATTTAATCAACTATTAGCAACATTGTGGAATTACATTATCCCGGTCAAGCAACTCCTGGGCTTATTTGTCCAATCCTTATGATTTTGGCCACCCTTGTAGGCATGCTGCATAAGTCATAAATATTTTTCTTTTCTTTTTTCTCTTTTTTTATATCTTGGTTTTCTCAAAGGCTTCCAGCTTGTTGAGTTCGCGTGGAATTTGTAGGCATATATCTATTGTTGTATTATTTGGGGTTAATGCATCCCATCTGGTTTCTGGTCCTGCCAAGTTTTTCTGTCCTCAAGGTTAGAGACAAATGATTGTTTCCAAAAAATACCTAACCGCAGAAGGGGCAAATTTTTTTAAGCATAACCTTATTAGCTTTTCCACTATTAAATGCCAGCATGAGTATAAGCATTGTATGATTAGAACGAGTTGTATTAGTGACCAAAATGCCTCAACTTATTACTTTCTGCTTGATTCAGTATTTTTTTTTTTGTTGTTGTTCTACTGTGTCATCTGTCCAAAATATATATATATATATTTCTTTATTTTTGTTCTACTGTGTTGAATGCACAAATAAAATAGTACGAATGGATCTCCTTGTGTGCTGCAGTTTTGATGAGTTTTTGATGGACATGAAACAAAGTAAGAGGAAAAATATTCGTCAAGAACGCAAAAAGGTTGGTTTGGCCTTCCAAAACATTGTTTTATACACGCAAACATATTATGAGACTAAGGATATCAGTTGACATGTCTCTTGGACTTACAAGTTGTATGTTTTCTCATTGCATTTTCACTGTGCAGATTTCTGCACAAAATCTGACTATGAAACGGCTTCGTGGTCATGAGATAAAGGTAATAGAGTTGGGACTGTGATCTTCTTCAATTAGTGTATGTGGCAGAAAACGGTTAGGACTTCTTACCTAATTATTTTATGGTTTTATTTGGCAGGCAAAGCACTGGGATTCTTTTTATAATTTTTACAAGAACACCACCGATAACAAGTTAGGTCCTTAGCATTGGCCCTTTTTTTGGCTTTATAGTAAAAATATATTTTACATAACTGTGTTCCATATGCTTTTTGTACCTTCTATTGTCTAAAATTTTATTGAATCATACGAAATGCTTGAGATGCTGCATCTTAGATATGTTGTTGATTCATCCATAGGTGGGGTACTCCTTATCTAACAAGGGAGTTCTTCCACAACTTGGGATCAAAGATGGGGGATCAGGTACTACTTGTTGTTGCCGAAGAAGGAGAAGAACTTGTCGCTGGAGCGCTTAATCTTATTGGAGGAGATACTTTATTTGGGCGGCTATGGGGATGTCAGCCACGAGCTTACTATCCAAGTTTGCATTTTGAAGCGTGCTATTACCAGGTTTGTATCTGATTGGTATAGGTAAACATAAATAATCTACAATTCTCAACTACTCACCTTCGGTTCTTTAAATGGAGGAACTATCTAGAAAAGTTTCCATGTTTTGAAACAACAGCTATATCTATGATAATGTTAGGCTATAACTATGAACATGATAGTACACGTCCTGTCTACTAGGCTGCACCCCTTTTTGCGCTTGTTTCAATAAAATCAACTTATCAAAAAACAAAAAATAACTATGATTATGATAGTGTTAGGATCATGCACTTTTGAACCTTTGAGCCAGGGGTGATCATTCTCCCACTTAACCACAAAGCTCGAGCTTACAGACAAGCATGGACAGTATGCCTAGAATTTATAAATTATTGCTTTAGGAGTTCTGTATGCCGAGAAGTCCACAATGTGTAAAGCATGTCAGCCTGCAAAGAAATGCTTATTACTTTTTCGTTTCTTTGGGTGCATTGATTTGATATAACAGGCAATAGAAGCAGCTATCGAACTCAATCTGGACACAGTTGAGGCAGGAGCTCAGGGTGAGCACAAGATTCAGCGGGGTTATCTGCCTGTGACAACTTATAGCTGTCATTACCTTATGGATGAAGGTTTCAGGAAGGCCATAGAGGAATTTCTAGTGCGCGAATCAACTCAGGTGAAAATTTTGCATTACTTTAGGTAGAAACTTCTTTTAAGGAATGATGAATTATTAATCATCCATCAGTGTGAGAATTGCATCCTTTTGAGGCAACAGAGCTCCATCTTGTGACCAATTTATTTGTCTAGAAGGGAAGAAAAAAGATCTAGTATTCTTACGTATATGCCTTGCGTGATTTTACTTTATCTATTTAATTTGTTAATTTCTGTTTGCAGGTCAATCTTGTTATAAAACTCTTACATGATTCTGGTCCCTTCAAGGAAGGTATACATCAGACACAGGAAAACGAGGTGCTAACTTGAAGGAAAATAATGATGTTTTTCATATACCTGTAAATTTATTTGTCTTCATTTTGTGATGATCATAGTTATGATATCTTGCTTCAAGAATCAAGATTATGTAAATAGCTTCATTTGACAGCAATCATTAGTGAATCATTTTATATCTCTCTAGCCTCTAGGCAATACAGAGTGCTCATTTAAACCCATGTAAATCATGTCCTGATATCTTTAAAAACTCCTGTAAATGTCTAGAATGAATCATCTCACTATAAATGCTAGCAGTATTATTCATAAGTTGAAATTATCCCTCATCTATTCAGCAGAAAGTTCTTTATATGAGTGGTATAACACTGCCAGAATTAGTGCTGATGACTCTTTGGGAAGAAAGGGTGGATGCTTTTGTATTGAATCACTGAAATATCTGTACAAACAACAGTCAAAACTCACAATTTTATGGCTTTATGGGATATTATGCAAATAATAATAATTCCTTTCTTTAAAGACTAAACTTGGAAAATGTAAAAAATTCATTTTTTTTCCTCGTTTAGCTTCCAATTGCAACTTATTACTACTATGAATGGTGATTCCATCCAAAGATGTACTTTTATTACTCATAAAAAAAATTGCAACGAGTTTTATATGAATTGCAATTATTTACGTAAAACATATCAAAATGCAAAACATTCATTATTTTGGTATCCTTATCTTATTACATTCTGAGATTAATCTTGTTTCCGCATATATGGGCTAGACATCTTTAGTATTGCCGTTCAAATATAGTATCTTCCCTTGGTCTTCCTTTATGGGAATGACGTGCATCATGCTTGAGCATACGGTTGCACCATCTTAGTTGCTTGTGCAATACCTTGATTTATTTTTTTAAGCTCTGGTTTCACTCAATTGGAGTATGTCAAAAAGAAAATGGCATTTACATATGTCTAAACAACTCCAAATCTTACACAAAAAAGAAAAAGCACAAGAAATCATCATTTTTGAGGAGAGAATTGAAGATTGTATCTAAACTCAGATACCATACATGCTGTATAAAATTTGATAAATCTAATCAAATTAAGTACAATCAATTACAACAGTAGCAACTGAGGGTGAAAAAAGGAAAAAGGCTACCCCACTCCCCCCACCCCTTTTCCCTCGACCCAAATGGGAAAAAGAAAATTTTACTTCGCATACAGAATAATACACCGCAAAAATCAAGTTGTAATCGCAAGATTTATCTACACACCTATTCCACTTCTACAAAGCGACTGTAACTGAATGTGAGCTTGGCAAAAGCTCAATCCGAGCAGGAGCAACACACCAAAAGAATACACGAAATTATTTGTAAGCTGAACCGGACTGTGGAGGAGCGGGCGGCAACCGGTTAGGTGTGCGGCGACTGCTGGAGTTTGAGCTTGAACTTGAATCACCATTCTGAGCTGGATCACTGTTCCGTCGACTGTGACCTCTGGTAAACCTTGATGAGTCATCATATGAGTCAACAGGTCCATTGGCAGCCGCATCAAATGCTGACCTCCAGTCATCACCTACCGAGGGTCCATTGGTTTTTGGGCTGCTCCCTGTACAAATGAAATGTTAGAAATCAGTATCTAATCATAAAATGCAAACTATTAGAGAGAAACTAACAATTTAGATTCTACTTAGTAAAAAGTGATTCTTCTAAATCACTACATAAAGCTCTTTAAGGACGGATGTTATATTGGGATTTAGGCAGAGTTTGCATTTTGAATGGGAACATCTAAACAAGGAAATGTCCAAAAGATCAAAGCTGAGATCACAATGAGTTTTACATTTCCAGCGTCTTTTTCCATAGGGGGAAAAAAGAACACATTTTCAAGCTCAAAATCCTTATCAACTCAATAATAGAATGTACTAATAGTTTTAAATTCATTTCTACAAGTTAAAGTTCAGATGGCCCCATTTAGATGGGTATGAGGTATTTCCATATGGTAACAAAATGGAATAAGAATTGTCTAATAACTTGACAAAAATGAAAAGTGAGTTTTCTATTCTGCATGCATTGTTATCTTTCCAATTGAGACACCAAAACACACACGCACAGTAAAAATAGCAGTCTCCAACACATGCAATTATATATTTACCTGCTCCACCTCCACCATTGGACCAACTAGAGGCAGCAGCTGCTCGATTGTCATGGATGCTAAGTTGCCTGGTGAGTTTTGAAAGAAGAGAGGACTGCCTCTGGATACGCTCCCTCCTACGCTTTACATTCTGATCTTCCTGGATCAATTCTTCAATCCTTGCTGTGCTTAGGGCACTACCAACCAAAGAGTGAATGAAAATATTTAATAATTAAGAACCAATTTGACAAGAAAAAGAGAAACATATTTGAAAGAAACCAAAGGTTGTATCTGGATGACACATGCATGTCTTGAAGTTGCAAATGTTCATACACCAATTGCAATGTGTTATACTGTATTATATCTTCAGGACAAATCCAACTAGAAATGCATTTAGAAACATGAAAGGAAGCACATATAAACATATATATTACAATTAAGGATTGTTCTCTTACTGCAACATCTTGTATGCATAGTCATGTACAGAGGAAAAAACATCAGAAATGCATACTTAAACATGAGAAAAATACTTTCATAACAGAATTGGGAGAAATAATATGCATCCATACATGAGAAACAATATCATCAGTATGTCACCAAGGAAATAGATATGTTGCTAACCTGATAGAACTGTATAACTGATTAAGCATGTCTTCCTTGGCTTTCTCTACTTGACAAAGAACAACTGCCTGCTCAGCCAGAACAATTACCAACATATATTAAGAGAACAATACAATAAACAGTTTGAGAAATGATGACTGGCACTGAGAAAAAAACTGACTTTTGGGACATTGGCACCAAGGCTGTTAAGAACAGCTTCGACATAACCGCGTACTTCTTGGGACATCCATCGAAGCTCTTCCTCTGGATCAGCTGGTTTTCTCACCATTGTATCCTACAACAAGCATCAGACATATGTTCAAAGACATGTGAAACAAGCTCTATAGGCCAGCAAGAAAAACCAGGAAAGACCATGAACAAGTTAAAAAAATATTGAGGAAAATATTTTTTTTTTCTCCACAAGGAGGCTGAAAACTGCTCAATTAATATTAAAAAAATATATATGAACTACAGACTCCCATGTTCAATGTTAGAATAATGGTCAAATGATTTAAATTCACCCTTTCCAAACAACTTAAGTTTTGAGGAGAATCACTAATTTATCATGGTATCAAATTAGGTGGTCCTAAGTTTGAACCCTAACTTCACTCTACCTCCCGTTTAAAATTTAAAAATCCCACATATTGGGTCCCACTTATTAAAGTAGAGTTTAGTCCCACAGGTGAGGGAGTATTAGAAAAATGGTTAAATGATTAAATTCACCCTTTCCTAACAGCTTAACCTTTTGGGAGAATCAATAATTTACCATTCAAAACACATCAAGCGAACATAGTACTGAAGAGAGTTCAAACAATTAATATGCATACTCTTTAAGATGAAGTCAGAAACAAGAAGGACCCCCTTGATTTTCAAATCCCAAACGTATCACAAAACTCACAAATTCAAGGGCTCCAAAAATCTAAAGTATACTACAAGAACTAAAAAAGCTGGAGGTTCTAATATGCTATGAAATTGAAAAAAAAAAAAGAAAAAAAAAAGCAATTGACATTTTTCAATAACTCACAAGAGAACCATCGGAAAAACTTTGCCGCATGGAAAGACCAGATTCACCCTTTGCTTCACCTCCTTTATAAGGCCCAGCAACATTTCTTAACCTATTTAACCACTCAACCTTATCTGCTACACTCTCAGCCTTTAACACAACAGCGCTGTGAGCTGCAAAATACATATTGAAGCATTTATTGGCACGCAACTTAATTGGAGGGGGATTAAGGAAAATTTTATGCAAACAGGACTAGGAAGCGGTTTAAAGATTAAAATTACTACCTTTCAAAACAGTCTTATATGGAACCTTGCTTGTTATCTTGAAAACAAGACTGGGTCCTTTTCCAGAATCTGGTCCATTGGCCTTTTTACTCTTGGAACTTTTTGAAGGGGCTTCCTCTTCGTCAGCAATTTCCTCTATATTGCATTCCTGAGTAGGTCATCAAAAGATTGGGAGATAAAGGCATTAGTGCGCAATGCATGCTAAATGATAACAATATGCTCATCAAGTTCAAATTCATAGTTGGGGAAGAATTTAGCAAAAGTCAAATAACTGCAAATTTCAAATTGATTGAATATAAGTTAACTGAAGGAAAATCAATGACAGCCTAAGTTTCTATTCTAAATAGTAAGAAAGTGAGAGAACAGAACAATAACACCTTCAAACGTGCTGGACTCCATTTTAATTCACTTAAATCATGTTCTTAAGATAATTGTATGACAAGTTAATTGTATCAAGCATAATCAAACGCTTGTCGTTTCTTGATTGTATTGATCTCCTTATTCTTAGTTTGTAACATTTGGAGATCTCGTATACCTACTTGTACTTTGTTCTGTTTTTGATGAATTTATTACTTATCAAAAACTAAATACATAGGAAATTTACGCTATTGGCACTGAAATTGCAACATAAGATTCAGTGAAACTAAATTTCTTAGATATGGAACTATGTTCATGTATATTATAAATAAGAAGTATAGCCTAGATGCATAGCATGCTCACTTAACACAAACAAACCCACTTCAGCTCATATTCAACTTAGCTAAGCCTTAAAAACCCAACTAATTACAGCTACATGAATCCTTCTACAACAATTGACTAGGCCATGTCCCCCCACTTACATCTCTAATAACTATGTTTATCTTTATAACTTCTGTCCACATCATTTTTTGCCTCCCATTATAATCTGAAATTCAGAGTCAAGAAATCAAGAAACACTAACTAATCATACAATTTACATACTGCTTAAAATGTATCATGGTCACCAATCCAAAGGTACATTTTTGTAGGTAATAGAAACCAGACACCAAGTACCCCCCCCAAGTCTGCAACAAGAATATACACTTTCTGCATATGAGGTGTCGTAAGGTTTGAATATTGATCTTAATGTAGGCTGAAATTTCCTTTTTGCCTTTCACATTTTCTGCCAATAACTGGGATCTATCTAGCAATCATGTGGGTCATTACAATAGTCAAATAAATCTTGAGAACATGAAATTTCTATATATGAACTTGATACAACCACGAATTGCTGCAGCATTTACAAATACAGGCATAGAGATGCAACTACCTATGTGCGAAGGATGCTGAGAACAATGTTAACCTCATTTAAGTTAGACAGAAACATCAAATTGCATTAACAAATTTAAATTAATATATACATGCAATACAAAAACTTTACACAAATATATGATATATTGAGCTGAACATTATCAGAACAAGAATATCATATTACAAAAAGTAAACCAAAAGTAGACGAAAAACTTTATTTTTAGAAATTTTTGTGGTGTCTTTTTTTTTTAGGGGGTGGGAGTTGGGGCAAGGGATAGACAGAAAAGAAGTAAACAGTAAACAAATTCCTTGAATTGGCAACATCAGAATATATAATCCATCCCTGCATGCATCTCAAGAAACTAACAAGAAATTCATACCTCCAAAGTGATGACTCCACGGAAATTTCTTTCCTCTTGTTTTTTCGTGTATCCAAGCTGCAATATAATGCTAAATTAAAACATATTACAGCAACAAAAAGATAATTCTAGATATAACAAAAAAAAAAATTGAAAAGGGTAGAAATAAGAACAAATGGATTCAGAGTCCTAGTAATGGAAATGACACATTTAAGCTCCTTGACCATTGTTAGTGAAGGCTAAAAGCATGCCTAAGCACTAGGGTCTCTTAGAGCCTAACAGAACGCAAAGGCATAAACCTAAGCTAAATGAAGTGCATTTCGCAGACTTGAAAATTAATAAATTTTTCTGAAGTAACAAGGGTAACTCCACCATGGAGTTCCTAAAATCTTATCCATCCATTTTAAAATGAACAGATTAGATTTCTCCATGTCATTAATAATTTAAATAGATACGAAAATGAGCCTTGTTTTACCTTCGGCCTCAAACCATGTCTCTATGCACTTTTGAAAAAAAAAAAATTAAAAGAAACCAAAATGAACAAGAGACAATCTATTCACATGCTTTTCTTTTGTTATTATTAAACAAATTCTACTCATACCATGCCATAGAGATTTACAGCAACATTTATATTTCTATATATAAGGATATCACTAATGTGCCTCATCAGCTTTGAATAGCAATATATGAGCCTTGTTTTACCTTCAGCTCAAACCATGTCATTTTGCACTTTTGATTAGTGTTTTGAAAGAAACCAAAGAACATGATGCATTCTATTCACATGCTTTTCTTTTGTCAGTATTAAATACAATTCTACTCATATATAGATGTGCTGTCACAGTTAAATTAAATTAGTATATACCTATATATATATATATTTATATGAATAAGGATAACACAGGCACAAGAGAATCAAAGGTTACATAAGAAACAAGACACCGTATTGCAAATGACCCATGCAATATTAAGCATAATAATAAACCAAACAGATTAGACTACAAACCTTTCCAGTTTTCTCATTTAAAACAAACCACCGTCTACTCCACCCGTTTGTTTTGGCACTTTTCTTCAATAAAAAACCTGAAGATACAGAGCAAGTATCAATGACAAGAAGCAGGATCTCAATAATCAAGAGAAGGTTTTAGGGTTAAACCCTTAGCAAACACTAATAAATTAAAATTCATTAGTCAAACATCCTTGGAATCAAAGTTGTGCAACTAATTTAGCAAGTGTTAGAGAGAGAATGCTATGTTGTCCCTAGTAAGGTGTCTCTATTCAAGACTCTTCTAGAAGATACTATAGGTGAGGTGTCCCTACCAACTATCACCATCATAATATTATTTGTCATATTTGTAAATGCTTCTCTTATATAATATGGAATGGTTTGGGTGAGGGATGATAAAGAAAAAAACTCCTCCTTTTCATATTTTCTGATCTTATTTCCTCTTCTTATTTTCTCCTGAGGAATACCAGATTGAATCCCCTGCACCTTCTACCCCTCTTCATTTTCTTCTTCACCATACTGTGGCTAGGAGTTATGGTATGTTCTCTCATTATTTGGCTTTTGGAGTAAAATTGGCAGTAACAAAGACAGTCATCAAGCTACTTGTGTACCAGAAAGGAAAATTTGGCTGGCAAAGAGTATTATTATTTGGAAATGCTGCTCAACTTTGTATCGTGTGGACCATATGATAAGAATAGAACAGTATGAATTTTTGTGGGGTTGAGAATTTTATTAAATTTCTAAAACATTCAGTTTTAAGGGGCTAGTATGACTGGATATTGGTTATTGGCAATATCCCTTTTTCCTCTTCTTTTTTGATTTCCTTGATTAAAGGTTTCTTTTTTCTTTTTTGATAACGTAGCAAACCTTTCTAAAGAAGAGCCATTTGGACTCGCCTCTAGGAAAAAAAAAACCTATGAGCAACTAACCCAACCCGCCAGAACCAATTGTCGGGTAATCCAGGGGCATTCACCTCTAATGGGCTAAGCAGTTTATGCTCATGCCCAGGAGCAATTCCTTAAGGGTTGCTGTACACTTCCTGTGAAATTAGAGCTTCTCTTTGTTGCAATAAAAGTTTTCCTCTTTATAAAAAAAATGTTGCAGACATATAGCTAATAGAAACCATGGCATACAACTATTTGTCGATAAATTTAACATAATGTGAAGAAAATGCAACACTTTTTAGACCAACAATTACAATGTTCAAACTGATTATGCTCAAACCTGCTGTTATCTCGCCACCAGGCCCAGCAGTCTTCAAGGCCGATCCCTCTTGTACATCCTTCTCTTGCTGACTGGATTTCTCTTTCATTGATTTTAAGCTTCCACCAGTTCGTTCACCTGTTTGAGGACTCGTGGCCTACAAAGAGGAACCCAGAAGACAGTCATAAATCCAAATAGAAGGAATTTTCATTATGCGATTGATGGATATAAAGCCATCAAAGCACTTATGTGAAATATCATAACTTATAAGCCTCTAATTTACTATACAGAAAGTCAATAAGCCCACACCCTATTCAAAATTGATTGCTCTGCCTCAAGTGACTTTTTGGAAGATCGGTTTTTCAAATCATCTTCACGGCGCTGCCTATCCATTCTGGTCAAGTTAGATACCAAGGGATCAGATTGACAATGGCAAACAACACAGAAGCCTAAACATAAAACAGAGGAAATCTTTGAAGAAGTATACTGATAAGCAAATATGCACAGCAACAAGACACATGCATTAATAATAGAGACAAATCTTTTGGTTATCGTATATGTTTCATCCCTGAATTAGCTTGATACACTTCCTGTATTTTTGAGTTTTCTCCTAATATCAAAAAAGATTTCTTTACTTATTAAAAATTAAATAAAAGGATTTCTCATTGAGCATACCGCCTTTGCACCAAACGGATGAAATGTTGAGGCGGAACAAATGCACGCTCCATATCCACTAGTGCTACTACCATTTTTTTTGCTTCATTCTTAAACCCATCAAGTGCAGCACTTGCAATTGTTACAACCTGATTATTAAATTTCACAATAGATGAAACATCTAATGATCTAGCTACAAAAAAAGTATATAGAAACCGTTGTAAGCAACTAATTACCTCTCTCTTAAAAGGAGGATATCTTCCAAGCCCAGGCGTAGCACTTGCAGCAGAAGAAACTATATCCACAAGTACTCGATGCACCTATTTTAATCATCATCCACAAATTAGAGTAAATAGTACCACAACTAAAATATATATAGCAAGCACAACCGGATCCATGCACAACATGTTTATGGAAAATGCACAGCAACATTTATGCTTGATATCAATACCCAAAAACAAACAAACAAAAAAAAACTTGTAAAAGTTTTAGTACCCTTTCTCCCTCAGATAATGATGAGCATCATTGGAAAAGAAAAATCAAAAGATGACATTTTTGGGAAATGGACAATTAACAATGGTATATTGCATTTGCAAGTTGCGACTCATTAAATGTTCACTCTGCTAAAATAAAATTGTTTAGAAGATGCAAACCAACAAACTGGCTAGGTATATAAATTCATTAAAGAGAGGAATAAAGAAAGGGAGATGCAACCCTAGTGCACATAAAGTATACAACGGAGAACCCAATAGAAGAGGGTAAACTCTAAGGAATCTATTTAAGTAGTTGATGCACTGGAAGCCTGCTCCCACATATCTAGAGACCATGAAAACAAGAGCTTCAATTGTAGTATTAAGAGGCCATTTCCTTCAAAAGTGTGCAATCCTTTCTCTCCAAATACGGCATACCAGATACAAAGGAATAGCCTTCCAAGTTTCAGCATAAATCTCTAGCAACCTCACAATGAAGAAAAAGATGATCTGTTGAATTCCACATGCAACACAATAATCACAGTACCCTATTTCCTCAAGTTATCCATCAATAAAAAATTTCCCTTCGCCGCAATTTAAACAAAGGCCAATCGTTGTGAGACTCTAACACACCAAAAAGATCTTCATGGAAAGTTTATGTCACTAGTAGTAGAATTCATTTCCACCACAACATTTTTATTACAGTTTGAATTGCACCCAAAAAAAAAAATGATGCCATAGGCTGTTAGATCAAATAAACACCAATTGACATGAATTTAAGGTAGGCCCTTCTTGTCACGCACGAAAATGTAATCTCACGCACGAAGTCCATAATCAAATGCTCTTAGTGAATGTAGACATTTACACTACAAGTATATATGTATATGCAAGCCCTTGTATTTCCGTTAAGTTTTAATTAAAAAATCACTGCCAAATAAAGCTTCCTTTGAACGAAAGAGTGAGTTACATGCCAGAAAAACTAAAAGAGCAAAAACATAAGCCCAAAATTTGCAAAAATTAACAAAACAAAAATGCACATCTAAGATAGAGTAGAAACAATTATAAACCCCAAAGCACATGTGTACCTCATCAACGCATAGACGAGATGGTTCCTTCGCCAGTTCTAGGACACCTTTTATTAATGACCTCAACCCTTTCTCTGGAGATATAAGATAAGGTTGATAACCATCTGCTTCTAGGACAATCTAAAAAATTGAAAAGCCGTATCAAAAGCAAAGAACTTGAAAACATTACAAGTCAAAAAAAGGAAAATGAAATAAGAAAGAGACTCTACCCTTTTGACATTGTTTATGTCAAAATGTCTGTCCAAGGGAAGCTGCTTGATCCTGTTAGGAAAATTACCCTCAAAACTTGCAACAACCTTCCAACCACTACCCTGCAAAGAAAATTTGTGACAGAAGGTAAATATTTGTAATAGGACAAAATTCTTGCAAAAGTACATCAGCAACAGTGTATTTGCACAATTGTGCATCAAATTTCAAGATCACAACTACCAAGAAGTGGCAGAAAAACAACAGATCAAACAACCACGTCCATTCACAGTAGTAATCAGGTTAACAGATTTGCACCAAATTTAAATTATGCAATGCCGGGATTACTGTTAGGCCAATAGGAAGTTGAACGGAGACCATAAGTTAACTTGAGCAGCACTTTTATCTTTAAGCAGGCACTCTTATTAAGCTATCAAAACATTTAACAATGACTATGACATACTTTTTAATTTTAATCACATATACTAGGTCTTTGATATGACAACCTGTTGGATATATACACATTCTTCCTTATGTGTCAGTTGGCAACAATTTTGCATTACTGACAGAATTATGATGGGCTACTTTTGAAAGAAACTACTGACCTCACCACCTGTTATATGTTGGAGAAATTTGTCCTCAAATTCACGGCAGAGCTGCAAGGCTATAGCTCTTGTACCTTCAGCACTATTAACCATTTGTTCACCAAGTCTTACTAATTCATCCTGAACAACTTGAGACTTCCCCTGAAGACTGCAGTATTTTCAAAATGATGAAAGTATCAGATAAGTAATGAAGGTACCAAAAGTATGGTTACAAATGCATTTAGACACAGAGACCCCACCTAAGTACACCCATTCATAAGCTTTTAACTTACATGTAAAACCATAGATTGGTTTTTACGAGAATGATCCACAAAACTTACAAAAGCAACAGAATGTGGCAGTGCAACTATGCAACTACAGAACAGAAATTCGCTCTTCGTAACAGAATCTGTCTCATTCAAAGTTTAAGGGCACATAGCAAAATGGATATACATGTGCTTATTAATACAGCTTGCTGACCCAAATATCTTAGGGAGTATCTGAAAAATGACGCTGAGCAGAAAAGAACTTCAAATTTGATAACCCACCTCTCAACTAGGCTAGCTTTCCATTTATAAATGATGATGCTGATGATAAATAAATAAATCCTACGCCAGCTTGTATTTAGTAACACATGAGCTAATAAAAACAGACAATTATCTACTAATCATATTTGAAATCAACTTCAATCTGGGAATCTGCATATTGTAACAATATATGCAATAGCATGCACTTTAAACCAGCACATCAAAACTTGTCTGGACATGCTGGATAACATTAATAGAATGTCACTATTCTTCCTAGACAGTCTGCCTGGAGAAACAAAAGCAAAAGAAAACAAGAAAAAAGGAAATAAAAACGAAGTAGACATACTTCATCAGATACAAGTAGCATTACAAATGTATGCAGCAATGCCAAAAGAGAACAGATGGTACAGTTATGCCAAACAAATAACTTAATGGAAAGCAAAGTTCAAGAGCAGATGAAGAGGGGGGGGGGAATTTACCCAGAAAGAACATTTGGCAGTCTGAGTTTCATACGGTTACGAATCTGGCCTGCAAGGGCCTCCACCAAAGCTACTCTACCAAGCTTGCTTTGAGGAGCTCCAGTCAAAATAGATTTTAAACTTTCGCTCTCAGCTCGCCAAGCAGTTTCTAAAGAGTTCTCAGAACCGGCACCAGACTGAGCTGAAGCTATAGAAACAGATTGACCAATTATAGCAACCCAAGGAATATCAGATGTTTTTGGAGGTCCCTGATTTGATAGGAGAGCCTGAACAGCTGCAAGTGCTTTTGGTTCTGCAGCTGCTTGATCAATTTTACTAATAATGCCAACTGTTCTAGTGCCTACACTCAACCAAAAAAAAAAAAAAAGGATAAAAATAAAAACTAATAAAATACCATTAAAAAAAATGATAAGCAAAAGCTAACAAACTTAAAACTAATGAAGAATGTTTTTGAAAGAGAATAGAAAATGCAAGCTTAAAAACAAAAAACCCACTTTCTGCATCATATTCCTTCACTATTCTGAGGGCTCGAGACGATGAAATTTCTGGTGCCTGAGTTGCAGGAATTACAACTAGCAAAATAGCATCATTGTGTTCAACATATTCGCTGATCTGAAATAAAATAAGTAAAAAAGACATAATTATTTAAATGGATTTACAAAAGAGGACCTTAAAAAATAAATATTCACCTGAAGCATTCTTAAAAACGACCATACAATGCACCATCTACCACGAGAAGAATTAGCAAGGACCCGAAAAAAATACATTCTGCTAAAATTCGAAACTGAAGAGATGATCACTTACAGCCACTCACCATTGAATCATCCATAATTCTTTGATCCAATCCCGGTAAGTCAATCAGTTTTAATGGTGGAGCTGGAGACATAAAACAAACTAATTAAAAGAATGCAAAGGGTTGTGATACAAGTGCATTTGCACACAAACATAAAGAGCCATACAGTCAGATATACGTAAGTACATACTACATGCATACCCATAAATATCCATGTATTTCATACTTTCATATGCATAGGACATACGTGTGTGAGTGTGTGTGTGTGTACAAAAACAACCAGCATCCATGCCAAATAAGCTATAGGTTTCAAAGTAGGAATACTTTGGTTCTAACCAAGAGTCATCACAATATCTGACTCAATGTGACAGTCAGCAGTCAACCTTATTCAATCAGATCCAGGAAAAAAAAAATTACCCTAGTGGCACGCATTGAGGACTACAAATGTTGATATTGAGGTTTGACTTTTGAGCAGTCCCAGGAAGTTTAGAGTCTCGAGGAGGGGAATAAGTGTGCATTGGGGAAAGGTAAAGAAAATTGAAAATTGTAAATTTTTTGAGTAAAAATATCAAGTTTTTGAGAAACTCAATTGAGATTTTTATTCAGATTTTATTTTTCTTGAGTTTTATATTTATGGGTATCTTAAAATATGTCACTAGTTTGGTGATCGATTTGATTATTTTTCTTCTTTGAACTTGTTTGGTAGAGGCAAAGCAAAACAAAAAATCAGTGGAGTCAATACTTATAAATTTTATATACAATTTTTTTTTATAGAAAAAAACTGTATGTAGAAAGGGGATTCCGAAAAAATCAAGGGGAGCCATTGTTCCTCCTAACCCCCCTCTCCCTCCACCTTTGATCACAGGGGATCAAATACACCGATCACAAACCAAGATCATGAACTTGTTTGGTTGTCAAGAAATTGTAGGAAAATAATAGATATAAAAAGCTTCCGAGGCGGCTGCAGGTTCGGGTACCCGCAAAAGGATGCAGAGGCAGGGGCAGGGGAGGAGAATGGTCCACCATGTGCCATCCCTAATCCCATTTGCGTTGGAAAAAATAACCTTGTCAGCTTAAATACATGAAACTTTGACCCAGGGGTAGCCTTTTTTCTTTTCTTTTTTTGAAAATGTGGGGAACCTTTCTAAAAAAGAATCATTTAGACTCGCCTCTAGGCAATAAAACCTACGGGCAACTGACCCTACCCACCAAAACCAGTTGCCAGGCAATCCAAGGCATTGACGGGCTAAATAGTTTATGCTCATGCCCATAGCAATGACCAAGGGGCATCCTAATAATCGTATAGAAACTTTCTTCCTCCCAGTTACTTTTTCTACCAGTGCATCACATTCTTTGCCCATTTTTCTTCTCATTCAACTTGTTGATCTCATGTCTAACTCCACAATTACATCAATCTCATCCACCTAACTCTACAATTCATTCAAATGAAATCAGAATCATCATTCTCTTCAACCATCAGTCTTCAACACTTCCACATGCCTACTTTTTTTAAGCCACCAATCACAATTAACAGCCATTCTGCTTCCATGGTGGAAATCGTCTCTTTAGCAAAATCCTCATAACTAAGCTAGCTTCTGTTTCAACCAAAAACCTTTAATCCTTTAGATCTGTCCTTTCTTTTAAAATAAGCAAATCAAGTAAAGTATGATAAAGCTATCCTTTATAGTTGTACAATAAAGCTAATGAAGTAGTAAATAAATAAATAAAAATTCCGTCAAAGTAATCACACCTTATTAAAGTTATTCCTTGTTTCTTTCTGCTCTAAATTCTAGTTGTAGAACAGTTCCCACAAATATCAGAATCAGGGAAAAAAACAATATAACAATAAAATCAAAGACCAACCTGTACTAGTACGAAGTTTCAGGTAAATTTCATCACGAACCCTGCCTGATGAACCCTTGCTTAGCCTATCCTGTAGAGAATGCCGAATAGCACCTACAATCCATCAAATTGAAAAACTTAAAATTATCAGAGGCAGCACAAGGCCAATCCATGAGTCTATTCTAAGGTCATAAATATGAAACACAGAAACAATACCATTGACATGCACTAACCACGTAACCAAGCACATCCAAAACACTTAACTGACAAATAATCAAGTAGCAGCTTATTGAAAGGCCTTACTTGCAGAAACCTGTTGAGATTTATTGTCAATCTGCAAGATGATTGATTTGCTGCTTAAAGAGCCATCCCTGTTTAAATCAATGCTTATGGGAGCCCTAGTAGCACCATTTTCACCAGTTGGCTGTTCATCATATGTTACAGCAAATAAATCAGTTTAAGGAGAAAAAAGCATTCACATTAGCAGAAGTGCATAAAATAAAAATAAAAATTGTCATGAGGCTCAAACCAAATATGACCTACCAAAACAGGATGCCCTATTAAACTGTTCAGCACTGCAGATTTACCAGCTCCCTGACCAAAGTGTCCACAGAAAAAAAATATTAAAATTCCAAAAGAAATGACTTTCAAAAGAAAAACAACAAGCAAATCTTCACACGCTGCAAAACTTTCTCCATCATTCTTTTTCTTTCCTGATAAGTTACGAGTCACATGCCCTTGATCTATGGTATAGCCGGTAAAGAGGTTGGGTTGAGGACTTCTTAGGTTTAAATCTTAACAATCAAGTTTAAAGTAAATAAACAAATAAAATTCACCTCCTTATCATTCAAGCAGTAACAACAGTTGCTCACTCAAGAGGCACAAGCAAAAGGCACTCAAATTATATAATCAAAGCATTTGTAACAAATATATGGAACATCATACAGTGTGGATTATCTGATTGTTCGTTGTAATAGGTCCACCATTATGATGTGGCCGTTGCCCAAGTCTCACATCTTTATTAATTCAAAGTATCTTTCTTTTTTTTGGGTAACAAAACTCATGCACCCATACGAGATAGAACATTTGACTTCACCCTCCACACATTATTTATGGAAGAGAGAAAATGCCATTGGTCCAAAGACCATTTACAAATTTGGAGCATCCTTTGAAACATTGGTTATCTGCCTTAAGATCATTTGGTCCACCATTATGAAGTGGCCCGTTGCCCAAGTCTCACATCCTTATTAATTCAAAATATCTTTCTTTTTTTTGGGTAACACAACTCATGCACCCATATGAGATAGAACATGTGACTTCACCCTCCACACATTATTTATGGAAGAGAGAAAATTCCATTGGTCCAAAGACCATTTAAAAATTTGGAGCATCCTTTGAAACATTGGTTATCTGCCTTAAGATCATTTATATATATATATATTTATAAGTAGGAAATATAGCCAATGAGCTATAGCTCAGCCATTTCATAACTATAAAATCCAAGCTAACAATAAAATCCATTTTATACTTCGAAATCGATATTAATATGAATTACTGATAAACCAAGTGAGGCGTATAACAAAAAACCATTTCAAATTGTTCAAACAAACACGATTTAAAAAAAAAAATAAAAAATCCCCACAGTTGTTCAAACCAACATGCTCTTCAGTGCTCAATCCTCAAACCCATTTTAAGGTACAACAGAATTCAAAATCCTTCACAACCGCGTCAATCACTACCCACATATTCAATCCCTTTTTTATTTATAGGATTCTTTTTTCATCCCAAACCCCAACCTCTTCCAATTCTTTCTTTTTTTTAAATAATTCGATAGTTGGATGTCTCCGTTGGAAACACCAGAAAGTGTCAGTTGAGCTTCAAGGCTCTTGACCACATTTTCAATCTTTCATACTTATGAGTGATAGCAAATTCTTCACTCTCATCCTAAGATTCCAAACCTTCCCAGATCGCATCTCTACTACCTTACACCACACACACACACATATATAAAGCTTCAGAAAATCGCTGGATCACAAAGATCCATTCCTCACTGTATATACACATTTCCTATACAAAAAAAAAAAACTCCCCAAATTGATCTCCAACCAGTTTGGTTGAGAAGATCACTGGATCCAGAGATCCATTCATCATATCATATGCACACATAACCATATACGCATAAATAGGTATAAGGAGGAAAGGACATACGACATTGCCGAGAACGACGACGTTGAGGAAAGAGGAAGGGCGTTTGGATGAGGATGAAGAGGATGATGATTCATCGAGGTCCTCGTCGGCGAGGAGAGAAGAAGCTTGGCGCATGGAATCGGAGAGCTGAGCTAGTTCTTCGATGGCCTCCATTTTTTTTTTTTTTTTTTGGATTTTCTGAGAGAGAAATGGATCGGAGATTTTGAATGAAATTTGAAAATGAAAGATGTCACTCAGAGAAAGAGAGAGAAGACAGAGAGAAAGAGATTTTGAAATGAAATGATTTGGATCCAAGTGGAGGAATTTTAATTAGGGCTTCTCAGATTCAAAAAAATAATAATTGGGAAATGAAATGAAATGAAAGCGAGAAATGGTTTTCTGTTTGTTGTGGTCGTGGCCTACAGGTGATGAAATGAAACAGTTATTTTAAACAAATTCACAGGAGTTACTAAAATTATATTTCAAACTCTCTCTCTCTCTCTTTCTTTTTCTTTTTTTTCAAAAATATTATTTTCTTCTCAAAATTTTCTTGGACTTTTCAGTTAAAGGGTCTTTTTTTCTTTTCTTTTTTTTTTTGGGTAAAATTTAGGTAAAGTTTAGTTAGGTACATTAGTTTTTTTAATTGAATTCAAACATATAACTGTATTGAATTTAAATATTCTTAAAAAATATAACATTGTTTGTGTTTCATTGATTAATGCAATCATGTGTTTGAATTCAATTAAAAAACTTAATGTACCTAACCTAAAATTATACCAGACATTACATGGTTCAATGTTGTTAACTTAATAACCTCTACAGTGACATTATTATTTAATTACTATTAATTTGTATTAATTAATTTGACATAGAGTTAGGACAGTACACATACACAAATTTTTGGATCGAGATCGGGTGCAATAGTTAAATATTACTGTACAATAAATCTGGCGATTGAGATTGAAAGGTTTTTTTTTTTTTACAAAAAGTAATTTTTTATACTTTTTTTACTACCTTTCAACTTTTGATCTTGACTATATAAATTTATCGCACCTGATTTCGATCCTAAATTTCCAATCCAAAAACTTCTAAACTTTTGAAATTATTTTGAATTACATAGATCTTTTTAGCAAATAAACATCACCGTTGTGACAGAACCCCAAATACACAACAAAATTCCAGACCAAGATACTTCTAAACTTTAGAGATTATTTTCAATTACGTATATCGTTCTAGCAAAAACGTATTCTATAGTCAAATTCGAATTTATCTAATCTAAATTCAATTTTTTTTAGTATTTCACATCTTCAACATCTAAAAGCTTATTTAGTCTTTTTATATTAAATCTCTAATATTCATATAAGAGTTTCAGTTTAATACAAAGATGAAAAAATTAACCCTCGCAGCCGTACTTAACACATTCTTAGGACAATCCACAAAATCAGCTACTTACCAAATATCAAAAGATAGGATACATAAAATATAAAATAAAAAAAGTTATTTTTTATCATATAAAACGACACCAAACATGCTCATTTTGCCCATGCAATAGTTAGAAAAGTAATGTTATTCAATGAACAAGATGAAAAGTTATAATTATTCAAAAACAACTTTTCATCTCGATTATCGATTCAAAATTTATTAATAAATTTTTAAAAAGTTGAAAAGTTACTTTTTCATTAGACATACGAGATGTCACTTTTCATTCAATAGACGAGATTAAAAGTACATGATCTTGATTAGTGATCGGTGTTCTGGATCCCTGTGATCAAAGGTGGAGGGAGAGGGGGCTTAGGAGGAACCATGACTCCTCATGATTTTTTTGGAATCCCCTTTCCACATATAGTTTTTTCTATAAAAAAATAAAAAATGGTGTATAAAATTTATAAGTATTGACTCCCTTGATTTCTTGTTTTGCTTTGCCTCTACCTATGATTAATATCCAAGCTCTTAGTCCGAGCCTACTACCCCTACCAACATAAGTATATACTATTTGACTCTATAGACTTGAAAGTCCTCTTATCTTGCTATGATAACTCCAATAAAATGTTCCACCTCACATCAGTAAGTAGTAAGTACTTCGTGAAATTAATATAAAAGATTCATTAAATAATGTCAATATATAGTTCAGGACTACAAATAAATGTGTAAGTCTTCCTCTCACATGAATGGTGGGTCCCACTAATTAAATTTATGGTAGGACCCACCACCCTGTGAGAGAGGGGACTACTCATTTATTTGCAGTCTGGGACTACTGAATAATTATTAAGGCGGTAGAACCAGCCAATTATATATATAAAGATATATATATAACAATATGACAAGATATTTATTAAGGCGGTTGGACCAGCCAATTATATATATTAAAACAAGTTTAATATAAGGGATGTAAAAAGATAATGCAAGAGATTATTCAAGAAATTACTTTATTGAAAGTAATTACTTACGGATTACAAGTGTTTAATCAAGTGGATTAGAAGCTGGAAGTGTCCATGCTTGCTTACAAGTTTAGTATGGGTAGGGGAATTGGTAGACAACCTATTCTAATTCAAGTCTTTCAACACATGAATGCTTGAATATTTTAGAGAGAGAGTTGTTCTAAAAATTCTGCCTTACAATACAATAGAAAGCCATATATATAGGCATACTAATGCAATGGAAGGAGTCATCGGACAAGTCTTCACATGCATGAATTCCAAGTGGTCTTGGGACACCATCATTTCTTTTTGGAAAAGAAGTCTTGGAATCTTATGATGGCATGGGAGACAAAAGAACTTTTTACTATTTACTTTTCTTTTTGGAAAAGCAATAGTGAAGATGAAGGTGTAATTGCCGTAGATGCATTGGCAAATCTTTGGCAATATTGTTAAGACTTTTAGATGCTCGATTTACAAATGAAGGTCAAGCGCGTCTAGGAATGGTCGAAGCAAATCTCGGTCATGGTCCAATATGGTTTAATGCTAACCCTGATTTAACAATAAGTCTTGATGATGGTGCCCCTGAAAAAGCACTCACCCTAAGAATAAATACTTCTGGATATCACATGATAGAAGGAAGTCGTCCTCTTGCTTTAGTATACAGAATATACTATAAGTTGTTTAAAACAAATTTAAATCCTCAAGCTCTAATAAAAGATCCTCAAGAACAAACTTTACTGCTTCAAGCTAGTAGAGAAGACATTAATATTAATGTCCCCAAAATGATTAAATGGGAAGATATTAAACTTCCTGATGAATGGGATCTCCCAAAAGAGATGCCACCCACAATTCAAACCCCAATAAACATTGCTGAACAAGATAACTTAGAATCTGTTGTACAATACCACGATGGTACTGTAAAGATTAAGTTTGACCATAGCAAACCTAGAATACCTCCTTTAATAAAATATCAAAGTTCTAGACACTCATTTTCTGGTTCTTCTTCAACTAGTAAAAGAGACCAAGATCTAGAAAAAGAAAAAGATTTAGAAAAATATCTAAATGAATTAAATCTTAATAAACAAAAAGAAAAGAATAAAAACTTAGATATTAAACAAAAAGGTGTTAAATCAACATCTTCTCAAGTTGAATCAGCCTATTATACGGTTGATAATAATAATAATAATAATAAAACAAATGAAGCTGTTGGATCTGATAATGAATCACTAGAACCAACACCCTCAGAAATGTATGGTGAAGATAACCAATTAAATGTGGTTAAAAAACCTTTTGAAATAAATTGGGAAATGTTAAATTCAGAATTTGATTCTGAAGAAAACAAGGGTCGTCGCGAAAAACATCGCAAAACCCACAATAAAAAAGAAAAACAATTAATTTATAAAAAATGGAAATTAGTAATGCAAGATTTAAAAAGAGAAATTTACTTTTTTGATTTTGTTGATAATTACTATCCAAAATTTAAAAAATTAAATGTGGTTACTAAATCTAAATGGATCCTACATGACAAAACATCAACAACTGTTGAATCCTCTCATCCCCCAAAAGAAAACATTCTAATAAATGTTGGGAAAGATGGAAAAGATTTAGTAAAAGCCTCCCCTTTCAAAATTCCTCCTACTAAGCCAGAAAAGGATGAAGAAAGAAAAATAATTGAACAAAATAACTATACCAATAAATGTTTAAATGTTATTGGTGATCAACTTGATAAAATTGAAACTAAAATTGATTCAATCAATATTGAGTCAAAACCAGTCAAAACAGACATTCCTTTAATAAAAACTCAAGAATTAAAGCCAAATCTAAGTCTTAAAACTAGTCAAACAAAAACTAGGGAAAAGATAGATCAAATGTTAAAAGATTTAAACAAAGTAAAGGATGAACCCTCTACTTCCAAATTAAATGTAATAAACAAAGACATAGTAACTATTGAAACCTGTTCTTCAAACTCAGAAGCTACTTCTGATGAAGAAATTAATAAACTTGAAAAAGCCTTTGGGAAACTCCAAAGAATCTATAATAAAAAACCAAACCCAACAACTTTCACAAAAAATTGGTATCCAAGGCCGACACCTCCAGATATGCAATTTGAAGAAAGAAGTTTTCAGCACCAATTCTCGGTGTCTGCAGATAAACTTTATGAGTGGAACATTGATGGACTTTCTGAGCAGGAAGTTCTAAATAAACTCAGCCATTTAACTATGGTAGCTAATAGTTATATGACTAATCATCAATTAAATCACATTGAAATAGTTGATTTATTAGCCACAGGTTTTTCTGGAAAACTAAAATCTTGGTGGGAAAAACATCTCACTGAAGAATCTAGAGCATTAATAAAAAATTCTGTTAAAAGAGACGAAGAAGGCAATCCTCTCTTCGATGAAAGAATAGGAATGGGAATTCCTGATGGAGTTAATACTCTTGTTTTCACAATAATAAGACATTTTATTGGCCAACCTAGTAACATTACCTCTAGGATCCACGACCAATTAAGTAATCTTAAATGTCCAACCATGAGTGACTTTAGATGGTATGAAGATGTCTTTACCTCTAGAGTTATGCTAAGAGATGATAGTAACAAACCATTTTGGAAAGAAAAATTCATTGATGGTTTACCTAATCTTTTTGCCCATAAAATTAGGACAGTATTAAGCAACTCCAATGGGATCATTGATTATGATACCCTAACTTATGGAGATATAATAAGCACAATCAAACAAGAAGGTTTGAAAATGTGTATTCACTACAACAAAATACACCTATTACAACAAGAGTTATTACAACAAAAATGATTATTGTGGTAATACACGTACTATTACATCAATTCATTAGATTTCGTTGCAAGAGTTACTTAAAAACTGGTAATTTATTACTTCAAAAATAAGTTGTTGTAATAGGTTGTAAAATATCGTTGCAATAAATCATTATGTAATTTATTGCAATGAAGTTAGTAGTTGAAGCAATAGTTATGAATATTACAATAAGACGTTTTGTTGCAATAGGAAAAATATGATATTACAACAAGATGCTTTGTTGCAATAAAAAAAATATAATATTACAACAAAATAGTTGTTGCAATAAGAAAAATATTATATGAGAATATGAGAATAGAGAGTGAGAATATGAGAATATGAAAAATATTATACACGAATATGAGAATAGAATATGAGAATATGAGAATAAATTCATTTCCTCACTCAGTCTTTTACATTTCAAATCCAAATCTCTCTCTCTCTCTCTTTCTCTCTCTCTCTCTCTATAGCTCTCGCTCTCAATTTCTCTTTCTTTCTCACAAATTCTGTTTCAGAGTCTTCCTCCAAAGCAACGAAGATGATTGTGAGTCTCAAGTAAGTTATAGAGCCGTACACTTCTTCCTCTTCGTTTCTCTTTGAATTTTTTGAAATGGCATTCTAGGTCTTGATCATCACTTTGATTTGCTGCGTCTGAATTATGCTTTTTCTCAGAGCCGAAGATCAGAACCAGTTACAGCTCGTGGAACACGACGAAATGGACGACGACGAAGACCTCTTTGAAGCGATCGGCAAATGTATGCTCTACAATATTTCTGTTTTCTATTTGGCTCAGCTCTAGCTCTTTGATTCTCTGTTTTGGCGTCTCTTTGCATGGGTTTTGGTTTTGTCAAATAATATTCAAGAAAGTATTTTACACTGATCATATAGATTTCTAAAGAGTTAAAAGTGATTGATCTATGGTTTGTATAATAGATTTAATGATATTCTGAGCAAAAGAAAAGGAGGAAGATGGTATTGAGAAATTTGTCTAGATGCATGCTTCATATCAAACTAGGAGGACTCAGGATTATGTTCTATTATCTATATGGAAATTATGTATGGGATGAAGCCAATTAAGCTACTTGTTGATCAATTTACTTATACTATACAAAATTTTGAAAGGGTTGATCTGTTTTCTCCTCAGTATTATCTTAGTTTTCTTCAATATTATCTCTATTTTGATCACTAAATTTTGATATGTGCAGAATGGCCGGGACAAGATTAGTCCAATGGTTGAATCTTCTATTATGTGCACTGGTATTGCTTAAAACAGAAGGCGCTGATGTAGGAATTACTTTTGTCCAGGATGCAGTAGCAAAAGGAGCTGGTAAGAAACTTCTTGCAAAATAAACTGATTAAAAATTGAACCTTGCTTCGTTTCCTTTCAAATTTCAATCCTTATAAATAAACAATAAATTCTTTCAAATCTTCGTTTCATAATGTTCTGAAATTTGTCCAATGGAGCAGTTTGTCCAGATGGAAGTCCGCCAGCTTATCACTGGGATAAGGGAGTTGGTGTAGGAATTAACAATTGGTTGGTTCACATTGAGGTTTGTCCTTTTGTCTTTATCATGTTTAACAATTTCTTTAAAAGAAAAAATGCCATAATGCTTGAACGGATTGCCTATAGAAGAAGGAAAGGGTCAAATTGCTAATACTGAAGCAACTTCTAATGCCAAATAGTTCAATAATTCTAATTCATCTGCATTTATTATAAATAAAACGAGTAGAGAAAGCTGAATAGTGTAATTGTGATCACATGTTATGACATTTAAATGCAATTATGTGCAGTAAATGAGCTAAGAAGTAGCTGGGTTAATATTTTGTAGTGAGTGGGGAATGATAGTATTGCAGAAGAAGAGCCTTGAGTCCTTGATTTGCAAGCTGGCCTGGGCTGCTTGAGTTTACTATATTTGGTGCCAGAGGATTGATTGCAAGAATCTATGAGGGGAAAAGTTTATCTGAGGATGCCATACTTGAGAAGATAAAGAATGGTGTAAGGAATCAAGTTGGAAGTTGTAAATGCATTAAAAACTTTCTTAGTAATAGGGTTCTGTGTAGCAGTTGAAATATTTCTTTCTTTGGGTTTAACAAGGAGTCAGGTAGCTAATTGGTTGTAAATAGTCCTAAGAATGTGATTCTTACTTAATAGTTAATTGTTTGTTTAGGGGTCAGTTTCTTATTGAACTTCCCGTGTTAATAGTGTCTTGTTATGCTGTGAAAAGGATGTTGGGCTGTAATGCTTTTTCTTTGAATGAAATTTCACTTATTCATCTGGGAAAAAGAAAAAAGAATATGCACTCAACTGGATAAAGTAGATAGCTCCAGATGATGAAAATTGTAAGCAATTAAAAAGCAAGATATTTCACAATATGTAAAAGTATCTAGACTCACCTTGGCTTCTCTACTACGCCCTAAATGTTGCAAGGATGCTAAAAAAAGGGTATAGTAGGTCTAACTATATTTTTCTGCACTGATATTATGTAATGCACTGTCTATATTCTCACAATTTCTTTTGATAAGTAAACCAGAGATTATCATCTATGGAATAACTTGATTGACTTTGATAATCATTTAGTAATGCTTATACATTTCTATGTAGATATATTTGTTTAATCATTGTTACATTGAGAATAATTCTATCTGGACTTCAGATTTACAATAACAGACACTTGGAGCATCCTAATATGTAACACAAGTGGAAAGGAAATCTTATTTGGGTTCAGCAGACTGAAAGTTAAAGTACAGTGATCTTAAGGTCCTGCATTTTGCTTCTTGTTATCATCATCAACTTTCATGGATTTCAGCTTTTCTAGCTGATGGGCCATGTCATAAGTTGCATGGAGACCAAAGAATACATAGTATAGTAGCATTACAAGGCTGCAGATTCCAAATCTGATAAATGACTTAGAACCCAAAGATCCCATGAGAAAGATGTTTGTTGCAATTGACAATGATGGAAACCAGGGGACAAGTGGAACCCCCCATACTTTTGGTGTCCTCTGTTGAGGTACAAACATTGAAATTCCTGCAGTCCCCAAGAACCAAATAGGGACAGCAATGGTGTATCCAAGCCAACCATTGGGATTTAGTCCCCAGTAAGCTGAAGTGGCCACTGAGGATGAAATAATCATGAGCAAGAAGATAACTAGCTTTATGAGATTAATTTGCGGGGTGGTTTCTCTCACATAATATCTCCTCACAAGAAGTGCAACAGCCATCATCCCATCAAAAAATTAATACCTATTCATTCCAAAAAAGAAGAAAAGAAGAAGAAGCAGTACCTATTCTTAATTAAAATTTTTCTTTTGGTGTGTAGGGTTCAGCAAAGAATTTGGCTCCTTCATGCACTTCAAAGATAAGACCAGGGTTGGTAAGTGCATCTATTCTGGTATTAGTTTCACACTTCACTATTTCCTCTTCAAGATTATGAATACTTCTTCTCAACTATATTGCAGTGTTTCTTTCCCCAATTCATGGCACAGCAAATTCAAACACCAATCTTTTTTGTAAATGCAGCCTATGATTCGTGGCAGGTAAGCTCATTGTATTCCATGATAGAGATTACTATTTCTTGAAGTTCTTTCCAATTTGATGTATTACATCTGCCATTCTTCCTCTGGTTGTACTGTTGTAGTCTATTGCGACTTTTAAAACTTTCCTTCAAATATGATATTTCCGTTGCCATGAAGGTAAAATAAAGTTATAAATTGAAAAATAGAAAACCTGCCACTAGCTTTGGTTTAAGAAGTATGAATGTCTTCGAGACTTAGCATTTCACCTGCTATTGAGCTATGTGCATTTAACATTCTGATACCTTGAGACCAGTCCATTTCTCATCCCTAAATAATTGAAAGGGGGATAAAATTGGTGTGGCTTCCCTTCATCCTAGAGGATATAACTTTATAAGCAACATTACTGACATAATTAAAAATTTGAGAAGCAACTTCAAATATCATCTTTAAAATCTGGCCTTGTGCTTGATGTAATGATAATTCATTTTCTTTTAAAATAATCAATTATTATCTCATTTTTAGTGAAACTGGAACCTAAGGCCAACCCCAATCCACCCCACTCCTTTGCCACCTGAACCAAGGCCTTGGAGCCTACAGTAATTTATTCTCTTTCTCTAGAAATGTTTACCTTTTCTGTGCATTTATTGAAATCTGATCTGGTTTAGGCCTCAAGTGCTGGAGAATTTTGTATCAACATGTGAATTTCGTGTTTTGGCAGCCAGGTTTTATTTTGCCAGATCAAATTGCTTGAAATTTGGAAGAATTTCTTTTTTTAACGTCTTAAAAACAGGATCAACTAAGCTTTGAAGATGGGTTTACCCACCTTCAGCCATCTGATGCGACTTTGTGTTTTAGGATATATCTGTTTTTCTCTAATTGGGATGTATCAATTCAGTTTTTCCCCCTCTAAAACTAAAATTCTGTTTCTAAAAAAAGCTTTTGTGAAGCATTCTCTGATAACCAATACAATGAACTATAATAATCTCAAGAACTGGTGGAAGACCATAATGTGATTATTCGAAAACTACTTTCTTGTTCTCATGATTATTCTACTTTACTGTTTTTTTCCCAATTATTTTCATAATAGTGAAAAAAGAATCATAATTGCATTGGGGAGGAGCAGCTACATTTGCTGGTCTGCATTAGGCATTTTTGTCTTCATCTTTAAGTGCTTTGAAAAGTGTGAGAAAGTTGAGGTGTTTTTGGTGAAGTCAATAAATGGACCTTACATCAGTTTTATTTATTTCTTTTCTTCAAGTTGGTTTAAAGTCAATAAATTTTTTTGTCATTAGTACAAAGGAATTTCTGCAGCATTATGTTGGAATTTATTAGAAATATTGATCTGGTTATTAATTATTTGTTAATAAAAATTAGAGTTCTTTAGTTACAAATTTTAAAATATAGTTCGGAAGTTACTTTTGCACCTTTTCTTTCTTTTTTTCTTTTTTTTTTTTCAAAAATTGTTCTGACCATGTTGTTTTGGTAATCAAACAGGCAAGTTTCTATAGAAGAAGGAGATGCCAAGTCTCGTGAGTATGGGTTCATTAGTGTTTTTTTACATATAGACAAATAAAGAATGATTGTTTTTTTGTTTATCTATTGAGTAAAGTTGATGTGGATAGTTTTGTACAAATTTTGATAAGCATGTTATATACATGTTTATATATCGAGTTCTCACAATTTTTTTCTTTTTTATAGGGAGGTAACCAAATATCGTGGCTTTTGATTGATACATGGATGAAACATGGAATTGGAGCTCAAAGAGAATTTTGTGTTTGTTGTAAATCCATGAATTTGTATCCATTAATGACTTAAACTTAGACGAGGGATTATTTTTGTACTTATGAATTTTATGTAGAAGTTGTAGTTATTAATATTGTGAACTGTTATAAATTTTCTATCTTTTTGTAGATTTCTTGATTTTGTAAATATTGCTCTTTATTTGGTTTTTATATTATTAAACAGGACTGGTGACAAATAGAAATATCAACAATTAATGCTACTAAAAAAATAATAATAATTTATTGCAACGAAATGGTTGAAACAATACCTTATCGCAACGAAATAATCGAGGCAATAAAAATGCTATATAACTTTATTACAACGAAATTGTTGAAGCAATACCTTATTACAATGAACTAGTTGTGGTAATAAATGAAATTATCGCAACAAAAATCTTGTTGCAATATATGATATTTATTGCAATAATATATTTTGTTGCGAAAACCTATTACCACAGGGTTTATTGCAACGGTTAAAACCTATTACCACAGAGTTTATTGCAACGGCTTGCAACGACTAACTTTCGTTGCGATAAAAGTTTATTGCAACAAAATGAAAGTTATTGCAACAAAAAATTTCGTTGCAATTAACCTTTTTTCTTGTAGTGATTGAACAACGTATTGCCAAACAGCAATATGATAATAAAAGAAAAGCTAAATATGAAATGGGAAACTTCTGTGAGCAATATGGAATCTCATCCATAGCTCCTTCCCAAAGAAAATATACTAAACATAAAAAAGAAAAATATAATAAACAAGGTAGGATTTGGAAGAAAAAAGAAAAATTTTCAACCCAATGAATACTATAACAAAAATAAGAAATTTCTCTAAAAAATCTAATAAAAATTATAAAAAATATGATAATAAAAAATTTGATAAAAAGAAAACAAAATGTTTTAAATGTGGTAAATATGGTCATTTTGCTAATGACTGTAAAGTTAAACAAAAAATAAACCAACTCCAAATAAATGATCAAGAAAAAGAAGAATTATATAATCTTCTTGAATTAAGAAATACTGATAGTGAAAATGAAATATCACCAGATGAGATTGAATCCTCCTCTGATGAATATTCATCTTCATCGTCCTCAACCCCAGATATAAAATTTGGATGCACAGATAATTGTTGTGCAGATAAAAGAATAAATGTCATGTCTAAACAAGAAGAACAAGAAGAATTACTCCTTAGAAGCAATAAGTAAAATTAATGACCCAGATTTAAAATCAAGCATGCTTCACAAACTTAGGAAAATGCTTAATAAAAAAGATGAAGTAAAAGATAATAAATTTCCTAAACCCACAATAAGCCTTTCCGAAACCCTTGAAAGATTTAATAAGCTTAAAACAAAGAAAGTAAGCCTTGAAGACTTACAACTTGAAATAAAACAAATTAAACAAGAAATCATCCAATTAAAAGATGTCAACAAACAACTTGAAGATAAAAATCTTAAATTGGAAAATAAAAATAATAAATTAGAAGACCGAGTATCTATCCTTGAACTCGATAAAATCTTCAAACCCATTAATAATCATGAATCTTCCTCTGAAGAAGAACAACCCGAATCCTCTTATAAAAGATTAAATAAATCTGATGATGAGATTAGATATTGTAATCTCTTGAATAAAATTGCGCCAGTCAGATGGCACACATATGTTAAATTAATAATTGATGACTTTGAAATAGAAGTCATTGTTCTGGTGGATACCGGAGCTGACCTTAACTGCATTCAGGAAGGTCTAATCCCAACTAAATATTTTGAAAAATCAAATGAAAAATTAAGCTCTGCCAATGGCAGCAAAATGCAAATCAAATATGAGATCAATAATGCTCATGTCTGCAAAGACAAAGTCTGTTTTAAAACATCATTTGTTCTTGTTAAAAATATAAGTGATAAAGTAATCCTTGGATTACCCTTTATCCATTTATTATTACCTTTCACAACAGATGTGGATGGTATAACAACTGCTCCTTTTGGACAGCCTGTTAAATTTGAATTTCTTCAACAATTTGAAGAAAATGACATTAAAATGTTGCAAGATAATTTAATCTCACAATCAATTTGTCTGATTAAAAGTAAAGAAAAACATGTCAAATTCTTACAAGATGAAATTCATTTTCAAAGAATTGAGAGACAATTAAAATGTGAAATTCTTCAACAAAAAATTGAAAAATTCCAAAGCCAATTAAATCAAGAAGTTTGTTCCAGTCTCCCAAATGCTTTCTGGAATAGAAAAACTCATGTTGTTAAACTTCCTTACATTAAAGATTTTAATGAAAGAAATATCCCTACTAAGGCCAGACCCATCCAAATGAATCAAGAAATCATGGAATTTTGTAAAAATGAAATTAATGATCTACTTGAGAAAAAGATAATAAGGCATAGTAAATCTCCTTGGTCTTGTCCTGCCTTCTATGTTCAGAAAAATGCTGAACTAGAAAGAGGTGTCCCTAGACTTGTAATAAATTATAAGCCATTAAATAAAGTCTTGGAATGGATAAGATATCCAATTCCCAATAAACAAGATTTAATAAATCGATTGAGTGATTCAGTCATTTTTAGTAAATTTGATCTTAAAAGTGGATTTTGGCAAATCCAGATCCATGAAGATGATAAATATAAAACTGCATTCACCACCCCTTTTGGTCATTATGAGTGGAATGTAATGCCTTTTGGATTAAAAAATGCCCCGAGTGAGTTCCAAAATATCATGAATGACATTTTCAATCCTTTTAGTAAATTCTGCATTGTCTACATAGATGATGTTCTTATCTTCAGTAAATCCATTGATGAACATTGGAAACATTTATATACGTTTCTAGACACTATTAAACACAGTGGTTTAGTAGTCTCCTCCCCAAAAATTAAACTTTTTCAGACAAAAATAAGATTCCTTGGTTACAACATCTATCAGGGTAAAATCAGTCCCATAGATCGAGTCATCAAGTTTGCTGATAAATTTCCTGATAAAATTCTTGACAAATCTCAACTCCAAAGATTTTTGGGTTCATTAAACTATGTTGCTGACTTCTATCAAAATCTTAGGAAGCAATGTAAACCTCTATTTGATAGACTCCAAACAAATCCTTCCCCTTGGACAGATGTTCACACTTCCATAGTCCAAGATATTAAAAAATATGTTAAGACTCTGCCTTGTCTTGGCATTCCAACAATAAATTCTTTCAAAATTGTTGAAACTGATGCCTCCGATATTGGATACGGTGGTATTCTGAAGCAAAGAGTCAGTCCAGATTCTCCTGAACAAATTGTTCGTTTCCATTCTGGTGTCTGGACTAAAGCGCAAAATAATTATAGTACTATTAAAAAAGAAATTTTATCTATAGTACTATGCATCAATAAATTTCATACTGATTTAATAAATCAAAAATTTCTCATTCGCATTGATTGCAAATCTGCAAAATATGTTTTAGAAAAAGATGTTGAAAACATTGCATCAAAACACATTTTTGCCCGATGGCAATCTATATTAAGTATTTTTGATTTTGACATTGAATATATTAAAGGAAGCCAAAACTCCATCCCTGACTTCCTTACCCGTGAATTTTTGCAGAATAAAGATGGCGGGTAAAAACGCCAAAAAAGCCACCTCCACCTCCAGCAAAATTCCACCCAATAAGCTCCCAGAAATAAAGCCAGAGCTAGTAACCCCTAGCCAACTTGTTAGGTACAATCCCCAACAAGCCTCTTCCCAAAATAACCCATCATCCTCCAGAATGATATCCTTAGGAAAACCTGTCCAAAGCAGTTCTTCCTTCGCAAAAGCCCTTGTCGAGTCTTATGACCCGTATAATAAAAAGATAGTCCCTGCTACTCCAGCAGCCCCAATTAAACATAGAAACAACAAAAAAGCTGTTTCTCCTCATCATCTCCTCTTCGCTGAAAAACTTTTCCAAATTGAGTTTGAACATCGAAGAATAGAGAACCCCCTCCACTTAATAAAATCATATTTCCCTCCTCATCCTACTGATGGAATCCAGCAGCATTACTGCCCCTCAGTTCCATATAAAACCATCCATTTCTACCAGAATATTCTCCAGCAAGAAGGCTCAGTAGAAATAAAATCCATCTTAGGGAAAACCCAAGAAACTAAAGATCAGCTTCTGTTCCACAAGATTGAGATCATTAAATTCACTCATCTCCGAGAATGGGGAAATCCCTGGATTACTCGACCTCTTAATAAACATGATTTTGGGTACACATATTATGATTACATTGATGCATGGTACAAAGTACTACTCATCCAATTTCCCAATATGGCCCATTCCTGGTTCATCCAATTCAATACGGAGTTCCAGTTCACTAAACCTGAATGCCAGCCACCACTTTGGTTCCTTAAATGGTGGTCCTTCCATGGCTCTCAAGCAGAAATCATCCCAGATACTCTGTGGAATTCAGTTCCTCCTACTAAAAAAGGTTCTCCTCCATTGAGCACTCACACGCTCAAGCAGGCTCTCCTCCACTTTACTAAGTCTTACAGGTGTTCAGAATATCACAGTCGATATCCTCCAATCCTGCTATTCTGTTTCAAATATAAAGTCCCTTGGATTGTCAAATGGAGTTACCAGATTAAAGACAATATTTTAATCAGGAACCATACAGTCAAATGGTGGGACAACTATGACAGAGATAGAATTATTAAATTTGTCTATAATGAATTCCCTGAAATAAAACAGGTTGAAGATCAGCCATCCATGCCAGATTTCCTTAAGGGAAAATCCCCTGAGGAGCTTGCAGAAATTTGTAAGTTTGCTGCCCAAGCCTGCCAAGCAGCCTCTGCCTCAGCCAGTGGCAAAGGAAAATCTCCAGCAAAATCTTCAGCATCCTCAGAAGGATCAACCACTGAAATGGTTCACCTTTCCCAGTTCTCAGTTCCAATGAAGAAGAATTGGTATGAAGACACTCTTTACCAGGATGCCCAAGACCCAAATGCTGAATTAGAAGAATATGAAGCCCTTCTTGAGGAACAACTCCTTGAATAAGGACTTATTGGCAAATTTACAGTCAGTCTACTACAGTAAAAATATTCTGTCAGAAGAATCTGCACTGTTAATAAGCATGTCCGACAAATAATAAAGTTGTAGTCCCTGCAGCAAATATTGCCAAAGATTTGCCAATGCATCTACGGCAATTACACCTTCATCTTCACTATTGCTTTTCCAAAAAGAAAAGTAAATAGTAAAAAGTTCTTTTGTCTCCCATGCCATCATAAGATTCCAAGACTTCTTTTCCAAAAAGAAATGATGGTGTCCCAAGACCACTTGGAATTCATGCATGTGAAGACTTGTCCGATGACTCCTTCCATTGCATTAGTATGCCTATATATATGGCTTTCTATTGTATTGTAAGGCAGAATTTTTAGAACAACTCTCTCTCTAAAATATTCAAGCATTCATGTGTTGAAAGACTTGAATTAGAATAGGTTGTCTACCAATTCCCCTACCCATACTAAACTTGTAAGCAAGCATGGACACTTCCAGCTTCTAATCCACTTGATTAAACACTTGTAATCCGTAAGTAATTACTTTCAATAAAGTAATTTCTTGAATAATCTCTTGCATTATCTTTTTACATCCCTTATATTAAACTTGTTTTAATATATATAATTGGCTGGTCCAACCGCCTTAATAAATATCTTGTCATATTGTTATATATATATCTTTATATATATAATTGGCTGGTTCTACCGCCTTAATAATTATTGTCATATTGCTCCATTATATTAAATTGTCTTTATATATAATTGGCTGGTTTTACCGCCTTATTAATCATATATATATTGCATATACTAATATATATTGCTTTATATATGCGCTGCTTCCCCCTTATATATGTATATATATATATATTTTTGTTTAGATATGTAGGATACAAAATGAATAGGAGTGGACAGAATAATAGAATGAGTAGCGTTTTAATAGCTAGGGAAGAAGAAAATTAATATTTTAAAGTTAAGGGATGAAAACCAAACTTCAAAAAAAAAATTAGGTATGTAAACAATAATTTTATCATTTTTATAAGTACTTTTCATCTTTAAAATAGGCTAAAAATTAGAGTTTTGTCCAACAAATTTAAAATATTACAGTTTCATTTCATCTATATTTTGTTAAATTTATACAAGGCTATTTCTAGCGATATTAAATTCATGATCCTAGAATTAACAAGAAATATTCAACAAATAAAACCAATCCACAATATCCATAGTAAATTGTAAGACTACTAGACCGAGCAAATTCAAGATCAGGTTTGTCATCACTAGCCAACTATCGCTATCGTCCATATATTTGAGAAACATAGCTTCATCAGTAGGATACATAGTTTCATCGAAATCATAATCATAATCATCAACATCTCTTTCTTTCTTTTCTTCTCTTCACGAAATGCTAGATGTTTCAACATGTCTATAATTAATCCAACAAGCATTCTAGTCAATAATCAAAATCTCAAGAGTAACATATGTATCAATGTGAGATTAAATACTCCTTGAAACACAAACAGAAAACCTACAAAAGAACCCAAAAAAGAGAGAAATTTTCCTATCCTATATCAGATTTGCCAAAACCAATAGAATTAAATGCAAAATTTAGAAAAGTTGGGGAGTTTGGGTCGCAAACAAGAAGGTTGCCTCCACTCCCAAGTCACTATATGATTAATGTCACATAGAACAAAATTTAATGAGGTGAGGGTAGAAGCAAGGCCATAAATAAAACTTTCTTCAAAATTTTAAACCCAAGTGACCCGACCTAACCCAATAGATTAATAGTTGGATATATTTTGGATTTAGTGTTAGTTTGAATTTAGTTTGGGCTATTTGAGAAATGGTTATGATGAAATTGGAATATTAGATAGTAAATTTTAATAATTTATGAAAGAATTAATTGAATAAATACCCATAGTCTACGTACATACATACATATATATATATATAGGACATAAGGCCGCACAATTATGAGTTTATTTCACGTGAACCCCTTTGGTCTAAGTATTTATTTATTACCTTTTCTCTCTCATCCCAATTCCCAACCCTAACCCTAACAAAAGTTCCTCCTAGCTATGGAGTATGAAGGTGAAGCAGTTGAGGTCGCTTTCTCTGGGCTTTGATGAACAATTACAGTGGTTTGACATTAAGGTACCAGACCCAGATTGCCTTCCTTGTTATTCTTATCCTGGTGTATTCGGAAAGGCAATAAAGGTTAAGGCAAACCTTCAGGAAAAGTTAAAACTCTCCAAAAATGGGAGTCATTGCCCAATCCTCCGTTCCATATCAAACCCAAACCAAAGCCAAAAGTACTCTTCTGATCTCCGCGGTTCTCAAATCTGAAAAACAGATTCTTGGATCTGAAACTTTTCGTGATCGGTCTATAACATTCTATACTTATAATGTCATGGATCGATCTTGGACAACACTGCCTTGCCCACGTCGTCATATACCGTTTCAAGACTTCCTCAGTATTTGCCAAGCCTGATTTTGTTATTGATGGCGGTTTTCCTACTTTGCTCCATTTATATGATCAGAGATTCTGCTTTCTGTTGCAGTCCTACATCTTTAACGAAAAATTCATCGTGAATCCTTGTTACCTTAATTGTTTCATAGTTGACATTTTTCCAATATTCAAGAACAAGAACTGTGGTCTCTGACTCTGACTCTGATTATGATTATGATCACCAATATTTCTCAGAGTTGAGTATTTCCATTGTCTCCATCCAAAAGAATGCCATGGACGAAAAGTTACACGTCAAGGATAGCATTCTGCTGTAAGTTTAATGCTTTCTCTTTATATCCCTTTCCTCTAACATGCCAAATATTTTTTTTGTTTATTATGTATTTTTCCCAAACAGATACTGGTACCAAATGCATCTTGTGTTTAAGCTAGCATTAGCAAAAAAAACAAGTATTACAAAGCCTATAACTAGACATTATGCATGCTGTATAGGGTGTGCTTGCCTTCTTAAATGTGGTACCTTATTATGTGAAGCCTTGTCATCCGTAACTCTTCAACATATCATCCATGGACCCCAAATCACCCTGATTTCTGAGTTTTGCAGAAATGCATAATTCTAGCTCTCTCCAAGATCCCAAGCATTTACAAAACTTAACCCGTGGCCTTCTAAATGTAATCTTTTTATCATGTTGCACCCCTAATGGGACCCATTATCAATTTTTTTTTTCTTCCCATTAATTTTACCCTACGCATGACCTTATCTGATGTGCACCTGAGAATAACATTTCAAGTCATTTATTTGTATGCTCTAACTTGCAGGAATGATGGATTTTTTACTTCAAAGAAGGAGATATCAAAGTTACCAAATGAAGTGCCAAAGAAGAAGAAATTCTACTATTCAGATGAAGAGTCAGAGAAGAAGAAACAAAAGTTATCTATCAATTGAAGTAAGTCTAAGATAATTCTAGTAGTAGGTTGCTTCCTTGAAGATTATGCATTAAGAAACTGGTGTACTTTGTTCCATGTTCTTATGCATGAACTTTATTGAAAAGAAGATGACACTATCAAATATTCCCAAGGCAATTTATTTATTTATTTTTTAAAAAAACATATGTGGTAAGTGTTTGAACTTGTGAATAGTTTGTAGATGTATCTCCCCAAAATTAAATAGTTTTGACATTATGCATGCACGCTTTTATTTGTTTTTGTAAGATGAATAAATGTTGTCTACCTCCTCTAAGCAGATGGCTAGGGTTTATGGATGTTGTATGTCTATATAATTTCATATAAATATAACGGTCCCACACCCAACCCAGATGAATGTGTGTGTCATGTGAAATATAAAATGCTAAAACACAATAATATCGGTATTGAGGCTTAATTTTATAACCAAAATCTTAAAGAAGAAGAAAAAAAGACCTAAATTAAAATGATGGTATTCGTGTAGAATTAAAGGGTATTGAGGCTTAATTTTAAACTTAAACTTACCTGATTTATAACCAAATCCTAAGTCGGTTATTAACGCCATTTAACGCTAACCGACTCCGACTCCGATCCAACTCCTAATTCAAAAATTAAAAATTAAAAACAATTTATTTATTTATTACTTTAAAAATTAAACAGCACTAAGAATTCCAGTAGGAAAGCATCTCCAAATTTGAAAAGACTTCAATTGGGAATGCCACACTAGGAAAGTAGGAAACCAAAAGGAATTGGAATAGCCAAAATCTATAAACCCACCTACCCATATATTTCTGCAATTCTCTCTCTTTAGAAAACAACAATAGAAATCAACCATGACTGATTTGTTGTTAGACTACGCCAAAGAAAAGTGGATTGACGGCAAATTCAAGGAGGCTTACGATTTAGCCACAACTGCCAAGGAACTCGACCCTTACTTTCTCAATGTCAACAACCTCTGCGCTGCATACAGAGTAGATTACGTGGTAGAGACCAAGAAGAACAAAGTGGGCCAAACTGATCTCTACGCCATTCTTGGCCTAAACCCATATGACCCTTCTCTCACCATAGACACCATCAATTCCACCTTCTGCAAATTGGTCAAGTTGGTTCACCCTGAAGTGCTTTCTTCCCCAGTTGCAGAGGGTGCTCTTCGATTTATCACCATTGCATGGGAGACTCTGACTAATGAATCTACTAAAGAAACGTATGATGTTCGTAACGGAGTGACTCATAAGACTGGAACTTGGAGTGGGAGTGATCAGAAGGCTCAAGTCATTCGAGTAGGGATGAAAAGATGTAGACTTATGGAGGACAGCAGTAGGATGATCTGTGCCAAAAGGGCAGGCTACCATATGTGACTTTTGGAAAAACAACTATAAACAAGTATATGATGATGTGGATCTCAAGGAATGCTGATTCTGTAAGGGTAATTAAAGTTTACCCTAGACTTCCTATAGTTTTTCCAAATACGAGGCTTTGACAAGTGGAGCCATAACCATGATTTTTGGTTCTATGATGGTGTACAAAAATGTAATTACCCTTATTTTTTCTTTCAATGGATTTTGTAAATTTGCTCTTGCTTTATGAGTTTTTGTGATTTTGATAACTCTACTTTAGAATGATGTCTTAGTACTTGTTTGTTTCGACGGGTCTCAACAATCACCTGAACTGTCAAAAATATATTTTTCATTGGTTTTTAGTACTTGTTTCAACGGTTCTAACTGTTGAAAATAGCAAAATTTACTGTAGTGTCTATACAAACCCTCCCAACGAGGAAACACTCAATAACCTTCAAAGGCATCACCTATTGATCAACCCCAAAAAGATAAAAGGTCACAAGACCACAATTCTCTAGCAACAGAACAATGAAGCAATAGATGTTCAAATGATTCTCCACAAGACTTACACATAATACACCTATCCCAAGAATCATATTCCCTTTGATAAGATTATTCACTGTCTAAATCCTTCAATGTACACATCTCCAGGCAAAAAAAGCAAATGCTCTCTTCCAATGGGAACTTTGCTATACCAAATGCTCTTCCAACAAATTTACACTTTTGTGTATTTTGCAGTTTGCTAGTTATCAACATGTTGACATGGAGTTATAGAGAGTTTAATTCCTTTATCTTGCTGGGCGGTCTAAGCTCTATTATTATGACTAAAGGCTTGATCTTTCACCAATAACCACAAATAATGAGGAACAACTTGGCTTGCTTCAAAGAAAAGGTTAGTTTAGTCTTTCCTCAACAATACCGTCACAAACATATTCATGAGTCATGACAGTGGGGGATGGTCAGCTATGGATTCTCAACATATTAATCTGGATCAGCCAGATGTATTCAAGGATCATTATAAAACACACAAACAAATGAATGCCTCAAGTCAATCAACTACAAAAGAAAGTCCAATGTAATGTAGGAATAATCAAATTAATTACCTGAATAAATTCATCTATAATCTAAAAGGAAAGAGGCCTTGCATTTTACAACAAGTGATAAAAGGAAGGGAGGGAGGGTGGATGTTATATACCAGCCAAAGTTTTTTTTAATAGGTTCATTACAAAAATCACAAAAAAAGTAATATCAACCGAGGAATTACATCATCATGGCCAAGAATAGGAAGACATAATATTTTGGTAGTTTTAGCTTACAAAATTCTTGAGCAACTTTTTCTAGATCAAGCCCACTATTTTCAAGTTCTTTTAAAAGCCATTTACAGCTGAAGTATTCGAGATTCGGAAAATTATAATGCCAAACAACCTATGCAAAAACAGATTAAATAAAAAAATTAAAATATATCAAGAAAGGATGAAAATAGAGTAGTACAAATATAATTATTAAACTTCAGTGGGCTCAAACTTATGTCACACCTTTTGGAGCCAAAGATTTGACAGACGAATCTGGTGATTGCTGCATGTTCACCTCACATCTAAAAGTAAATTTAGAACAGTAAGACACACACAAACAAACAATTAAGAGTAAGATTATGGGTTAATTTATTTTTTAAGGAATAAATAATTTGAGGATTAGCTTTACATGTAGTTTGCAGGTGCAGGTGCAGGCTGTTGCAATTGTTGCCTATTTAAGTCACATAAAAAAATATATTAGAAAAGAAGTTGACATTTTAATAAAATCATCTTGCTATCAAGCGCACCACGATAGATGTAAGGTTTTGTCTTGGATAAGTGGCCTTGAAATGATTAACGGGAGAAAATTAAAGTTGAATTTCAAATTTAGTAGGCCCTCATTTATTAAATTTCTTCTTCATTACTGTTGGACTAACAATAGAACTCTAAACGTCATATCCTTCTTTGGTTTAGAAAACAAATTAGCAGATGTAGCTAAAAAAAAAAAAAAAAAGCACACTTGAAAAAAAAGCAATATCTTAATGGCTTAAAAAAAAAAAAGCATGCTTTCACGCTTGAAAAAACAAAGCCGTTCCATTTTCTTTTTCTCTGATAGTCTTACCAAATTGCAAAATTTATATTTGTTATTTCGTTGGACTGAAAAAGTTGGTGTGTGGGCCTACGGCCTACCTTTTAATTCTCAAATTTTAAAATAGTTTCATTCTCTTTATTTAAATATAAATTGTTATTTATTTATTTCAATCTATTATGAGTTAATTTCATTATACTTTAGTGCATGTTAAATGATAAGAAAGTGAAGAAAATGAGAACTTGGGAAAGAGGATCCATGGAGAAAAAGAGAAAAATTTGAAGAGGAAAAAAGAGTAGAGAAGAGAGAAGAGTAATAAGAAAGATAAGAAAGAAGAAAGAGCTATGGGGATCGGAGGCTACGTACAATTATGTGGGATCTCAATCCATTGAACTTGCACTCTTCCCGATTGGAATTTATGTATCTCAACATGATGTGTCTCTACAAACAATTATGTCCTTATTTGGTTACGTTGAGTGCACTCAATTACTCCCGCTATCTGCTTCAACTAACACACAACGTGGTACAAAAGCTTTATTGTTGGGAAGTCTAGGGAGCTAATCCTTGCACATATCTTGGACCAAATATGTTTGAATATAAACCTTACCCCTCCCACTTTAAAGGAGACTAATAGTCACAATTTTTGTATCATATAATATATATATATATATATATATATATATATATATATATATATATATATATATATATATATATATATTTCTCAACCCACTCATGCTATAACCCTTGTCAATATTACATTTCTCAATATTTGTTTATTGTCAAAATATTTTAACAAACTCATCATTGGATGATTATATTGTCTTTCTAAATGATCAACAATTAAGAACTATCTTATATATAAAATGATCATTTTTTTTTTAGTTTAAATTAAAACATACTCAGAATGAAAGATTAGTTAAGGAGGAGAACTTTAGGATTGCCCTTATCAAAATATCAAGCCAATTAAAAATTATTGAGTTTAAGTAGTATGATATAAAGAAATAATTATATTAGATGTAACTAAACTTGACATTATATATGTCACTTGGGTATTCGGCCCAGTGGTAATTCCCCTTCTTAAAAAAGTCTCACCCTTCTACGAGGGTGTGGGTTCAATCCCCAGAGTCTTTAAATATACGTGTGTGTGAGTTTAGATTAGAATTTCTATTATATATATATAAGTAAATTTATGAATTTCATTCTGCTACTTTATGTCATATTTCAATTTTATCCCTAAAATATTGATTGTTAAAGGTTTAGCGATCAATAGCTATTGCATATATATATATATATATATATATATATATATATATATATATATATATATATCAATTTTTATGCTAAAAATATCGGGTTGTTTACATGTTCTTATAATGCTTGTGGCACATTAGGCTATATTGGGACTATTCAACAATGAGAAAGTCTATGGGCTACAATTTTTGTATTACAACTTTTACCAAAATTCTGAAGTGACAAATTATGAGTAGTGGATCATCACTTTCATATGAACCCATTATTTTTTCTACACCATTCATAGTTTGTCACGTCATAGTTATGACATAGAAGTTGTATTCCAAAACCTTTTCTTCAACAACTCAAAGAACTCAACGAAAACCTACCAATCCAATCCATAAAAAACCTCAGGCCATATGTTGATCTCATAAAATCAAAATATATGAAAACATGTGAATTTTATATTTTACAAAAAAAAAAAATAGAAAAATTTATAGTTCCTAAACTCTGATTTTGTGAGATCAACATATAGCCTAACATGTGTACGTCTATCACATAATTTAAAGATGAAGAGAAATATGACAAATGGTTTAAAAACCAAAATTGCATTTTAATCCAAAATTACATATGTGTGTAGAAGAGATATCTTTTTGCATATCATTTTACCAGATAGAATCAGATACACTATCAAATGGACTTCATTTAAGAGGATACCCATAGGTGATTGGAGAATACAACATGATGGCCCTTGGCCTAATAATGGCTAAAAGTGCTTCAGAAAAACACTATCTTGTAAACCAAGGCGCAACCACTACAAATCTTGTTAAATATGGAACATGATCATCTCCATTTTATTGAAGAGTCCATTTCACAGTTAAGATTTTATTTATTGTTTAAAGAGAATAGCTTGAGTAAATTGCTCGCTCTACTTTTGAGGTTGAAAGTGTGGGTAAAGTCCCAATATATGCTCTGGCATGAGGTCATGTCGTGTCAAGATTCCAACAATTGGAGGCCTCTGCAAAATGTAAAAAATTTCATAGTGGTTATTACTATTTGTGTGTGTTTCAAATATATATTTTGATGGAAACTTCTAAAAAGTTGAGAAAGGAAAAAAGATACAAATTCCATTTGAAAATAACACCACAAAATGCATATGGTGCGTCTGTGTATTTGTAGTGTGTGTGTGTGTGAATAGAGACACTAAGTATGCAGTTACAGTAAGATAGAGAATAGATATTCACAACTTCTGAACTCCTATCTGAAAATTGGCAAATAGATAACAAGTTTGCCTTACCATCCCAAGGCAAGTAGATCAATTAGCAAGGTAACATGTACCCTCCGATTATGTGCTCCACATGCCAAATTCATGAAAGTTGGCAACTTTTTTGTAGTCAAGATAATAGTACCCCCCAAATTTTTTTCAATTAGAAACACAAAATGCTATTCCAAAACTAGCCATTGAGTAAGTGAATACACGCATGCACGCGTGTGCGCGCACACACACACACAAAACTAAACATGGACTATCTCCTTTCTATGCTTACTAGCTTAACTTGAATGTGCTTCTACTAGACATGTATCTTTGCAAGAGAGAGAGGGAGAGAAAGATCTTACCCCTGGTGTCTTTGGAACAACCAACAGGTGCCTGAGGCCAAGCTGTCGAAAGAGAACTGCAGCTTTTGCTAGAGACATTGTCTCCACTACTGTATATGGGCATGTATTAGTGATGGGATGGAGATCAACATACATCTCCATCTCCTCTTCATTGATGTCTAAATCCTCCAGCTTGACCCCCTTGCCCGATCCTGCCTTTGCAAAATCATTAGCATTGAACATCATGTTGGATCCAGTCATCACCCTTTGCTTTGTAAACTTCTTTCCTTTAAGCAACACCAGCAGATGAGACCTCAGAACAAGCCCATACAACTGGGGAGCATCTGTGAAAGGTGGCTCATCAATCACAGGGAACCCATTATGCTTCATTGTTCTTAGAGCATATAAAATAGTCCCCACTTTTTCAACACCAGAAAATGTGATTAATGCACCAGAAACAACATCACTTGCAACCAAGTGCCTCATGTATGGTTCTGCATGGGCTTCCAAATAAGGTAACCCCTTTATTTTCACAATTTGGTCATAGACACCCTTGTTGAAACAATCAGCCACAGTTTTTGAAATAAGGAGAACTAGCATCACCAATGGGAGCATCAATAGATTGTTAGTAAGTTCAAGAAGTATCACACAGAGAGAAACAGTCATTCTCATGGTGCCCCCCAAGAAGGATGCAGCTCCAAGTAGGGCAAAGAAGCCCACATCAACATTAGAGAGAGAACCGAGGATATTCCCAAGAAGGCGTCCATAAGAGGCCCCAGCGAGTATTACAGGGATGAAGAGCCCAGAGGGAACGGCAATTCCATAAGTGATAATGCCTAGGAAGTATGTAGCAGCAAAGAAAACTATAAGAGTAGAGAGATGAAACTTCTTATCAGAACCAGAGCTAAATAGGTTGTGGATAGCATTATCATTGGTAGTCATAAAGAGGGAAGCCAGGTCATTGTAATGGTTAGGTGGACATTGGAAATTCTTGTAGTTTTCATAACGACCTACATTTGGGCATTGATCCGACAAGTGAGCAGGACAAGGAAAGCACTGTGATAGCCACGGTAGGCCATAAGAACAACAAGAGGTCAAAAGGGAGATGGTGATGACAAGAAGGATTTTAAAAAATGGACCTCTCCTGCAATTCATTCCCTACAATCAGCAACAGCAAAGCTATAGAAATTCTAGTTTAGTACTCATACAAGCATTTAACGTAAAGAGCTGTAAATGGTGTATGCATCTGTGTGTGTATATATATATATATGTTGTATGTGTATGTGTGTGTAATATGAAGGATAATGCAGGGACAAGTATAACCATTAGTAAAGTTATCAATATAAAGGGAATTTCCAGTGCATACTCACAATCAGCAACAACAAAGCTATAGAAATTCTAGTTTAGTACTCATACTAGCATTTAACTTAGACAGCTATAAATGTTGTATGCATCTGTGTGTGTGTATAGATATATACATATACACATATATATGTATGTATGTGTGTGCAATATGAAGGATAATGCAGGGACAAATATAACCATTAGTAGACTTATCAATATAAAGGGAATTTCCAGAGCATACTCATTGATGGTGCTATAAGTGCGAAGGACCTTGTCCACAAGATAATTGTAAAGGCTTCCCAAAAAGCCTCCAATCACTCCAAGAAATATTACTGCCAGTAGATCTGGGGTGGTGTAAGTGGGGTTTACTGAATTGACATCAAACATGATGAGGCCTCCTTCCCCAAATAGTCCACATTTTCCACCCCGGCAAAATACAATGAAACCCCTCAACACTACAGCTACTACAGCTGTTGTAAAAAATGTCCTCCAAAGAAGAGCACTCCTCCACCTAAAATTTAAATAGAAGAGGAAACTAATTACCTCAAGAAATAAGGGAGAAGAGAGCCTTGAAGTCTATGCTCATATCATAAATTCAGCAGGACCAGTGAATTTACCTCAACCTTGTAAAGTATTAAACTAAACTTTCTGCATTAAAATATTGGAATTGTTACAAAGCAAGGAAGTGACTTTTTGAATGCTAAAAGTTCTCTGAGGTTTTGAGTGATATCAAATTAGCTCATTGAGTTATGAGTTATAATCTCATAAACTCATATGTCTATTACAGTTTATGTTGAAAATTTAGCATTTGCAAATATAACACCAGAGAGAGAGAGAGAGAGAGAGACCATGAAGTTATTTCTTCAAGTGCAAAGAGGACCCCGCCAACTGGGGCACGGAAGGCAGCTGCTACACCAGCAGCAGCGCCACAAGTGATTAAATCCCGCCGGTCTCTATCATTTTTGAAGTATCTGAGCCACTTCCAAGTCAAACCATACTTGTGAGAACCACCCTGTCCAAGTAAAGAGGCTATGCAGGCACCAGTGTGTACCATAGGCCCTTCCTTACCCACAACAAATCCAGCAGCAACTCCAAAAATTGAACCAAAAATCTGCCACGTTTGGATGATGCAATTAGTACTAACATATTTTCAAATAACTTCACTTCTAGTTGGAAGTTGGCTCACATTTGGCTATAAATTGATCTCTCTCTCTAACTCTCACTGAGTGAAAGGAAAAATTCCGAGTATCAGCTTATAACAAAGAGCTGAAAGCACTAAAGCAAGCACAGCTTAAGAGCAATAACTTAATCATTATTGGCCAAAAATCAATTTCTGGTTTTCCCTGAGTCCTTGATGCATACTTTCAATAACCAGCAGGTTCACAAGTTCAACTTACTGAATTATGTTAGGATATACAATAAAGCATGCAATTTCAATTCGCACAGGGTTCAAGGATATATGTATAATGACCAAAAGAAGAATATTGGCTTCTTCTTTTTACTTATAAAAAAAATTGCCCTTTTCGTTTTCATTTTTTTTCTTTCTAATATTGATAGGAGAATCATATTGGCATGCTTGCATTATTTCAATTAAACAGTGGTTTGTTACCATGTTGGCACTATCAAATTTGTTTGCTCATATGCTTCTTTCAACTGCCATTAAGATCCTATTAAAAGATAAAAAGGTTGAAAGCTTTCTCATATTCAATTGATTTAATAATGAATGGAAAATTTGTTTAAAATCTTACAGGATTTCATGTTCACTTGGCTTCACCAATGAACTAGGTAGCACCTTCTTTGCTATGGATACCATAAAAAGTAGCATCTATATGTTAAACAGGTATAACTTGATGATTAAATTTGCATAAATCTTGGATGGCTAAATATGCACATCCCAAAGGCAAGTCAATTATATTTAAAACTCTATTTTCATCATTATATCACTCACTATCATCTTCATCATTCACTTATAGGTTTCTTACACTCACACACAATTGATTCATTTCTCAACATTCTCCTCAGCAGATTCCTCATTATAAAGCAAGCATCAATACCAAGGAGGAAGGGGGGAAGTCCCTGCTTGTTCATTGGCTAAAAATAATGTTGATAGAAGAGTTTTATTTAACTTCCATATGCCTCTGAAAATGTTGTAGTTGTATGAAAATGCAGAACAATTCCATGAAGTTTCTGATCTTCCACTTAACTGGTTGATCAATAATTCCTTAGGTGTGTCCACATATCAGAGAGAGGGAGAGAGAGTTTTAGTTTGTTACTCACCTTCACAAAAAGGGTGCTTGGAGCCAACATAGAATGAGCATCTATACCGTTGAGGTAAGCTTTCACCTCGGGTATGCCAGATCCTGCTGCTGCAGGAGCAATGTAGGCGCAGAGGGCTGCTGCAGCACTGGCCAAAACCATGTTACAACCAGCATATGCTGCAAATGCCTGAAAATACCTGCACTGGAGTTAAGATCATGTCATAGTTACTAAATATATTAAAAGTATTACAACTTTATGGTACAGGGATTCCTCTGACCACAAAAGTTGTTTCAGGAACAAATGCTGCTAGTAGGTACCTAGGTAAAAGATTGCAGTCCAGGTATTTCTAATATGTGGTACAGTAAATTATTTGAGCAAAGAACTTCAGCTTTTTCAAGCAAAAACGTTTAACATCTTTGCACATGATATTCCTTCAGCGACTTGACATAATACAATAATGGAACTACCGAAATGCAGTACCACCAAGTACATCCAAGACAAGCTAGAAGAAACTTTTTTATTTTTTTAAAGTACCTCCCAGAGAAACAAACAAGCCAAAAAAACAAAGCAAAGGCCCTTTGCATGAAGTAGTATATGCTTAAAGTTTGCAAAACATCATTCTTGGTTACTGATTTCCAGATGTAATCCTAAACTCCTATCTCAGTCTTGTAACATTTTTTTTATTAGTAAGTTACACACGCATCTAGTGGGTTTTGAACTCTTGACCTCACCCTCCACCCACACCTGTGAGAGGAGGAAGTGCCATTTGAGCTAAGCTCGTTGGCAATCTGAATCTTCCAACATGGCCAAAGCTAAACATAATTTCAAACATCATCAACACTGGACAGTACTCATCTGGGGTAAAAAGCATCATAAATGTACCCTGCTATTTTCAATAATGAGATTCTAAATGCATGCTACCTGACCACAGGTCAGTATGCATGAGGTGTACAATTAACCACAGAAATTTCACCACTAAAAAGGGCATTGGTTCAAAGGGATGTTAATATAGTTGTGACAGATACATTCAAAATTCAAATCTTTAAGCTTGAGTGAATAAAGGAAAAAGCAAAGATAACTACTAGGTTATGCCTACAGAATAACAGTAAATGCTACTGCAACTTTATCCGAGCAAACAAGACACCAAACATAAAAAGCACCTTCAACAAAATTAATTTAAGCATATGGTAAAGTGGATAAAGACTTGATTGCACTATGAAACTTCAATAATATTCAGGTGATAGTAGGTAGACTTACTTCTCCTTAAGCATGAGGTTGTTGGTGAACATAAGTTTGAAACCAGCTATATTCTCAACAGCAATGTTATTGAAAAAGCCAACAAGCCCTGTACTTAAACCGATAAGGAGTGCGAGGGTCCATTTACAAAAAACATATTGAAATATCTCAGTATCTGCTCTAGATCTCCAATCCTGCTTAAAGAGACCATTCTCAATAATCCTGCAAAAACACAAAGAAACCAATGAGACCGAACATGTATAATAGTTAACAAGCATGTTTTAGATTAAAACGAGTACTCCTAGAGAGAGCTGTAGCATACTCAAGTTCCCTAAACTGAAACCCCATCATGCCTACAGGATTACGAAACTTGAGGAAGAGATTTGTGTTCAATGAGGTGACATCAAAAGACTTATTTTAACAGCATCCACTAATAAAACGATATCTATACCACAGAACATAATCTATTGATTCATTTCCCTGAAAAACCAAGGGTGAGGTAGTACTTCATTCCTTTTCTCATTTTTAAATGAAGTAAACCATGCACTCCTGGAAACATAGATGGGCTACATTTTAACTGGCCTTTGTTAAAGTGATTAGCATGCCTTTGAACTTGAATTCCAAAAAGAAACATTAAATATATAAGAAGTAGCAAAGCCAAAATTATCTATTCAACCTTTTGCACTAGGAGGAATGAGGGAACAAGGGAAAAGAAAAGAACAGACAGTTCTGGCCATTATCAATGCTAAAGATATGTAAACAGGGAAATAGCTATAATGTAAAGTAGATTCTAAAATTTTGGTACACTTAAGCAAATCACAAACAAAACTTCAACTGGAATATTTTCCCAAAGCATAGTCCTGACCAACCCAATGGCCATCATAGATAGTAAACTGAGCAAAAAATTATTAATCACAATGTACTTTTAATAACATTATCTGTTACTCAAATCATGTTTCTTCTAAATTGCAGGATTAATATTTTGTTATCTTCGTACACACGCACACCCATGTACAACATAACTTATTTATGTAAACATAGTTCAAAGTAAAAAACCTGAAACATATAGATTTATATAGATTAAGTCCTAATTACTAGAAGATATGCTGGCATCAACCACTTGCCTTTCAAGGTACATCTTCATAAAAATACAGGAATCAGAATCCAATCCAAATCCTTTTTTCAGCATTTCTTTGCAAGCAAGCTTCTACTCATAACGCACAGCACTATTTTGTCATTTTCTGGAAACCCAATTGCCCAACACAACATGAAGCATAATATGTTCTTTCCTTCTCCATTTTCCACTTACAATATTCAATTATGTTTATTTTACATTCCTCCACTTCCTAGGCACCCAAAAAGATGCTAACATAATAGATAATAACACCCAAAAGCCAATCTTTTTCCCTTTTCCTCTTTAACCAAACATATCATACATTTCATAGTGCATGTATTTTTTAATAAATATTTATCATTATATATAAAAAAAGGGGTGTGATCCCATCAACGTATCAACTTTGATGAAATGTGCAATCATTAACTCCATGCATTTTCATGTGTTACAATCTCCACAATTGCTTTATAAATATAATTAAAATGCTAACATTAAAACACTTTGAAATAAACGATTCTACCACAATGTAATATCATCATGGGATTGTAGAAAAATAATAATTATCTTATGTATGAATAAATGCATCTTTGTTCTCGCGCTCAACATGGGACGATGAGAGTCCCACAGTTGACAAATGAAAAAAGTGATATATATATATTGGATGCATGAGATATATTCTCCTACGTACTCGTAGTCGAGGCTTTCAATGGAGCAGACATTGGCGCCAACAACAGCGAGCTGAGAGGTGTTGTTGGTCCTCTTGGTTTGATGAAGAATAAGAAGCGGTTCTCTCAACGATGATAACTCCTTGTCATCCGATAATGCACCTGATCCTTGTCTCTCCATCCCCACTTCTATCTCTATATCAACATTCTCATCTTCTCTCTCTCCCATCTGTCTCTCTCTCTCTCTAAAACAGTCTCATTTTATTTCATTTCTCTGTGGAAACTCCAAGATTGTTGTTGTTGTTGACGTTGAAAGTTGAAAAGTTTGTTGGATTCGACAGATTTGGAAGCTTTGGGATTTTTTATTTATTTACTTTTTATATACACAGACAGAGAACGTAAGTTCTGTTTTGTCTTTTTTTGGCGTGCGGCTTCAAATTTTTGTGAGTAAAAAACTAAAATTAGGATTTTAATAAGAGATTTTAGATAATCTTAATGTGGGGTTCTGAAAAAAAAAAAATTGAATTTTATTACATCTTCAACAAATTCAGGAGCTTAATGGATCATATAAAAAGTTGATATGAGTATATGACACGTTCAAAAGTTGTTTATATTGATATTTATTTATTTTTCATATCAACTTTTAAATACGTCAAGAAATAAATTATAAATTTTATTTCAAAATTCCTTGATTTTAGTATATGTTTTATTATAAGCTTATTAAATCACCTTCACTCCACTTTCAAATTTCAACCCATGTGTACCACTCTCTCTCTCTCTCTCTCTCTCTCTCTCTCTCTCTCTCTTTTTTCTCCCTCTTCTACTTAATTAATAGATAACTTCCCACATAGTCCTTCAAAAAAAAAAAAACTTTAACTATTTATTAACATAATTTTTTGTTTAATTGTTCTCTTCTTTTTCTTTTTTTTTTTAATTGTTCTCTAAATGAAAGAATAAACTCACCTGCATCGTGTGCCCCGCATCTATTATTGAGATTAAGAGGCTTGGTGTCCCCTTCAACGAGGTCTCTAAAATAACTCTTATCTAAATTTGTTTTTTCTGAAAGAGACAAACAAAGGCTTAAGAGTTAAGAGGGTTGGTTTATTTGGAATAAGACTTTTTTTGTTTATTCAAAAAGGGTGTTGGTCTTGTTTATTATAATTATCACTTTCATTGCTAATTGCTAATAAAAACTATGATTATTATGATAAAAATAAACAAAAATATTGACTGTTTATATGTATCTGGAGGGGGTAGAATTAATGAAGACTCGTTTTTCCTTGTATAAAATTAAGGGCTCGGTCCTAAAAGGCGAATGCCCAGAGAAGGTCTTGATGACATGGTTGGTTGGACTTTTTTCTCCTATTACAACAATAGCCCAGTGAGTTTGGACCATAGTGACGTAAGAGATAAGTTAAAAGATAGAGGGGTTTATTTCTATATTAAAATTAATATGTTTCTTTGTACGAATGACTAAAGAGGAAACTCTGTAGCTGATCCCACATTGGAAAGTGTGAAATGTATATAAAAGGGTCTGTGTAATACAAGTCAAAGAAAAAAGTAATAAAATGTCTTTTTTGGGGATTATCATCTGGTGTTTTCTATTTTTAAGAAATTAATTGTATAGTGTTTTTGACCCCTCAAATCCAACAGCATCTTTATTTTTTTCTCCACATGTGGAGAAAACAATCACTCTCTATTTATTTTTTCACATACACTCTCAAGCAGACTCTTTATTTTTTTTCTATTTTATTTAAATATACTTTATTTATTCTTTATTTATTCTTCTATCCCATTTAAATATTATATTTTTTATTTATTCTTTTTCATTTCTTTATTCTCAAACAAAGCACATAGAGAAAAAAGCATGTTGATATTAATTGTTTATTCATGTAGAGAGCTACAATTGCTCTTCCTTTATGGAAAGCTCCCTGTAGCATTTAGACTTTGTGGAGAGCTTGTGAAGAGGTTGTTGAATCATAGATTTTATGGTTTGGCTCTTCACATGTAGAGTAGAGAGCCAAATCAAGAGCCTGCTGGAGATGCTCAGTATCAATGCTATATATACATTGTATAATAAAAAGAAGAGTCTCTAAAAGAGGCGACTAGCATTGATTTTATTTGGATTGGAGAAGAATTTGAACAAAGGGTTTTTTTCTTTCTTATGTTGTTGTTTTTCGTTGTCATTGAATATTGATTGATGGGTCTCTTTGTAGATAAATAATTGTGGGGATGAGCAGGAAGATGTGACCAATGTTCTTTGGTCTTCCCCAATAATTCTGCTCAAATCTCCTCAACCTACCTTCTTTGATGTCATTGTTCATATGATAGAGTACCACTTGAGCAAACTACGCTTGGAGATCTTATATACTACCAGTTGTCTCCTATGGAATCATAGAAATGAGACATGTTTGGGTTTTCGAGTATTGTGTTCATCTCTAGATGCTTTGGCTTGGAAAGCAACAAATTTTGCGATTCTTTTCTTAGAGCTTCATTAAGGCAACAAGCTTATGAAGAGTACTCTTATTTTCTAACCCTTGTTTGGCTTGCATATGGTTTGGCTTTTGCCTTAGGTTTACAATTTGTCCATATTTTGAATGGAGGAAATCCCTTGCCCAAATTGTGCAAAACAGTTAGTTTTCTCCTTAATTAGCTTCCATTGATTTTACAACCAAAAAAAAAAATTTATTTAAACTGAAAACAATAAAATCTACTAATAAAGAGCTTTTTTTTTTTTTTTTTTTTTTTTTTTTTGGGGGGGGGGGGAGGGTCTATAGTAGTCCCATTATGCTTATAAGCTTGGTAATGTGAGGTGTCCTAATCTTCAAACCTTCCTCATTTGGAGTAATTAGGATTTGATCCCGAATCCGTTATTTCAAGGGAAATAATTTTACAAATTGAATCACTCATACTCACAATACAAATCATTTTACCAATTTTATTTCAATTTTAGTTTTAGTAGGCTCTCATCCACTATATGATATTTAATGTAATAATTGTATATAATATTCCTCTCATATTGGGTAAATCCTATAAGTATAGAAGCCACCTCCATCTAAGAGAGGAATATTGTAACACAATTGTTACATAAATATATTATTTTTTTCACATTCACACCCAAATTAGATGTTACCTCTATTAGTAGATTAGTATTGATTGACAACATGTTGAAACCGAAATGTGTCGAATCTCCTTCTCTTCTTATAGGTATATAGTCTATATATATATATATATATATATATATATATTAATTAGTATGTTACCTCTTATTAGTAGATTTTATTGAAAATGACAACATGCGTACCGAATCTCCTCTCTTCGTTTCGAAGTCTTTAACAATTAACACACACCTATAGTGCATGTCACAATCACATACAATACAAGCAGAAAGGGTTAAAAGTTCAACATTAAGCACCTCACTTAAAAGAGTTAAAAGTAGTATATTGCATGGATTTATACATTAAAAGTATACATAATTATACATATAAAAAAGTATACACCCAATACTATATGTGGCATGATAACAAAGGCACAAACTACTAGTATATTATATTTGGGGTAAAGTTAAGTATAGTTAATAAGGTGTTGTAATATAGGGGTTTTTATTTTATTTTATTTTATTTAATAATGTAATTGCATGGATCAATGAGTTACATGACTGAAATTTATTGTACTCAGAGGAAGGTAACATTGTTTACCGTGCATGAAAACAATAGTCAATACAACCACGTGATTGAATTTAATTTTGAGAAAATATAAATCATAAATTATTTGATGACAAAAATACACTTGTCAATAATTTATGACTTATTAAGTCAAAACTCATTGGGTTCTATATATTACTGTATTTTTTATAGATATTATTCAACTTTAATTTTTTTAAATGTATTAAAATGCCGTTTAATAGACTCATGCATGTAGATGCTCATTCACAAAAACCATAATATATTTAGTATATATTCTTATAATTTATTTTCTTACAACAAGTTTGGACAGGGTATGAACACAATTCTCCTCATAAGAATTATTATTTTTTAATTTTTCATTTTTTTTTTTTTTATATGATAGAAACTTTTAAAAACGTTTTTTGGGAATTTGGGGGAAGGATCAAATCCACGCCCTCATAGAAGGGTAAAAATTTTTTAGGAGAATTACCACTAAGCCGAATGCTCAAGTGGCAATTGTAATTCAAAAGTTACAACAATGAGAGTGATGCATGAGAATTTAAGAATGGACAGTGTATTTAGAAATAAACGAGATAAGAATTCATTCAAACAGATTTCAAGATGCCACAAAGAGAACTAATTACCAAAAAATTTAAAATCTTGTTGGTACTTACATCATAACTAACTCTCTTAAACTTATCACTAATCCACCAATCACAACCAAACGCAATAGTTGTTGGTAATTACTGGTTTCTACTAAGACATTTGAAAACCCTATAAACCAATTTTATAATAAAAGCAAAAATAATGTTTTTATCCCTAAACTTTGCATGAAGTTTATTTTTTGTCTCTAAACTTTGAAAAATTCATTTGTCATCTCTCTGATAAGTAGATTTGAAAATGACAACACGTGTAGCAAATCTCCACTCAATGGTTCGAAGTCTTTAACAATTAACACACACCTATTACCTATAGTGCATGTCTCAATCACATACAAGCAGAAAGGGTTAAAAGTCCAACATTAATCACCTCACTTGAAAGAGTAAAAAGTATATTGTATGGACTTAATAATTTACGAAGTCTTTAACAATTAACACACACCTATTACCTATAGTGCATGTCTCAATCACATACAAGCAAAAAGAGTTAAAAGTCCAACATTAATCATCTCACTTAAAAGAGTAAAAAGTATATTGTATGGACTTAATAATTTATACATATAAAGTATACAAAATACTTGTGGCCATGATAACCCACAAAGGCATAAACGTAATACTAGTATATTATATTTGGGAGTAAAGTTAAGTATAGTTAATAAGGTGTTGTAATTAGGTTTTTTTTTTTTTTAATTAAATATAATAGTTTAATTGCATGAATCAATGAGTTACATGACTTGAAATTAATTGTACTTTGAGGAAGATAATATTGTTTGTTGTGCATGACAACAATAGTCAATACAATCACATGGTTGAATTTAATTTTTAAAAAAAAAAAAACAAAAAACAAAAAAATACAGCACGTGAGAAAATATAAATCATAATTTTTATTTGAAGACAAAATACACTTATCAATAATTTATAACTTATTAAGTCCAAATTCCTTATGAACGATTTAACTTTAATTTTTTTTTTTAAATGTATTAAAATACCGTTTAATAGACTTATGCATGTAGACGCTCATTCACAAAAACCCATAATATATTTAGTACATATTCTTATAATTTATTTTCTTTAAACAATAATTCAATAGTTACAACAATAAGAGTAATGCAAAGGAATTTAAGGACAGACATTCAAACCGATTTCAAGATGCCACAAAAACAACTTACATCATAACTAACTCTCTAAACCAAATGTAATAGTTGTTAGCAATTACTAGTTTCAACTCAGACATCTCGAAAACCCTATAAACCGATAATATTATAAATTGAACCCGAATTGTCAAAACTTACGCTTCACGTTCAAAACCAATGAGCTTACCACTCGAGAGAGAGACCTCGTAACTTAGAAGACTCACATAGTCTTAACCGTCCTAGGATGTTACTTCCTTGAGGAAACGTGTCATGGTCGGTCCTGTCGATGATTCCTTCTTGTTCTTCTTTCCGCGTTTGCTCATTCTCTCTCTTTCTTTCACTTTCGCTCTTTCCAAATTTCACTTTCGCTTTTCAAATTCAAACTTTGTTTTTATTCAACATCATCAACTACCCCACTTCTCTTCTCCCTCATTTCTCATTTATCTGAAACGCCTTTTTCTGACTCTTTCATCATTCTCGTAACAATTTCCTCGAAACGTTTCGTTCCTTTCCTTGCTTCCCCCCTCCGATCCCCTCTTTAATCGTGTTTCAAGTTTCAACTCCACGAAACGTTTCGTTCTTCGTTCTCATCTTTATAGATCCAAATCAATTACCCAAATCCGGAAATTCATTCAATTACGTTTCCAAACAAATTCAAATTCGAAAGGAAGAAAAAAAAAATAATTCAGGCATATATATATTTGATTTCTTCGTTTCCATGAATATCCGAATTTGATTGTATCCACAATGGCTCGGTCTAACAACAAAGAAGAACCAACAACAACGGCAACGGAGAAGCACTTCTCAGGTTTACACAAACTCGTCCAAATCCTCTCTTTCCTTGTTGTATTCGTGGCCGGAATAGTGATCGGAATCGCCACCACATCGAACATAAACCGCCAATTCAAGAACTCCCAATCGGATATCTCGTCTTTCGTGTCGATAGTTCGGTCGTGCGAGAAGACGAGAGAGCGAGATGGTATCGATCATGGCGGCGGCGGCGGCTTTGTTGCCGCGAAGAAGGAGGAGGAGGAGGAGGAGAGTTGTTGGAGTATGAAGGGGTATTTGAGGCCGAAAAACATATCGCATTCGATGTCGGATAAGGAGTTGTTGTGGAGAGCTTCCTTGGTGCCCAAGAAAGAGGAGTACCCTTACAAGAGAATCCCTAAAGTGGCATTCATGTTCTTGACTAGAGGGCCTTTGCCCATGCTGCCTTTGTGGGAGAGATTCTTTTTAGGGAAGGATAAGGAAAAGTTCTCAATTTATGTTCATTCGCCTCCTGGGTTCGACCTCAATGTGTCAAAGGATTCGCCTTTTTATGGACGGCAAATCCCCAGCCAGGTGTGTGTACTTCTTGGCTTTTCTTGTTGTTATTGTGTAGTTTGGATATGTGTTAGTTGAGGTGTTATTGTAATGTGGGTTGGTATAGTTTTATGTGTTAGTTTTGTGATTGCTGGCTTTTGAAGTCACTTTAGCTATGGAAAATGTATAGGTGGAATACACAAAAGCTTTACAATTAATCATTTTTAAGTCTAGCATACCTACCTTGGTTGGTGTATAAAAAAAGGGGGTAAAAGAAAAATTGATTAGAGATCTCATGAGATTAGAAGTTATTGGGGCTATAAAAGGTATGTCAAGGGAAGCTTATGTGTGATGTGGTTTATGGCATTGAAGACTGATGGAAAAATGGGGTACATTTATTAATATAAAAAGCCCATATATAATCGTCAATTATCATCTTTCACTGTTGTTAGTTGCTCAGAAAGCTTTAGTTTCATTGACAAATGATGAATGGAATAGTGGGGGGTCTATTCAGAGTACTAAAATGAAATTTTCTTAGGCTGAGGATTAACAGTTAACAAGGAATAGGATGTCTCCAATTGCTTCTGGTGTGTAGGGCCAGTCAATAATGGATATTGAAAAATGAAGTTGGACATCTAATTCTGAAGTATCATCTGGTGGTGAGTTTCCATCAATCCTGTAAAAAAAATGCTTGTATACAGTAGCTAAGTGCATTGGAGAAACCTGATGTGTGGGGGATAATAATGGTAGAAATGTAAAATATACAGTAGCCAAGGAAATGACATGTTGAGTGGATGATTATGGTAGAAGTGCTTGGGTTGAGATTGAAACTGAGTTAATTACTCTAACCAGAAGATTTCTGAGGGCACCGATTTACATAATTTGGACATTGACAAAGAATGCCAATGCCATCTGTGTGGAGAAGATTTAGAGCAAATTGAAGTGCACAAATATGGATAAGTCATTTTTCAAATTAACTTGTATTAAGGTCCCAAGGCAGTACCAGCATGAATAGATGTTATGTCAGAGTCCAGGCAGAGTGCTGGACTACCCACACAAGCTTTAATAAAAAAATGTACTAGGCAATCACTTGGACAGCAGCAGGGTGTTACCTGCCATGCCTGGCTACTATTTGATACCTTGCCTGGACAGCAGCAACAAGGTATGTAGTAAGTTGTTTGGTAGCCTTGGTGACAGCCTGATTCCTATGTAGCATGGACAATTCTGAATCGCATATATTTTTGTGTTGGACATCAAGTTTGTACGTGATATTAAACAAAATTTTTGGACACACCTTGATTTGCCTAAGATTTAACAAATTATACATGGCCAACTTGTGGCAAAAATCGGGTCAAATACTTGGTGGAGATGACAAGATATGTTGCTTTCCTGTAGTAAAGGATTTAAATTGTAAAGAGCAAAGATGTCATGAGAGCCTCAGCCTTTCCGTTGGACATTCCTTTATATGATATTACTTTGGAAGTCTTTTTAAGATCACAACTATTCAAGTTAACCTAGAGTAGCACACTTTGTGCACTAAGATGTCTCTCTTAATAAAATCTTATTACTTATCAAAAAAAAAAAAAGTTAACCTAGAGTAGCAAAAGATTTGAAATTATCTTCATTCTGCTGTATATATATGTATTGATGAATACCTATCAAAAAAAAAAAAAGTATTGATGGACTTCACATTTTATTGGGATGCTTTAAATATAGAACATATATTATCTTGAAGGACTTTACATTATATCGAGATGCTAATAATCTAGGAATGACTATTGTTGTTTTGTACATAGACTAACTTGTCCTTGCAAAGTGGTTCTCAACACCCTCTGCATCAGTTATCCAGACACACACACTCAAAAAGAAGTGCCAGTGATTTCAGGTCAACTTTTCCTGGTTTAAATTTTTAGCTTTAGTGGTGCCCAATTTCCAAGTTTAAGAAATACATAATATGCATGAGGTTTTCATGTACTATTGGAATCATGGATAGTAATAAAAGAGGCTTCTTTCCTTTGTATTGTTATATATTAACCTGTAACATCCACTTTTTATCTAATACTTCTGTGCTGGGAATTCCAGAATCGGATGGTTTTTGGTAATATTTGATAGTTCAAAAGAAAGGCTCCTTTTACCAAAATTCACAATTGCATAATACATTTTTATCTATACATTATAAAAGTGTTGATAGGCAGAAGTTTCAGAACTTATTATTACATTGTCATCTGTAACATAAATTGTAAGTATTTTTTTATAATAATTTTATGCCTTTGGAGTGAGAACTTAAAAGTGATTTCTTCCTCTCTCACATGGAGGAAATATGGATTTTCACCACTGAGTAATGAAATAATTCATAAGCCTTTTGTATTTTTATTTATTTATATCAGTGAAAAGCATTTGCCAGATTCTTCTCTAATGCAAATTAGAATTTACCATTACTTTACACATAAAGTCATAAAGTATTCAATTGCATGTATTATCCACATGAACTGTTTCTTTTTTCTTCTTCAGAATGTTGCTTGGGGAACAGTGAAACTGTCTGATGCTGAGAGGCGCCTTCTAGCCAATGCTCTGCTTGACTTTTCAAATGAGCGATTTGTTCTTCTTTCTGAGAGCTGCATCCCAGTCTATAACTTCCCAACTGTTTACAAATATCTCACTAGTTCTACCTATAGCTTTGTTGAGTCATATGATGACCCCTCCCGATATGGACGAGGTCGCTACAGCCGCCATATGCTTCCCTATATAAAGTTATATCAATGGAGGAAAGGGTCTCAGTGGTTCGAAGTTAACCGTGCGCTGGCTGTTTATATAGTCGGTGACACCAAGTACTACTCCCTCTTCAGGAAATATTGCACACCTGCTTGCTACCCTGATGAACATTACATTTCAACTTTCCTGAACATGTTCCATGGTTCACAGAATTCAAATCGGACTGTGACTTGGGTTGACTGGTCGATGGGGGGTCCACACCCGGCAATGTATGGAGAAGAGAATATCACAGAAGATTTTATCCGGTCAATAAGGAATAACCATACTCTTTGTCAATATAATTCTGAGTTGACATCTGTTTGTTACCTCTTTGCTCGGAAGTTTGCTCCGAGTGCACTTGAGCCTTTGCTCAACCTTAGCTCAACAGTAATGGAATTTTGAAAATTTTGATTCGGCAGAGATGAGATTTTTTTAGAATTTTTGTCAGAGTTTCTACATCTTGTTAGGGCCTTATTCCTAGTTTGCCAACTGTAGTACTGCTTGGCTCATTGATTTTTGTTCTGGTACAAATGTACAGGTAGTTTTGTTAGAGAATTTGGGTTCTCTATCATTGAGAGATTCTTGTTGCACATATTTTGAGAGGAGAAATTATCAGTCCTTTGAGGAAAGAAAGCATATATTTTAGAAGTTCATGTTGCCATTTATATTTTTGGTTCATGTTCATGTGGCAAGAACTTACTTTGTCTATTTAATTTCCTACTTTTAGGGGAAATTTGTTAGGTGTTAGGGTAACTTTGAGTTAATTGGTACCCTTACCTGAAGTCTAAACTTCCATGGAATGCTCAAACTTCTTGATGTTGTGGGAAGTGGCTTTCAAGTTTATCTTCTGCTTACCATGTATTCCATTTTTTTTTTTTGGCTAACAGTGTCCAAAGCTCTTCAAATTTCTGATTATTCTCTCGGGCTGTATATAATCTTGCTTGTGCCTCTAGCCCAATCTATATTCCTATGTAGCCTTTATAGTTACCCTTTGCTTCCCTTGTTGTAGATGTGGCAAGTAGGCAGCTCTGTTTGGGTGGCCCGATATAGGATGGGTTAAAAAACCCCACTTGACCATCACTAAACGGGTTGGTAAATCTGAACCTGAAAGTTGTCCATTTTTGGGTTTGGGCTAACTTGCAACTCAATAGAAACATAATCTGGTGGTATGAAAATCTATCCAAAATAACAGAACAGTTTATATATTGAAATAATTAGATTTTTTTGTTAAATATATTGAAATAATTAGATAGGACATGTTTGATAACACCATGTGACTCGAGGAGATTACAATGCAACACGCCATGGCGAGGCCACCAAGGATTAAATGAGGGAAATTGTGAAGCTTTAGAGTATATTAGATTAAATTGTGTGTGTATGTGTTTTGATAGTGTGTATTCAATTTCACACTTGAGCTCTAATTGTAACTTGATTAATTTTTTTGAGGTATAGCACAGATGTGCTTAGCGCTTCCCGCAAATCATGTCAATCATTGAATGACCATTGACTTTTTTCAAAATTGCAATTTTTGCTCATATCAATTGTTTTTCACTTAATTTTTTGTGTATACTTTGAGATATGTTTTCTCAATTGATGCTCCCAAATGAACCCCCCAAAAAATAAGTTTTCATATGAGTCAAACAATAATGAAAAATATTTTTTTTTATTCATGTTTAGGGTTGCAACCAAACACAAAAAAAGAAGCAGTTTTTCGAGTTGTGATAGTCGTTGATAATCGTTGACTTTTTCCTAAATGATATTTCTTGGTCAAATAAGTTGTCTTCCCACATAATTTTTTGCATAAACTCCAAATTTGAGGCCTATTTTTTAATTTAAGGCTTCCAAATGGCCCAAAAGTAGAAGCTTTTTGCATAAGCCAAAAAATAGAAAATGTTTTTTTTCTTCTCATTTTCAAGGTCAAAACCAAATATAACTTTTTTTATTTTTTTTTGATAATATAACCAAATAGAAGTTGTTGATTGGTTCAAAGTTGAGTTTAATAAGTGTGAGATACAATTTGACTTGACCAATTATTATCGGCTGCCTAAACAATGTGTATTCAATACATAGACACATGGAGAGAAATTTCCTCAAAGAAATTTCTTCAAACTCATTACATGTAAGTCAAATGAAAATCCATTTTGACTTTTAATTACTTAATCTATTTAAAAGTCTCACAACTTATTTAAATGACTAATTAAGTTATCTAAACAAAACACACATGAATAATCATTTTAACCGTCACATATCGGATTAAAACTCAGAAGTGATTTCTCTAATCCAATTTGGAAGAAAACTTTGTCCTTCAAACACATTTGTCTATGTATACTGTTAAATCACTTACACTGTACTTATTCGAGACAAATGGGATCAATACATCGTAGATATTTACTAGAAATTCTGTACTTATTCAAGACAAATGCAGCATATAAATTGTTAAACCAACAGTCACTATAGACAGTTAAATCACTTATACTGCATAATCATTCCCTAAGTAATATATAATCAATCATTTGATATGTACCTGCTTTCTAAGCTAATTTTTGTGTAAATATGTGCCTTGGATTTGCCCTCTAGATTCATCACATATTCCATGTTTCTAACACGTAGGCAACATGAGCATCAAGATTGTTTAAGATTGAAAACATCTTCAATAAATATGTATACGTCTGAATACAAAAATAATTAGCTCGTCACATCAGCTAACACATAGAGGGACTTGATAGTCACAAGAGATTCGTATACCATGAAGACACCCCCCTACCAAAAACTACGTCATTATTATACTCAAGTGAAACTAACCATTGCAGACTAGTGGCACAAAGAGACACTCAACGTATAAAAATGAGGTAGCACTCTCCTCGCCCAATTCAAAATCAGAACAAGAAGGAACCAGCATCTCTATCAATGAACCAGTATCAAAGAATCAAACTAAGCCGTTGCTACCTGTTCTGTTGTTTGAGGAAGTGCCGATGGCGAGTGATGTGATTCATTTGTTTGAGGAGGTCCTGGTGGTGGGTGCTGCAGCCCTTCCATTGGAGGGGTTCCTGATGGTGGCTGTGGTGGTCCAGCCATTTGAGGGGGTCCAGATGGTGGGTGATGCAATCCTGTCATTGGAGGGGTTCCTGAAGGTGGCTGTGGTGGTCTGGCCATTTGAGCAAATCCAGATGATGTATGCTGCTGCCATTCCGTTTGAGGGGACCCAGATGGCGTGTGCTGCTGCCATGCCGTTTGAGGGGATCCAGATGGTGTGTGCTGCTGCCATGCCGTTTGAGTGGATCCAGATGGCGTGTGCTGCTGCCATGCCGTTTGAGTGGATCCAGATGGTGTGTGCTGCTGCCATGCCGTTTGAGTGGATCCAGATGGCGTGTGCTGCTGCCATGCCATTTGAGAGGATCCAGACGGTGGGTACTGTGGTCCGGCCGTTTGGGGGGATCCAGATGGTGGGTGCTGCTGTTGCTGCCATCCCATTTGTGCCGGCCCTGATGGTGTCTGCTGGGGTCTGGCCATTTGAGGGTATCCCGATGGTGGGTATTGTTGTCTTGCCATTTGAGGGGGTCCCGATGGTGAGTGAGAAGGTCCTGCCATTCGAGGAGGTGGTCTTGATGGCACATGTGCATGTCCCCACCTATTCATACCTAACAGTCTCTCTATCTCTTCACCACGCCCAGCTTTACTAAATGTCTCCTTTACAGTTTCCTGCAACACAGGAGTAACACCAACACCATACCTCATCACCTCGCTCAGTAGATCCCAGCTCCTGTCCAATGCACCTTCATTGCAAAGTCCCTTAATCACAACCTCATAGCAAGTAGGGTCTGGTTTAGGCTCTTTTTCTCCCATTTTAGACAAAATCTGGGCACAATCCACTGCCTTTCCATTCTTGATCAATTCATCGAACACCCTGTTACCAAAACTAGCAACTACCCTCAAACCAGCATCCACCATTCTGTTTAACACCTTCAACGCATCATCAATCCTGTCCGCATTCAAAAATGCATCAATCAAAGTCCTATGAGTTGTGACATCTGGGGACAATGACTTTGAGGACAACTCTGTAAACAGCATCTCTGCCTCCGATAACATCCCATTCTCACAAAACCGAGCAATGATATTATTATAACCTGCAACATCCATTTGAAAAGCCTTCGAATTTGATTTTGTCCCAACCTTCTTAAATGTGGGAATTACCTCCTCAAACTTGCCAAGCTTAAAACACTCATTAACCATTATGTTAAACGTGTCCGAATTCACTGCTTGGAAAGTTGGTGGTGTGTGATTATCCAACATTGAATCAAACAATGCCAAAGCTTCCTTTTTCTTCCCGTGCTTAAGCAACACCTCCAAAAGAACATTGCAAGTTGCAGGCACCATCTTAAACTGGCGATCCAGCAAGGATTTATATGAGTCCATTGCCTCCTTCTCTTTCCCCTGTTTAAAAAACCAATTCATAAATGTTGCATTCACAACCCCATCATACACCATGCACCGCTCCTTCAGCTCATCAAAAAGCTCATTAGCCTTCTCCAAATTCTCCAAATCTAGAAACCCCTTGATCACATTGTTATAAACCAACGAGTCTGCACCGTGCCCCTTATTCAACATTTCCCTCAAAAGATCCACCGCCTCCTGAATCCGCCCTGCATCAATCAACCCTTTTGTCAAATGCCGGTATGTAACCGACGATGGACTAAATGGTGCATTTGCAATAATATGACGATACACTTCCAACCCCTGATCAACCCTCCCCTCATCACAATGGGTATTAATCAAATTATTATATGATACAACATTGGGAACAATATTGGATTGATTGAAGAAGAAGTGGAAGAGGGCAACAGCGTCGTTGTACCTGTATGAATCATATCATCAGAAATCAACAATGTTTAAAGTTTCTTACAAAAATATTGGTTATTTTTAGAAATCATTAAATCATAAAATAGTGCTTAGTTTCTATATCAAATTAGAAATTAAAACTACAACAGAAAATAAAATCATTGTGTCTTATGCCTAATTGGAATAAAAAAGAATAGCATCACTGCACATAAATCAATCAAATCATTATAAGAAACAATAATGAATAACATATCTAACTTTATGATGAACTAGAAAAGAAAAAAAGAGAGGATATTCTGTCACAAACAAAAACCATAATGAAAACCAAAAATCATTGGATTTTATTCCTAATTTTGTAAAGTAGAGGAATGGAAATAGTATCACTATGCATTATAAGTTAGAACAGAAGGTATGGTCTTAAAATCAGCAAATGTTTTTTTATTTTTTTATTTTGATAAGTAAGAAGTTTTATTGAATCAAATAAGCATCAACTACACTAGACGTATACTAGATGGACAAGGACAACACAATTATGCACAAAAAACAAAAAAACAAAAATCGAAGAAATTTAAAAAATTAGAGAATGAAAACAATCTAGTTGCCAACATCCAATCAAACAATGTTCTCTCAACTGGAATGTGTTCAACAAATGGTTATTAAATAAAGCTTAACAGAAGACAAATGTAATTGGTACAATTATGTTAGAATTTGAAACCATCATTAAATCTAAGATGATGAATTGATTCAGCAATATGCTGGATTGGTTAAACAAGAAGCATAAGAGAACAATAGCATTACTGTACCTTAAATAAACTGAACTATTATAGAAACCAACATTTAGGTCTTCCATTAAAATCTACAAAGAACCAAACTTGGGTTTTTCATCAAATCTACAATCAGCATTCACACACACTCAAACTCTACCTTATCTAATCAGCTATTGTAAGAAACAATCCTGGGTCTTTTGTTAAACTCTTCAATCACTGCACAATCATGCTCTTTCTCTCTCTCTCTCACACACACACTAATACCTTAATTAATCAAGCTAAAAAGTGATCAAATTGAATGATAATTACTTTAAAAACAGAGAAGGGAATGGCATAAGCGTAAAAAGGCGAAACGATGAACGGCAAAACGGAAAAATAACCTCTTTGCGCGGTACATGGCGGCGATGATGGCATTACAGGTGAAGACAGTAGGTCTAGTGTTCGAAAACACGGAGTGTCGCGCCACCCCCGATGCGGCATCGAGGTCTCCGGCTCTGATCAGAGACTGCACCCTATTGTGCAGGTTCAACCTGGGACCCACCAGCGCCGAAGTGGAGTCCGGAAGCCGAGGCGCATTCGGGTCTCGCTGCGGAGGCGGCTGGGACGGGTCTCTGCGGAGTGCGTGGAGGGGTGGCTCGATACGGAGACGGCGCTTGCGACGACGTCGTTCTGCTGCGGCTTCCTCGGCGGACGAGAAGGCGAAGCCGCGGCGGGTGGTTTGGTGGGTTTGGTTTTGGTTGTGGAGGAGAAGGAGTGGGGTTAAGGTTTGGGATGAGGTGGTGGTGGTGGTGGAGGGACGGCGGAGAGAGCGGAGGAGGATGCGGTAGAGTGACATGCTCTCTGTATAGCAGAGAGAAATGAAATGCGTGCTTAAACCCTAGGACTAGGAGGGTTTGGGACAAAAAAAAAGATGTGAAATCTGAACTAAACACTCTGCTGAGATGAATGAATGTTTTTTCTCTCTCATAAAAAATAAAAAATAAAAAAATGATGTTTTTTCTCTTTTTTTTTTTTTTTGTGATGTGTTTTTTCTCTTCTTTGTTTTTTGTTTTTAAAGAATATAAATTGTGATTACAACCTTGTGAAAATTTTGATTTTGTCTCTTAAAGTTTCGAAATTCAAATCTGTATCTCTACATATTAGGTATAGCATTTACAACGAACACTTTTTTTTCTACTTTATATTCACGAAAACATTATTATATTTGAGCTTAGTTCATTTTAGAGACTTAAACTTGATTTGTTTACTAAATAAATCCTACTAAAAAATTATAATATTCATCGCAATAGAATTTAACCTTGAAGGTTGGTCTAATTTTTTTTTAGGTCTATGAAACCCTTAGGTTCAAACTCTTCACTTCCTTCTTATCAAAAGATAAATAGTAAAACTTTAAAATATTAAACTTTAGCATTATTTTGTCAAAGAAAATATTAGGTTTCTATTACTAGTCTGGGGAGAACACACATAGAGGACTTTGTTCTGTTTGAGGCTCCCCGTTACTATTTTTTTAATACTGTTGCTTTTGAGACTTAAACTTTCTAACCCACAATTAGCGTCATGGGTTGCTTCTTGTTCCTTCTGGGCCCAGTCCCATCTCTTCCCTAATTTCTTGGATCTCTTTTGTCAAAGTAGAATTGGGCTTGGCCCTTAGGCTTTTCTTTACTCATTTAGTAGGAAAAAAAAAAAAAAAAACTCAGAAGCATGAATTACCTCTCTACACAACTTCACAACAGGTTTCAATTCAACCACCAAAATGTTGGGAAAGTGTCTCAAATTCCTATGTTGATTAGGAAAACTAATTGAGTTTCCTTGATGAAGAAAGAAAACTAATTACGTTATTTTTTGTTTCCTTGATGTGGAAGAAAATGTGAATCCTTGGTGTGGAAAAAAAGACTATTTCTTAGTGTGTAAGGAAAGTCTATTCCTTGTTAAAGAATTAATGTATTTCTTGCCCATCAAGAAATACAATTAAAGTCTTATAAATAGACAGGATTGCAAAGAATTCAATGACCTTGGAGCCCCAGGGGGTCCTCCCCTATAGGGAGAGAAGAAGAAAGAACACCATGAGAAGAGTGCAACTTGAAGGAGAGCTTGGAGCCCTAGGGGGTTCTCCCTCTATAGGGAGAGAAAGAGAAAGAGCACCTTGAGAAGAGTGCAAGTTGAAGAAGGCCTTGGCCTAGGATTCTCCCTGCGAAAGGTTTGGGTATTCTCTGAGATTTATGGGTTAGCGCACAAATGAAGGAGAATTTGTGACGCTTGTATTAATGCAGAGAAGTATCACAGATATATTTGGGGTTTCCTCTAGAGAGTTTGTTGAGTATTAATTCCTAGAGAGATATTATGTATTTGGTGAGTACCTCAAGTTAGGCATTAACTTGAGAAGAACTATTGTAATTGCGTATTATAATAGTGGATTTATTCGGAGTTTGTCCCGTGGTTTTTTCCCTTCAAGGAGAAAGGGTTTTCCACGTAAATATTTGTGTTCTTGTGTGTGATTGATATCTTGGTGATTGATTAAATTGTTTGTAGAATTTCTTAATTTACATAAGATTAGATTGTGGTCCCAACAAGTGGTATCAGTGCTTCCGCTGCGCCCAACACAAAAAATATAAATATTTACATTGTATTAGAAAGACTAGTTATAGATCTGTGAAACATCAAATATTAGTTAAAGGGGTAGCAGATTCTCACATTCTCACATCTTTAAGGTGGCCAAATTCTGATGTTTCCCACTGGCTATAAAATGCAAAACAAGGTCATGTAAAGGTCAGCAGATAGTTCAAAAAATCAAATCCTCAAGGAACATCGAGAAACTAACAAAAGTAAGAAACATGACATATTTATGGGAGTAAATCAACAAAAATAAATAAATAAATAAAAAGTAAAAAACCAACCATCAGTGCATGACAACTCTGGATTCATGCCAGGGTTTGCCTTCATAACCCGAACTTAGAGCAAAGTACCTACCTGTTAACAAAAGAAGAAAATATTGCAGAAACACAATAAACATAAATAAGGGTAAAATTTAGGTACAGTTCCTTAGGTTAGGTACATTAGGTTCTCTAATTGAATTCAAACACATGGTTGCATTAACTAATGAAACACAAACAATGTTATCATTTCCAAGAATATTTAAATTCAATATATTCGTATTCAACTAGGAACCTAATGTACTTGATCTAAGGAATTGTACCTAAGTTTTACACCATAAATAAATAATAATAAAAAATTGCATTATTAATCCATCATTTTCCACCTGCGCATAAATGAAGAGACGGAAAATAATTGAATGAACAATCAGTGTATAAGAATAGAAACTGTCAATGATTTCAATACTACAATCACCTTACTTCAAAAATAATTTTTTTTTACGAGATATATCTTTTAATTCATAACAAAGAACTGACTATGGTGTACAACTGGCAAAAAGAAAAAAGGTTCATGTTATTAACTCATAGGCAAATAACATTCACAAAGAAAGTGTGGCTTTCTCCTTTACCAGCTCCAAGTTATTTCAAAAGCTCTAATTTCTAAATTAAGAAGATTAACTTCTTTTCAGAAGCAACCAATAATGTCTTTCAGAAAAAATAAAAGACAATAGTTAATTTAGGTTGTACGACAAATATGCATACTATACGTCTTATTATTATTATTTTATTTAAAAAAAAAAAAAAAACAAAGATTATAATAGATTACAAAAATAATTTAAAATAAATAAAAATCATTTTAAATAACTTGAAATTTATGATGATTGTGTTTTAATCAGAATTTTTGTTGTAAGTTTGACCAAAAATATGCCTCTAATTCAATTTGTAAATTTTTTATTTCCTCTACTAAAGTTTCAAATTTTGAATCTGTACCTCTAAATATTAGGGGTAGCATTTAGAAAAATGTCATTCCATCCACTCATTTGATTGTTGAGTTTAAACCTAGACTCGAGTTTGACTTATTTGCTAAATAAACAAATATTTTCCTAAGTCAAGATTGAATGGTTCATAAGCAACTCGATTTATTTATAACCCTACTAAACTATAATCTCATAATCTATGCACAAACCATAGTCTAGTTCTTTTTAGGTCTCATGTGATTTATGAAGTCTTAGGTTCAAACTCTTATTAGTCTACACTTTAGGACAATCTCCAAGGGATTCCTTCCTTCTTATATACACCCATTTTAATATATTAAAAAAAATAGATAGTAACACTTTAAAATCTTTCAACACCTTTGGACAATTCCTTCCTTCCTTCCTCCATGTCAAGAGATAAATAGTAGAACTTTAAAATATTAAAATTTAGCATTATTTTATCAAAGCAACCAATTTATATGTTTTAATTTGATATTAGGTTTCTAATACTACTTTGGGGGAGAAACAAATATTGAGGATTTTGTTTTGTTTGAGCCTCCACGCTACCATTTTTCAATCTTTCTAGCCCACAATTAGCGTCATGGGCTGCTTCTTGCTCCTTCTGGGCCCTGTCCCATCTCTTCCCATGGTTCTTTTTTGTCAAAGTAGACATGGGCTTGGCCCTTAGGCTTTTCTTTACTCATTTATTAAGGTAAAAAAACAAAAAAAACAAAAAAAATCAGAAGCATGAATTACCTGCCTACACAACAGGTTTCAACCACCAAAAAATTAAAATATTTATACATTGTATTAGAAAGGTTATCAACAACAAAAGTTGCCAAAATTTTCATGTGTAGGGGATCTCCCAAATTGTAAGGGAAAAAACATTTTTCTATAAATTTTGCTAAATAAATGATACAAATACAATTGGAGAGCAGAATGGTTAAAGCTCCTGGCCAGGGCAAAATCTATATGATACAACAGCCAGCTATACACATCACAAGCTCCTTGTAAGACCAAAAACAAAAAAAAAAGTTGTTTCTTTTGCGTCGCCGCAACTGTCTGATTTTTGTGGGTGTATAAGAATGTCCATCAACCTTGCACTTTACTTGGATGAAGGTCCTCTATAAATTATATCAATGGGTACTTTGATTCACTAATCGTCGATATGGATCAATCCAACAATTGTCCCCCTTTGATGCATTAGTCCACCTTCTGTCAAAGATCTGCATTTCAGCAAAGGACTGCCACCTGACCTGTATAGATTATAAAATCATCACTCACTAATTACTTTTTGGATAATTTACATATTAGTAGCCACTAGCATAGGAGTGTTAATAGTACTTACTAGAGCTCTAGGATCGGCTTTATTGGAATTAGGCAGTGCCTACAAATTTAAAAAAAGAACTAATTATATACCGGCAAAGAATCTAGTACTACACGATCTAAGCTTTAGAAAAATGTACCTGCGCTTTTGAGTTTGAGTTCTCTTTTGTAGGAGGAGCCAGGGAATCATTGATTAACTGCATGAATATGCAGATTGTAGAAAGTGAGAGACAACTCAAATGTGTTTTATTTAAATTGAGATGTGCTTTGATCTGAAACAAATAAGTTTGACTGAAACAAGAAACTACCAAGACAACTATTCAGTATAAGTATTTCTAAACCAACCAAGTCATAAAATAGTGCTATATATAATTACAAAGATGACTTGCCTTATTGCCATCCGAGCCACCAAGTGTGGGAAGACCCAAATGGACTATGTACTCAGAGTCAACAACACCAACATTTTTCATTCGATCACCCTGAAAAAAGTCCAAACATCAAAAAGGCCCTCAAGAGAGTTGAAAAAAGAAGAAGCTGTAAAGACAGAATTGTTAGTTACCTGGGCACAATAGCCGAGCTTTCTATCAAGGCCCCATGCATGGATCAAGTCATTCTGAAATGGGGGGAAAAACAATTACCAGAAAGTAAGATGCAATGCCAAGTTGAACAAAGCAAGCAAATGCCAATTGAATTTAAGGTTAGTCTCCTAACTTTACCAACCTGATTCTGTTGTTTATTATTTAAATCTACAGATTCCTCCAAGACATTTTTATATTTTTAAAAGTTCGTCTCCATCAACATTATTCTTCTTATCCTATATCAAATTTAAAATTCTAAAATCATTAAAATAAAATGGTTGACCTATTCTGGCTAACACAGCCAAAAAAAAAATCAACATAAAGTAGGTGGGACATATCCGTGATGCATCCTTAAGAAATTCAATCTGATAAGGTTAATTACATGAGAAAGAAATCATCTTGATACCTTAATTTATTTAGTGTTAGTTTGCAAAACTCATTTCCTTTATGCAAGACAATGTTGTTAAGCACCAGACGCAACCATTATGTTCATACAGTGGTTTGAGTATTCTATACCTGGACCATATACCATGCACATTGCCAAGCCGCCTTTGAAAACACAGGTGCCATCATTTCCACCCAACTGCATGACAGGTTTTATTCAATACAAAGAAGAAGTTGCTCATCAATATTAAAATTGATGAGGATGTGAAAGTAATAAATGATGTAACAATGAAACAGCTATAGAGCTGGTAATCGTGTACCCTACACATGGAGGATCCGTGCTCTGTGCATCACACCGTCCACTGCCTTTGTACTTATAATACCTTCTGTTATAAGAAATTAAGTGAAAATGGGTCAAACACAATAGCTTCCATTACAATTAAAAGAAACTCAAGATAATCTGAATGTACAATGTCAATGATCACAGCCTGCTAAAGATGTGGCATATGTTCAAAAGGATACTACTACTATGCAAGTGAGCACAAAACAAACATTATTCCATTAAAAAAAAGCCTGTAATGTTGCAGTAAGAATAACTAGAGTACAGGTCTATTCATGCAGTATCCAATTAGTTCTGGAAAAGATTTTACACTAACCTGTGTACCCTTGATCTTCTTCTGCGTACAGTAATTGGATGATGCAACTCTGACTTAACAGGATCAAGTCCTGGCTGTGATATCTCAAGTCCCTCCTCTTGAACAATAGATAGATATCTGGCATTCGATAAAATGAGCTTGATGCATATGATAAAAATATATATATGGTCTATTATCAAAACAAAAAATGGTATAAAGGTTATTCTTCCTATAACATGAGTAATGGTCATTAGTTCTACATTTCTAAGGATCCTATTGTTATTTCAATATCTAGATTAACATATTTTGTCCGAAGCATTGATGTAGCGAAAGCTGGCTGGTGGACTTTGAAACTAATCACTATACAATGGTCAAGATCATTCCAAAAAATCAACCGCACAGCCATACTTACCGTATTGGGTCAAAATTCTCAACTCCAAGGTCCTCATCCCAGAGAAATATATAATCATAATCAGCAACTATATCTGGATGCAAGAAACGTTTGGCAAACCACCTACATAATCACATGGTATTGTTTTATTTAGAGATTATTAACCTCATGCATTTAGAGTTGGACATGACCACCTCCCATTATAATTTATAGGGAAACAACAATCTAGGAAGAATCAAAATTACCATTTAGTTTGATTCTTTGCAGACACATGTATGGCACGATCACTCCATGATAAATTACTCCATTCATCCACAACACCATCATAATGAAAAAGCATCACAACGAAATTACTTGAAGGAAACTGCAAAAGGACGAAAAGATGTTACAAACAAATACGAGGAGATAATTCAGGAAGACAAGGGAATTAGACAAGCAAGACTCACCTTTTCCACAATTTGATTCACCAAATCTTTTTGCTTGATTCCAACTGCAATGGCTAACAAGTTAAGTGAAGGCTTTGCATTCTTCTGACACATAAATATAGCAACGTATGTGTTAAAAAATATTGAAAAGAAAAAGAAAAGCCAAGAAGATCAAAACATTAGTGCAAAAAAGTAAGTATGATATGTATGTCTATGAAAAAGTTAGCCACATTTCATGCAGCATCTTAATTATCACTGCAAGTTTGGAACATTCTAAAAGTACAAGCCTAGCAAAATTATTTCCAAGGAAAAAGAACACAAATTTTGTCACTCATACACTAGTCCTAAATCACAAAATAAAGGAAAAGCTTGGGTGATACTTTAGCAATCTGTAAAACCAAATTTTAACTATCACGTAATTTAACACAGCCACAACTAAATGTTGTGAAATATTGTAAAATAAGTGATAATTTTGCCAGCCAACCATTGAGAATCTGAGCAATGGCTTCACTTACATTTTCTGGAATGGAACCCCATAATGGCCGCATTCCCAAGTTAGATGTTTTGACAACAATTCCTTCCGGTAACGACTCGCTCCCAGCAGGCCTGCATCGATTCTAAGGTATTTTGGGGGAAAAGAAAAAAGAGGAAAAAGATAACTCAGAAAAAATTTCCAACTTAATGTGGCAATATAGAAAAAATTTCCCTTTGTTTTGACAAACCTTGCACGTATTAGATTCTGTATTCTGCATAGTAGGAATCGCTTCCCATCTTGTTAATCTCTGCATGCGTGATTTAAAGAGGTGTTATGATGTATGTTAATCAGTACAGTATAATCCTCACACAAATATTTTTCATAAATCCATGTAAATTCTATGTTAAATTACAGATTTTGAAATGATCTGAAGGCCAGGCAACTCATAAAACCAGATTCTTTTACACAATATTTGATTCATCCATCAATAATTACATCAGACACAGCCTACAACATTGGACAGCAAGCAGTATGATAAGTTAAAATCCAAATCAAACAGTAGAATTATTCTGACACTTTAAACAAACAAAATAAAAAAAGGAACTCAAATAAATAATAATAATTTATTAACTCTGCCAATTATTTAATAAATAAAAATTTGTGTTGCCCCAGGAGATATCTATCAATTGGAAGACAAATATAGTCATGGAACCATCAGCACCAATTGATCTCATATGATAATTAGAAGTTACGCAGTAAGTTGATCATATCTAGTGATGCCATTTTCAATTCCAGTTCAAAATTTTATATATATTTATATAAAGACTCTCTCTCTCACACGCACACAGAATTTCTTCTTCTCTCAGAAATATAGTCTTGCAAGGCTTCATAAAAGTGAGGCACAGAATATTTTCTAAACTAAATGGATAACATTAGCTCAAGATACTTCCCTCCTCAACCAATTCAAAGAATATTCTCTTGAAGGAACATCAACATCAGTCGCCCTCACAAACTAAAATCTATATTACCAATAAGTAATATTTGAAAAGAAGCTAGTCCATGAGACATACATACTTCTTTGTTTTCCTTTGCAACATATGCATTACCAATGAAGTAAGCACCACAAATCAAAGTAACTGTGACGAAGAAACTGCAGACGCACGGCCTACTCTTTAGATCTGAGAGTACAGAAGCCTGACAACAAAAACAATGAGCATAATAGAATGAGAAGCTTTCATCACAATCCATCTTCACAACAATCAAGTATAAAAGAATGTCAAACGAAAGGTACACTAAAAAATAAATAAATAAATAAAACCCAGTTGTAGTATCATAATTATTCTCCCCAATTTTTACTCACAAAACCAGGACTGACTTATTGGTTGAAGGGAATCACATTAATGCAAAATGGTTATACAATAAATTTCCTAAGTGTCAGCCATGCCCATTTCCTCCTTGTCTACTAACCCATGTTGTATCCATATCACCATATGTCAGTATGCCATCTTTTGCTGACTCATTAAGTTTTGGCCTTTTGCTTAGAAATTGTATGTAGGAAAACCAACATAAAAAATTCTCCATTTGTTTTGGTTTAAAAGATTAAATATTCCATCAAATATTTACATAAGAAATTGAAAATAGGTGAGAACTTCGAAATAGACCATTCATTATTTGCAACCCACTGAAACAATATTTTGTCTACTAAATTGAGCTAAAAAAAAAACAGTCAGAAAAATTAATTTCCTATCTTGTCCTTAGGTTTCTCAAACAATAACAGGGGGCCAACAAAGTTACAAATATGCAAAATAAAGGAAAAGTGGTTTTTTATGAGATGATAAGCTCAACATATGATTTAAAAAATTTAAAGTCAACTAAAAGACAAAAGGAGTTGTTGAGAAAAGGAAATATTCCAAACAGAAGCTTTAAATGTTCAAAAACTACATGAGAACTTGTAAATTCTTCTTATAATGATTTTTTTTATTTATTAAGAAAGACGCACACACCAAACAGGATAATGATTAAAATAACTGACAAACTTAAATTCTACAAAACATCAAGACCTCCCTTTACCAAAACTAATCACAAGAAATTGTAAAATTGAATCCAAAAACAACCCAACAACCACTTCCAAACACACCCAAGCTTCTCTGTTTCCTCTGTTTTCTCAGCAACCAAACATGACGCAATGAAAAAAGAAACTCAAACTCCCAAAAAAAAAACAGAGAAATTCAACGAAACAACCATTTCCAAACACACCCAAGTCCGTTTTCTCAGCAACCAAACATGACGCAATGAAAAAAGAAACTCAAACTCCCAAAAAAAAAACAGAGAAATTCAACGAAACAACCATTTCCAAACACACCCAAGTCCGTTTTCTCAGCAACCAAACGGCAAAGAAAATAGAAACTCCCCCCCCCTAAAAAAAAAAATCCTCTGTTTCCTCTGCAACCAAACGGACTCAAAGAAAATAGAAACTCAAACTCCAAAAAAAAAAAAAAAAACCCAGAAAAAGAAAAGAGAAAATTACCATCAATCATGTTCACCACAGTGCAAAACAATTCAAATATAATTTTCATAAAAGCCCATTCAAATAAAAAGAAAAAGAAAGGCTCATCAAGTATATTTTAGCAAAAAGAGCTACGAATTAATTCGAAGACACGCACAAGATATACATACATATAGAGAGAGAAAGAAAAATAAAGCTCACAAGGTTGAAAGTCGTCTTCATCTCCTTTTGCTGTTTTGCTTTACGGGAAAACCCAAAGGGCATGCACAAAAAGTTGTTTATATACAAAAAAAAGAGAAGGACAAAAAAAGAACTTTTTGAAATGACAAAAGGGAAGGAAGTTTGAAAGTAAAGAAAGGAATACAAGGAAGAAGAAGCATATATACTTACTTTCTTTCTTAGTCTTTATTTATTAGCAAACAAATCATTAAATAATATTACATGCAGAGGAAGTTGCTTCAGCTTCTCTTTCTCTGTAACGCGTCTAAACCGTTGTCGTATCGAAGAGGAGAAAGACAGTTTTGGTGTTTTTAATTTGTGATAAATAAAGTGTGATTGGTTTATGTACACAGTCCATCAATTTTGTTAAAGATATGTATGGATTTTGAGAATGAAAAATGGGAGTTTTTGAACTTTTTGTCTTTTAGTACAGTGTTTTGTTTTTGTACTTTGTTTGAACACAACTTTGAAACGCATAGTAGAGAGAGAGATAATATAATAATATTAAGAAATGGGACCGAGTTACACGCGGCATGTTATGATAGTTGGGGAGTATAAAATTGCCACAGATTCGCGACTGTTTAAAGCTTTATTACTCGCTAGCATTTTTTTTAATATATAGAATTGTATTTTTTATATATATATATATAGCATTTTTTTTAATATATAGAATTGTATTTTATATATATATATATTTTATTAGGTAAAACTTAAATAAAGTTTCTTAGGTTAAGTACATTAGGTTCCTAGTTGAATTTAAATATTCTTAGAAAAAGATAACATTATTTATGTTTCATTGGTTAATGCAACCATATGTTTGAATTCAATTAAGGAATCTAATGTATCTAACCTAAGAAACTGTATTTAAGTTTTATTCTTTTTTATTTAGTGTGGTATTATTTCCAGACCACTTTATTATATTTTCACATTAATAGTGTGAAAATATAAAAAGATGGAGTGATATTTCACCCAATATTTTTATATTTCCACACTATTGGTATGGAAATATAAAAGAATGGTGTGGAAATATTATTTCTCTTTATTTATTATTGAGCAAAATTTAAGTATAATTTCTTAATAGTTGTACTTTCTCTTGATTAAATTTGATTATATGATTGTATTGACTAAAGCAATATAAATATATTTTTTCTTAAATGATAATTAAATTTAGGATAAATTATACTGTCACTTGATTATTTTAAGGAAACTAGACTCGTTGCACCTTATTTTGGAAAAATAATACTCCGCTCCCAAATTTGCAAAATTATTAACATTCAACCCTTTTTTTCTTTTTCATTTATTTTTTTAATCAATGCCTAACTAACCTTAGTTCAAAAAAAATAATTATATTTCAATTATTTTAAGTTTAAGTGGGGAATATTCCTTTAAAAATAAGGGGGAAAAGGGACTGAGTGCTTATTATTTTACAAATTTGAAAGTAGAGTGTCTTTTCTTAAAATAGAGTGTAACAAGTCTAGTTTCCCCAAAAGAATTAGGTATCAGTATAATTTACCCTTAAATTTAACTATATGAAAACTTAGAGTACTAAGGCGTAAAGAATTGTATAATTTTTTCTATAATTTTTTATGACTTTAATAGAAAAAAGGTGTCATGATATGGAAATAAGTTTTTAAAGTGTACAATACACTACAATATAACAGTAGAGTTTGAAGGATGGAAGAATTAGTCCAAACTAGGAGTGTTTTGACCTTTGGGAGAAAGAGTGTGAGTCTAACGGATGATCAAAAAGAAATTTAATATAACATAAATATATTTTTAAGCTTTTGGGTTAACCCACTACTCAACCCGTCTTTTAGAGTACTTCTTGCTTGAAAAGAATCACATTAATGGAAAATGCTTAGAGCAACTCCAACACTCCTCTTCATTTTATCTCCACATGTGGAGAATTTTTCACATGTGGAGAGTCATTTTTACACTTTCACTCCAACACTACTCTCTATTTTATCTTTATTTTTATTAAAATAATATTTTTATTATTTTATTTTAACTTTTTTTTCTCTCTCCTCATTTCTCATTTCTCTCTCCTCAATCCACCGGCAACCCCACAACCACACCCACACCCACGGCTCCACCACCACGCCGAGACCAAAACAACCACCACACCCACGGCTCCACCACCACGCCGAGACCAAAACAACCACCACACCCACGGCTCCACCACCACGCCGAGACCAAAACAACCACCACACCCACGGCTCCACCACCACGCCGAGACCAAAACAACCACCACAACCACACCCACACCCACGGCTCCACTACCACGCCGAGACCAAAACAACCACCACAACCACACCCACACCCACGGCTCCACCACCACGCCGAGACCAAAACGCAACCCACCACAACCACACCCACACCCACGGCAAACCCACGGCAAACCCAACCCACGGCAAACCCAAACCCAAACCCACGGCAAACCCAAGACCCACGGCAAACCCAAACCCAAACCCACGGCAAACCCAAGACCCACGGCAAACCCAACCACACCCAAGACCCACGGCACACCCAGATCGGCACAGAGACAACACGGCAAACCCACCCACGGCAAACCGAAGACCAAAACCCAAGCCCACCGTTAACCCAACCACCACCAGAAAATCAACAAAAGAGAGGGGGGAGCTATGGAGAACATAGGAGAGGGGAGAGCTATGGAGAATAGAGGGAGAGAACGGAGAAAAGAGAGAGAGCACAGCGGAGAGAACAGAGGTGAGGAGAGAGAAAAAAAACCGGGGAAATGAAATGGAAAGAAGAAAAAAAAGGCTTATATAGGCTGTTAGAAAATAATAAAAAATTGGCTGAAGAATGAACAGTAGATCTGTAAAAATGAAAAATTACTGTAGCACTATAGCCGAATATAGAGTCGGATGAAGAGTGCGTTGGAGCTGTTTTTTGGGGTTTGGCTCTGTATTTGTGGAGATACAGAGCCGGGTTGGAGTTGCTCTTACAAAGTTAAATTTCCAAGTGTCAAGTAATAACTATGTCTATGTCCTTTTACTCCTTTTTATAAGTATGTTTGTATCGTAATTGTGAATTTATTCAATGCTCTCAAACTTAAAGTAATGTTTTCTTTCAATAGTACACACTACTATGAATTTAATTAATATGATTTACTATGTGAGAAAAAATTGTATTATGATTGAAATACTAAATGATTTTTCATCAGGGTTGAGTCTAAATATATAAGTTTAAACTATACCCATGATGCACATGTTAAGTATAAATAATGAACAAATTTTTATTTTAAATTAAACCATAAATGTACATTATAAGACCAAGTTTTTATCAATCCAAAAATGATAATAGATTATTTAATTTAAAATAAAATAATAAATTTATTTTTAAACTTCTTAAAACTTTTGATAATTGAATTTTAATCCAAGTAGGGTTTTAAATTTATTAACATATGTCCAAGGAAGGAGAGGTTATCTCCTATTGTGGGCCCCACCTGTTGTGAGGGGGGCGCTGTATACATCTGACATAGGTGATAATTTTTCCTAAGGAAGAGAGACGACAAATATATAAGAGTACCTTTTTTTCTTATAAAAATTAGCGAGTTCCATTGGTCAAGGTTTAATCATTGATAGGAGTATATGATTATTGATAGGATTAATCACATGTCTTTTTCGTACTGATTGGGTTTGAAAATGGGTATTTTTATATGCATGATTAGTAAATGTTAAAGGGTATTACATGATGTGATTTATGTGTGCAAAGTCACTCATCATCATATTAATCTGTAGATTTTTTTTAGGAGACTTTTCTGTCTATAATCTATATGACAATAACATAGCTCTTCAGGTTATATATGTTTGTTTCTGTGTGAGTGTATCTTTGATTACGCACATAAAGAGGAATCATTCAAAACGTAGTTTTCTTAGTTTTTAAAATCAAGCAAATTAAAGAAACATACTTTGAACAATAAATGGATAGAATTCAATTTTAATAATTGAAGATATATGGGTTAGATTCATAAGGTATGCAAAGTATATGGACGATAGATTTCATTATTGAGAAAGATAATGTGTATTGATAATAATATTATTATTTTTGGTGAATTTGTTGGGATAATATTAAGAATTAAGTTAGAATTGTCTAATGATAAAATTAAATAATGTTATCATAGCGAATCGTATGATCAAATATAATAATAAATAATTCAACAACCAAACTTGTGCGTAGAAGAAAAGGCAAGAGAATATCTTTATAACCCACGTCAGTTGCTTGTGATTCATTGATTCTCCACAAAAAATATACATTTGAATTGACTATTCTCCACGAAAAATATACATTTGAATTGACTATTCGCAATTGGTCTCATAATCTAAAATCAAAGAAAAACAAACACACTTTAGTAGATACTAGATATTATGTTTCGATGAGTTTATTTTCTAGCTTATTTGGTTTATGTATAATTTTGTAAAAGTTCACTTCTTTTTTTTAAGATACAATTTATGTTTTAAGTGTGGATTCCTATTAATTCAACTAATAAACTTTTTTTGTCGTAGAATAAGAACTTGGATTCAAATATCACATCTACACCAAAAATAAATCAATCGTTGTCATAGCTTAATAGTAAATAGCAATTATCATGAAACTGATATCATATATTGCATATCCTATATATCCTATCTTCTTCTTTTTTCTTTTTTTTAATTTAAAAAAGAAAACTTATTTTAAAATCTCTGAACTTAATTTGCTATTTTTAAAAGTATATGGTTTATTTTGTTACATTTTTAAACTATAAGCTCTAAAATGTAATTTTCCTAACTTTTTTCTTATCCTTTTTACTTTCCAACAACTGCGAATATGACATGGAAGTATACATTTTTTTCTTCTTCTTCTTTTTGGGGCTGAGTATGAGATGAATATGCAAACCAAGCTGGAAGTACATTCTTAATTTTCTATCAAAACTTGGACCTGGTAAACTTCTATAAAGAACAGGACACTTCAACAAAGTTTCATAGAGGAACAAAAAAAAAAAATTCATGATGATACTCATAGAATACTAGGGATGAGTTTTTAATGACAAGGCACCCATAATCCCATTTTAGTTGGCACCATAATGCCACACTATGGAGGGTCCAAGTCAAAATGCCAAACACAATTTTCATAATGTGATATTGTGATATGAATATGATGATTGAATTAGACTTTTAACTGTGATTGAGGTAACAACAAGCAAACGCTTCAAATACTTTATTTACTTATAATGGCAATGAGACAGTAAGCCACTAGAGGTACTCAATTAGCTTCTTCTTCTTCTTCTTCTTCTTCTTCTTTTTTTTTTTAAGTAGCTTCTTCTTCTTTTTGGTGAGAAAGGAAAGCATGTAATAATTTTTTTTTATAGATTCGACAAGATTTGAAATTTATAACAGACTGATATCATTTATAATTTATGAATTACTAGATTATGACGTTCCTTGTCTTCAATGTCAAAAAAGAAGAAGAAGCATACATGCCTCGTGTATATTTGGAGCAGTTTCTTTAGTTACTTTGCCACTATTTTTGACTTATAATTTAAAAAGTTTTGTGAAAAGTTGATTTGGTACGTGTTAAAAAATAACTTATATAGAAGAAAAAAGAGGACATGAATTTTCTCATAACAAAGTCCCATATTTGGCTCCGTTTGTTTCGCTGTAAAATATTTTCAGATTTGTAGGTGTTTGTTTTACTGTAAAATGGTGGTCAAACGGAAAATAATTTCCGTTGACCGGAAAATCCTTTGTTAAAATTTAGAAAATGGTTTACACCCAATTTTTTAGTAAACTATTTTCCAAAAACGCACGCTCACTCCCCCCGCCCCTTCTGCTCTATCTTTTGCACAACACCCCCCTCATTTTCGTCTCTCTCACCTGAAAATCCTACACCCTCTCATCTCTCTCGCACGACAAGCCCTTCCCCCCTCCACAGCCCTCGTCTCTCTCACACAGCAGACCACCCTGCTCCCTCCATCTCTCTCACACAACAAAACCCCCCTAGATCTCTTGCACAACAAATCCCATTAATGCATGAGCATGAGCTTGAATCTCCGACGAAGCACGGCGATATGATGCTAGGCGAGGAGTGGCACGATGCGACAAGGTGAGGAGTGGCACGACGTGGCGAGACGAGGCGCATGAGCTTAGGTTTTTGGTTTTTTTTTTTTTTTTTTACTAGATCTGCGGTTTGGGTTTGATTTTTGCCAGTTTTGGGTTGCTGGTGATGGGTGTAGGTGTGCCGGTGGGTTGGAGTTGATGGGGTTTGGTTGATTTTAAGCTTGATTTTTTGGCTTTGTGCAGTGGGTCTCGTGGGTTGCGGGTGGGTTTTTGGTTGATTCCGGTGGGGGTTTGATTCACGGTGGGTTGGGGTCGGTTGCGGGGTGGCTCGTGGTGGGTTTGTGGGGTGGCTTGCCGAGGTGGTGGTGGGTTTTTTGTCCATTCCGGTGGTGTTGGGGTGTGTTTTATTTTTTATTTTTACGTTGAGTTAAACACTGTAAAATATTTTCTGGAATGCAACCAAACAAAAAAAAAAAAAATCATTTTTCCTGAAATCATTTGCATCTGAAAATATTTAGCATTGAAAAATATTTACAGCGAAACAAACGGAGTCTATTTTCAAAAGAAAATCTTAGCCATATTTTGTAATTTCAAACAAAAATTGTTGACAAATTTCTTCTTTTGGCCTATCAATGTTGATAAGCTTATTATTAAAATAAATAAAAAAAAATTTGTAAACATTATTTCATATTTCAGTCGAAAAGAAAAATACCAATATTTCATATATGTAATTATTTGAGCTCTATCATATTTATCAGTCCTGGCTACGGTTCTATAAAGGTCTTGTTTACACATAAAAATAATTTTATTATTATTATTATAGACCACCATAATATATTAAAGACTAAAGTCTATTTTTGGCCCCCTAACTTAAGGGGTGTTTTCATTTTGGCCCCCTAACTTCAAAAGTTATCATTTGAGCCCTATAAGTCTGTTTAGCTGTCAAATGGGCCCTTCCGTTTAGATCAGTTAGAGCCTTCTCCGTTAAATGCCTTGGTGGACTATTTTAATGTTGACAAAGCATCCTATGTGGCCCTATTTTACACATCAGCACTAAAAATAAAAAAAAAAACATTAAAACTGAATGATACTACACCGTTTCACGCCAAAACGGTGCCGTTTCACAGTAATCAAAACATGCCAGCAGTAGCTAAAAAGAGAAGAAGAAAAAAATCCATCATCGCAACAAGAAGATGAAGAAGAAGAAGATGTTCAAGTTCTTGAAGCCGAACAAGGCAGTGGTCCTCCTTCAGGGCCGCTTTGCTGGTCACAAGGTCGTGATTGTTTTCCGGGGATTTTGCTGTTTTGGACTTGTTAAGCTATTCCCTTTTTTATTTAATTAGAGATGTTTTTGTTGGGTCATGGAAATGGGTATCTTTGGACAGTGTGGCATTATTTTTTTTTTGGTTACTACGAGTTTCAGTATTGAGAATTTGAGTTAAATGTTATGTCTTTTTGGTTATAATTGAAATGGGTTTGTTTTGGTTTCTAGTTCTGAGATTTATGAAATGGGTATCATTGGATAGTGTGGATTTTGGTTTTTGTTAGTGGAAAATTGAGTATTGAGTTAAAATGTTATGCAGTTTTGGTTGAAGTTTTGATTTCGCTTTATCCAGTTTTTTGTTGTGGTATTTTTGAGATATGGGTTTAATTGTGCTAAACCTAATGACAAATGATTTCTTTAGCTCAAGGTTCCTGTAGGTTCTGCCTTGATAGATCAATTGTAAGTTGTAACCCGATTCATTTTGTCTCCGAAATTAAAGCTTTTGTTTGTTGGTTGCTTGATAAACTGAATGGAAAGAACAAGACTGAATTTGTTTTTTGTTGCTTAAAATGTGTAAGCAGGGTTTTCTTGCTGCGTGATGATAAAATGTCTGAGGTGTGTTTTGATTAGTGTGAAACGGCACCGTTTTGGTGACCTGATAGTGTGTTCAAATGGCGTGAAAGTGTATTATCATTCCGTGCTGATGTAAAAAATAGGGCCATATAAGATGCTTTGTCAGCATTAAAGTGATCCACCTAGCCACTTAACTGAGGAAACTCTAACTGATTTAAACAGAAAGGCCCATTTGACACATAAATAGACTTATAGGGCTCAAATGACAACTTTTGAAGTTAGGGAGCCAAAATGAAAACACCTCCTAAGTTAAAGGGCCAAAAATAAACTTTAGTCTATATTAAATTGGTAGCCATATTATGTGTAATTATATAAAAATAAAATTATTTGTAACTTTCATTTATATGTGTCATTATTTTTAACTTTCATGGAAGAAGTTAATGGTTAGATGTAACCACCAATAACTTCAATTATGTAGATGACATGTGTCATGATCTCTAAAATATTGAGATTGGTTATTTTCCTAAAAATAAACCACCTAAATGAGTTATTGATGATAGTTATTTGATGGAAATAACCACAATTTTGACTATTAATAAGAAGGTTTATTCTTCAAAGACCCTATCTACAACTCAACTTCCACAACCCATGTGCAAGAGATCCATTGTGATCTAAAGTGTATTCAAGTGTTCTACAAAGTGTGTTTAAGTGTTCTTCAAGTATATTCATGTGTGTTCAATAGTGTTTTTAAGTTGTTCTTATTGTACTTGTACTTTGTAAGTTTTAATGCAAAATATTTATGTATTTATCTTGTTTGATCTACAATTCTACTTCATTCTTCATACTTTGTTTGGTGCCATACGAAAAAAGTTATTGTCAATAAGGCATAATTTGGACCAAATACACCTTTTTGAAGTTCGAAGTTAGATTAGCAACTCTAATTCAAAGTTTGTAACAAATTGTGAATAAGTTTAATTTCATATCAAACAAATTTTGAATAAGTTTGATTTCTCAATATTTTGGCAATCTATTATAGATAGGGCTATACGAGCATAAGGTAAAAAATAAAAAATAAATAAATAACTTCACTTGGTATCATCTTTTAATCTTCAATAGCATCCCCATAAGACTTTATCTTTTATTGCAACTAGTTATGAACCTACGTGTTGAGTGAGAATATATTTTAAGAAAAAATTATTTTAAAAGATAATCTTAGTCAAAGATATATTTTGACACTTACTAATTTTTACTTGGCAACGCCATAAGAGGGAAGTAAGAACATATTATATGGGGAATTAAGAAATACAACACTAAAATACCAAAATGCATCATTCTAAAGTAGAGTTATCAAAATCACAAAAACTCATAAAGCAAGAGCAAATTTACAAAATCCATTGAAAGAAAGAATAAGGGTAATTACATTTTTGTACACTATCATAGAACCAAAAATCATGGTTATCACTCCACTTGTCAAAGCCTCGTATTTGGAAAAAAGTATAGGAAGTCTAGGGTAAACTTTAATTACCCTTACAGAATCAGCATACCTTGAGATCAACATCATCATATACTAAGATCAAAAAAAAAAAAACATCATCATATACTTGTTTATAGTTGTTTTTCCAAAAGTCACATATGGTAGCCTGCCCTTTTGGCACAGATCATCCTACTGCTGTCCTCCATAAGTCTACATCTTTTCATCCCTACTCGAATGACTTGAGCCTTCTGATCACTCCCACTCCCAGTTCCAGTCTTATGAGTCACTCCGTTACGAACATCATACGTTTCTTTAGTAGATTCATTAGTCAGAGTCTCCCATGCAATGGTGATAAATCGAAGAGCACCCTCTGCAACTGGGGAAGAAAGCACTTCAGGGTGAACCAACTTGACCAATTTGCAGTAGGTGGAATTGATGGTGTCTATGGTGAGAGAAGGGTCATATGGGTTTAGGCCAAGAATGGCGTAGAGATCAGTTTGGCCCACTTTGTTCTTCTTCGTCTCTACCACGTAATCTACTCTGTAATGCAGCGCAGAGGTTGTTGACATTGAGAAAGTAAGGGTCGAGTTCCTTGGCAGTTGTGGCTAAATCGTAAGCCTCCTTGAATTTGCCGTCAATCCACTTTTCTTTGGCGTAGTCTAACAACAAATCAGTCATGGTTGATCTGATTTCTAAAGAGAGAGAATTGCAGAAATATATGGGTAGGTGGGTTTATAGATTTTGGCTATTTCAATTCCTTTTGGTTTCCTACTTTCCTAGTGTGGCATTCTCAATTGAAGTCTTTTCAAATTTGGAGATGCTTTCCTACTGGAATTCGTAGTGCTGTTTAATTTTTAAAGTAATAAATAAATAAATTGTTTTTAATTTTTAATTTTTGAGTCGGTTAGCGTTAAACGGCATTAATAACATACTTAGGGTTTGGTTATAAATCAGGTAAGTTTAAGTTTAAAATTAAGCCTCAATATCTTTAATTCTACACGAATACCATCATTTTAATTTAGGTCTTTTTTTCTTCTTTAAGATTTTGGTTATAAAATTAAGCCTCAATACCCATATTATTGTGTTTTAGCATTTTATATTTCACATGACGCACGCATTCATCTGGGTTGGGTGTGGTACCGTTTTATTTATATGAAATTATATAGACATACAACATCCATAAACCCTAGCCATCTGCTTAGGGGAGGTAGACAACATTTATTCATCTTACAAAAACAAATAAAAGTGTGCATGCATAATGTCAAAACTATTTAATTTTGGGGAGATACATCTACAAACTATTCACAAGTTCAAACACTTACCACATATGTTTTTTTAAAAAATAAATAAATAAATTGCCTTGGGAATATTTGATAGTGTCATCTTCTTTTCAATAAAGTTCATGCATAAGAACATGGAACAAAGTACACCAGTTTCTTAATGCATAATCTTCAAGGAAGCAACCTACTACTAGAATTATCTTAGACTTACTTCAATTGATAGATAACTTTTGTTTCTTCTTCTCTGACTCTTCATCTGAATAGTAGAATTTCTTCTTCTTTGGCACTTCATTTGGTAACTTTGATATCTCCTTCTTTGAAGTAAAAAATCCATCATTCCTGCAAGTTAGAGCATACAAATAAATGACTTGAAATGTTATTCTCAGGTGCACATCAGATAAGGTCATGCGTAGGGTAAAATTAATGGGAAGAAAAAAAAATTGATAATGGGTGCCACATGATAAAAAGATTACATTTAGAAGGCCACGGGTTAAGTTTTGTAAATGCTTGGGATCTTGGAGAGAGCTAGAATTATGCATTTCTGCAAAACTCAGAAATCAGGGTGATTTGGGGTCCATGGATGATATGTTGAAGAGTTACGGATGACAAGGGCTTCACATAATAAGGTACCACATTTAAGAAGGCAAGCACACCCTATACAGCATGCATAATGTCTAGTTATAGGCTTTGTAATACTTGTTTTTTTTGCTAATGCTAGCTTAAACACAAGATGCATTTGGTACCAGTATCTGTTTGGGAAAAATACATAATAAACAAAAAAAACACAAGATGCATTTGGTACCAATATCTGTTTGGGAAAAATACATAATAAACAAAAAAAAATATTTGGCATGTTAGAGGAAAGGGATATAAAGTGAAAGCATTAGACTTACAGCAGAATGCTATCCGTGACATCTAACTTGTCGTCCATGGCATACTTTTGGATGGAGACAACGGAAATACTCAACTCTGAGAAATATTGGTGATCATAATCATAATCATCAGAGTCAGAGTCAGAGTCCACAGTGTTGTTGTTCTTGAATATTGGATATATGTCAACTATGAAACAATTAAGGTAACAACGATTCACGATGAATTTGTCGTTAAAGACGTAGGACTGCAACAGAAAGCAGAATCTCTGATCATATAAATGGAGCAAAGTAGGAAAATGGCCATCAATAACAAAATCAGGCTTGGCAAAAACTGAGGAAGTCTTGAAACGGCCTTATGGAAATCGTAAGCTTGTATACAACATTCATCGCCATACTTATGCAGATCAAGGAAAACCCAGTAGAGAATATTATCAACCTCAGCACATTTATTAATATTGCAAGGAAACACACCGTGTATATGACGAAGTGGGCAAGGCAGTGTTGTCCAAGATCGATCCATGACATAATAAGTATAGAATGTTATAGACCGATCACGAAAAGTTTCAGATACAAGAATCTGTTTTTCAGATTTGAGAACCGCGGAGATCAGAAGACTACTTTTGGCTCTGGGTTTGGGTTTGATATGGAACGGAGGATTGGGCAATGACTCCCATCTTCAACTAACTTGCCGTCGAGGACGTGCAGATGTGTTTCAATTCTAGGAACGTTCAGGTGTGGAGCAAGCTTCCAACCACTAGGAAAGGTAAAGTCTAAAATCAACACTTGGGTACTCAAGATGGGACCCTAGGGCTCCCTGTGTCGTGCTATGTAGTAGAGAACTGGACATTGAAAACGGAGTGATCTTCTTCCTCTTCGTGGAGAGTTTTAACTTTTCCTGAAGGTTTGCCTTAACCTTTATTGCCTTCCCGTCTACACTAGGATAAGAATAACAAGGAAAGCAATCATATTTTGCGATCACTAACCCTTCAGAAAATATAATTAATTTTATATAAGTATCATCTTTACTGTGAAAAGGGAAAGAAAAATATTGCATCATTGAAAAACCTTAATTTTGAACCTAATTATAAGTTTTCTTACATGTATCAGGTTGAATAGTAATGAAAAAGATTTCTGAAGAAGAAAAAAAAAAAAAAGGAGTGAAAACTCAATAGCTTAGGCAATTTAATATGGGCATAGCATCTAATTAAAGATATATACCACAAAATGAATGTAAGAGTCTAAAAGATGGATGGTTACCTTCGATTCAGAGGAAGATTGCCGTAGAAAATGATGAGGAGCGGTGGATGAGTAACGGTGAAGGCAATGGCACAAGGGAGGAGACAAAAGGGGCATTACAGCAATTTTTGAGGGCATTTTAGGTATTGAGGATCTAAAGATGTCACGAAAACTTGATTTGAGTTTCAAAAAGCGCGTTAATGAAAAAGCTACCTAGTGGCGTGAATTTAAAACGTGATTTATTTATTTATTTTTATTTATTTTTTTTGTGTTTTTAAAAACGCATTGCCAAACACATGATCATTTTGTGATTTTAAAGAAAAATGTGCATTTGCCTTGCAAAATCGCGGAGCCAAACGGACGCTTAATCATGTTATGGGGCTCATTTAGTGTTAAAGTCCAATGGGCCTAACTCAATCTCAAAAGACGCCTTGAGAGATGAGGATTACCCATGGCTTATAAATTGCACAACCCAAGAATACTTGGTCAATGTGGGACAAGACTCTCACTTTAATATGCCCCCTCACGTGTGGCGGACCAACCAAACACGTGGATCATAATTGGGGGAGAGCCTTTAAGATATTGAAGAACCCTATGTGCAGCTTGCAAATGAGGGAGCCGAGGAGCTGACATAAATTGACTCAAACAGCTGATGGAGTAAGCAATATCAGGCCTGGTGAGAGTAAGGTAAAGCAGTCTGCCAATGAGCCTTCTGTATGCACTGGGATAAGGTAATAAAGGACCTTGATCTCTGCTGAGTTTAAGATGCTGCTCCATAGGAATCTTAACTGGTTTGGAACCAAGAAAGCCTGAATCTTGCAAAATATCCAAGGCATACTTTCTCTGACAAAGAGAAATACCCTTCTGTGATCTAGCAAGTTCAAGTCCAAGGAAATACTTGGCTGGTCCAAGATCCTTTAGTTTGAAATGTGTATCCAAAAAGGTAGTGAGCAAGGTGACTGAAGCAGGGTCATTGCTGGCAATCAAGATATCATCCACGTATACAAGGAGTCCAATGAAAATAGAACCATCAATCTTGGTGAATAAGGAGTAATCACACTTGGACTGCTTGAAACCATGAGCTAAAATAGTAGAGGAAAACTTGGAGAACCACTGCCGAGATGCTTGCTTCAAACCATACAAGGATTTGGTTAATTTGCAAACCAAATTGGGAGAGGAGCCTTGAGATTTCTTAAAACCAGGAGGAAGAGACATAAAAACTTCCTCTTCTAATTCACCATGTAGGAAGGCATTATTAACATCAAGTTGTGTTAAAAACCAACCCTTGGCAGCTGCTAAAGCTACAAAACACCTGACTGTCACCAACTTAGCCACTGGAGAGAAAGTTTCTGCATAATCAATTCCTTCTAATTGATTGTACCCCTTTGCTACTAACCGAGCCTTATACCTCTCTATGCTCCCATCAGATTTGAACTTGATTTTATACACCCATTTGCAGCCAATGGGATGCTTTCCAGCAGGTAGAGTGGTTAAATCCCAAGTGTGATTAGCCTCAAGGGCTTCAAGTTCCTTCTCCATTGCTTGACACCAATGGGAAGAAGTGACTGCCTCATGATAAAACCTTGGCTCAACAGGAGCTGTTATGGCTATGGTATAGGCTTTGTGAGTAGGAGACAAGTGTGAATAGGATAGTGTCTCAGCAATAGGGTACAAAACAGTGGGTTTTGGTGGTGTGGTAGTTGATGCCAAGTGGCAATGGTAGTCTTGAAGGTAAGATGGGATTGTAGTAGATCGAGTAGACTTTCTAGTAGGTTGGAGTGGTGGTGGTGAAATCTCTGGTGTTGGGGAAATATCAAGGTGAGGTAAAGCTGCAGAATCATGGGGACAAGGAGGCATATCTGCAGAATCATGGGGACAAGGAGGTATATCTGCAGAATCACGGGGACAAGGAGGCATATCTGCAGAATCATGGGGACAAGGAGGTATATGTATGTGTGCTTGAGCTGGTGACACAGAATCTGGTGTGAATATAGTAGTGGGAGGGTTGTGTGAATTATGAGAAGGTTCAATGTCCATACAGAAGGGAAATGAGGGTTTAGGAGTACTAAGGTCAGAATCTGAGGGAGGTGGTTGTGTAAATGAATGAGGTGAAAAGAAAGGAAACACATGCTCATGAAAAACAACATCCCTAGAAAGAAAAAGTTGTTCTGTATGAAGATTAAACAATTTGTAACCTTTAGTCCCAAAGGGATAACCCATAAACACACAAGGAACAGCTCTAGCATCAAATTTTGTCCTATGAGATGGCAAGGTTGATGCATAGGCAAGACAACCAAAGACTTTGAGATGGGAGTAAGTAGGAGGTTTATGCATAAGAAGCTCAAAAGGAGTCTTATGTTGAAGAAGAGGACTAGGCAGCCTATTTATGATATAGGCAGCTGTGAGAATGCATTCTCCCCAAAATTTATAAGGAAGATGAGACTGGAACCTAATTGCTCTGGCTACATTCAAAAGATGTTGGTGTTTTCTCTCAACTACTGAATTTTGTTGTGGAGTATCTCTACAAGAAGTCTGGTGTATGATGCCCTTGGTATTGAAGAAATCAATCATTTCAAATTCAAGACCATTATCACTCCTAATAGACTTGATTTTAACATGGAATTGAGTTTCAACCATATTAAAGAAAGAAATGAGCAGAGGCCTAGTGTCACTTTTGGAGTGCATAAGGTAAACCCAAGTACTTCTTGAATGATCATCTACAATAGTGAGAAAGTATTTATGACCATCCAAAGTAGGAACAAAATAAGGACCCCAAATGTCACAATGTATAAGATCAAAATTATTAAGACACATGTGACCTTTATTTGGAAAGGGCAATCTTTTCTGTTTAGCTAGAGGACAAATATCACAGAAAGAAGCATTTTTATTCATTGAAGGCAGGTTCTGTACACAACCATGCAAAAAATGCAACTTGTCAAAAGAAGAATGTCCTAATCTATAATGCCATAGTTGCATTGGTGTAAACTGCACAGGAGCAGATACTGAAGCAACTTTATTGAAGGAAGAAACAGAAGTTTGATGCAATTTGGCAGCACTAGAAGGATCGAATGAAGTCTGCAACAAATAAAGACCAGCTTGCAATTTACCCAGTCCAATCATCCTCCAAGGGGTGAAGGCCTGGATAAGACAATAATTGGACATAAAAATCAGACAACATGGTGAGGAATGAACCAATTTACTGACTGAAATCAAATTCAGATGGAAAGTGGGAACACACAAGACATTAGTTAATGTCAAAGAAGAGGACAAAATAACAGTGCCTATGTGAGTTACTGATACTAACTCTCCATTAGGCAACTCAACAGATGTATTAACCATGGATGTGATTGTGCTTAAGCAGGACAATGAATGGACCATATGGTCAGTAGCTCCTGTATCGATAACCCATGAATTGGCTGACATAGATGTAGGTAAAACCACATTGGAAGCAAAAATTGAATGTGACAGATTAGGTGTAAAAGTTTGTGAATTATAAACTGAAGGGTAAAGAGAAGCACCTGATATGGAATGTGTGGGTAAAGGAGAAGACAATGTGGTATTGGCCATAGCTTGATATGATGTATTGGGAGTAGGCTCTGGTTTGGTATTGAGTGCTGCAAGCAATTGCTGACATTGGGACTGGATCTGAGAAATTTGGAAAGATGACATCTCATCTGTCCGAGCAGCACTGGTTCCAAAATTGTTGAGAGAAACCTGATGGACCATTGGACTCTTCCCTTTAGGTTTGTATCCAGGTGGATATCCATGCAACTTGTAGCACTTGTCCATAGTGTGGCCAATGTAACCACAGTGTGTGCAGGTAGGCTTATCTTTCTTCTGATAACCTTGTTTAGGCTGGTAGGGTCTGGCTGAATCACTCTTACACAGCAGTGCAGTAGACTCTACACGAGGGAGAGAGATTTGACCAATGGATCTTTGCCTTTCCTCTTGCCTCAGCAAAGAGAAAACCTTATCAATATGAGGCATAGGATCCATAAGTAGAATCTGACCCCTGACTGGAGTGAAAGTCTCATTCAAACCCATTAGAAACTGCATAAGGCACGCTTGTTGGTAATTGTCAAAGACCTGTCTCATTGCACCACAAGAGCAACTCGGAATGCAGGTACAAATAGGGATTGGTCTATAGTTTAACAATTCCTCCCAAAGGCCTTGCAACTTTGTATAGTAATCACTGACAGAAACATGAGACTGATTTGAGGAGCCAATAGCTTGCTCAACCTGAAATATTTGAGGTCCATTACTCTGAGAGAATCTATTTCTCAGAATGGCCCAAATTTCAGAAGCAGTCTGCTTGTAGAGCATAGTAGCGTGGATCTCCTTGGAAACACAATTCAAAATCCATGTAATGACTACAATGTTACATCTATTCCAAAGAGAATAGAGAGGAGAAGAGATACCTTCCTGAGGTGGACCAATGCTTCCATCCACAAATCCAAGCTTGTTTTTGATGCTGAGGCCCATTGCCATAGACCTGAACCAAGAATGGTAGTTGTCACCCGTAAGTGGTTGATTCACCAGTATTAAGCTTGAATTATCACTGGCATGGAGGTAATATGGACTCGAAGGAGGAGGATCATCTAAAAAATGGGTAGCGGAAGCATTTTCTTGTCTAGAAGAATATTCAGAATCCATTGTAAGCTTTGAGATGAAACTCAGATAAAGCTTTTCAATAGCTCTGATACCATATTAAAGTCCAATGGGCCTAACTCAATCTCAAAAGACGCCTTGAGTTTTTGTTTTTTTTTGTTTTTTTTTTTCGATCTTCAGGCAAGTCACTTTAATCAGTCGAACACTTGTTATATTAGAGCAATTTTATCATATATGCTTAAATAGTTCGTTTTCTTGTCAAAGTAGAGCATGTAAGCCAATGGCCCTTATGGTCTAGTGGCATCTCCTAGCGTCTCTCATGGGAGACGTCCAGGATCCTATCCCCAATAGTAGGGTTGTTTGCTAATTGTCAAAAATAAAAATAAAAAGTAAGATGTGTAGAGCTTGGACTAGGAATTTGGTATAATGTTGAACGACTTTATGAGTAGGCATAAGAGCCTACTCCTAGGGAAGGGTTATTCAGCCTTTAAGTTGGATTTGGGTCCTAAAAGGGAAATTTGGTCTAGCTCAAAGATATATCTATTGTTATGTCATTAAATTTTTAAATAATGTGAAACTGTGTCCATTATTAGATATAAAATAGACTAAAATATTGCTTTTGTCCCCAATTTTTTTTTTTTGTCCATAAAAATTGAAAGCGTGACACTTTCTTTTTAAAAAGATTTTTTAATTGTCTAGGGACACAAATAGGAAAAAAAATAACTTTTTACTAGTTTAGTGATACATATATATATATATAGTTTAAGGACAAAAAAACGAAATTTATGCAAACCGTGGGGACAAAAGAAATAATATTTTACCATATAAAATCTTAACTGTGAAATGAAAAAGGGGTATTTTGGTCCTATTATTGACCTTAGATATGGTAAAACCTTTTATTTTATTTCCGCTTAAATAAGTGGGGGAGAGAGAATTCGAACCCATGTTCTCATCTCTGAAAGACTTAGATAATTCCACTAAGTCATATGGCTCTTAGCAGAGGTGACAAAACTGTTATAAAAATGGTAATTACAGAATATTCCTGTAGTATATTATTGTTGTACCCCCTTATCTTACATGAATGATGGGTTTCGCTAATTAAATGAATGGTGGATCTCTCTCATCTCAACCTAACAAATTAAGGATCCGTTTGGGTTAACTGTTTCAAAAAGTGCGTTTTTTTAAAAATTGTGATTTTAAAATATGCGGTTTGAAAATACAATATTTAAAACCACAATTAAGTGTTTGGTAAAACTTGTGAAAAAATATTGTTTCTATCCAAATACTATTGGTCTAAATTACTATTTCGGTGAAAATTACCAAAAGAGACTTAACTATTATGCTAAGGTTATCTCTCATCATTTTTGTAATAGTGAGGTGTATGGGTCAGTCGCTCACTGGGAGGGAATCATTTTCAATGATATAATTGAACTTAGCAATTATAACTACTCATAAAAAAAAAACAAAAAAAATGGTGTTTTATTTAAGCATCTTTCTTGAAAAATTTTTGCAGCGGGACCACCCTTCTTCACCAGCCTTGGCTTTCTTTAGGTTTGCTTTTTAAAACCATCTCTCAATCTCTTTTAGACCTTCAAAATTTATGTTTTTATCCATGTAAAAGGTGTCTTCTTCGTTATATTACATACTCACAGGTGGGACCATGTATCATATATTTGACTTTTAATGCCTTGAAATCTTGAATCTTGCTAGGTTCCCAAAACAACATGAAGATTATTGCACACTTTGTTTGATATTTTCGACACTAAACAAAAACAGAAGGGTACTTTGGATTTTCTGCTATTTAAAAACTGTGTTGCGGAAATGCATTGTTGAAAAACATTATTTCACAAATTTACTACTAATAAATTCACAAATTTACTACTAATTTATATATCTATAGGGTAATTGGTTAGACCCTAGAAAACCAAAAACAAAAAATCTTTTGGACTTTTCCTCATCATCATTTATTGGTTCAGTTTTAAAACATTATTGTTGTCCACCTCTCAACTAAAAAATAAAAAATAAAAAACACAAAAGAGGAAATTTGTTTGGATATGCGTATAATTGAGTCCTTAGATGGAACAAGAAGGTGTTTGGGAACAAAGGAGGCGTCAGATAGTAAAGTGCGCAGGAAGTATAAAAGGGCTCCCATCACCTCCCAGCGCATTTTAGGGCATGCCCCCCCAAAACTCCCAGCTTTTCCAATCCACCTCACCTGGAACCTTCAAATCAATTCAATTGGTACCTCTCTCTCTGTCTCTCTTTCTCTCTTTCTAGTGCTTGCTTCTATTTAAACAGTCTCTCCATATATGTATATGATTGTGTATATATATAAAAGTAATGTTTGTCTGTGTTTCTAACTTGGATTTAGAAAAAGAAAAAAAAAAAAAAAAACTTGCAGAGTGATCATTTGAATTCTTGTGAGAAACACAAAACCCATTTCGGATTTTCCATTTTTGATAATGGGTTGTCCTCAATTTTGCAGAATGTGTTAGGAATGTGATTGAATTGAGTTGTATATGTATATGTTTGTGTATGTGCAGTCAGAGACAGAGTCTCCTAAAAATCAAGTGTTCATGTGAATTCTTGTGAGAAACACAAAACCCATTTGGGATTTTCCATTTTTGATAATGGGTTGTCCTCAATTTTGCAGAATGTGTTAGCAATGTGATTGAATTGAGTTGTATATGTATATGTTTGTGTATGTGCAGTCAGAGACAGAGTCTCTTAAAAATCAAGTGTTCATGTGAATTCTTGTGAGAAACACAAAACCCATTTTGGATTTTCCGATTTTGATGATGGGTTAACCTCAATTTTGCAGAATGTGTTAGGATTCCATTTTTGATAATGGGTTATCCTCAATTTTGCAGAGTGTATTGGAAATGTGATTGAATTGAGCTGTATATGTAGGTAATGCATGTGTAAAAGAGTTAGAGTTGTAATCTAATTATGAGGTAAAATGGAAAAGCCTGATAGGATTGAATACAAATCAAAAGAAGGAAATTTCTTTCTTCCAGGAACTCCAGGATGTAACTATAAGATATATTTTATCTTGAATGAAACCTGAACTGCAAAATAACTTTTGCAGATAAGTTTTCGAAAGTTGATAATCAACATAAAGAATATTTAGAAGCTTCTCTAAGCAACTTTGGAGATTCCTGTAGAATCATTTAAGGATTGTGTCAAAGTTTCTTTCACATTGTTATTATTGAATATGATCCAAAGAAAAGAAGTTAGAGAAATTTGTAGATAACATTATCTAAAGATATTGTGTTAGGGGTAGGGGCTGTGAAGCACCTCCCAAGCCCTTATATAAACTAAAAATCATGCTGAAGAAAGAATGAACTCAGGTTACTTGTTACATTCTATTTATTATAAAACCACATTGCACCAAGTCTGACATCAATATTGAGCCCATTCAAGTAAGAAGAAGTTAACTCTTATTTGGAATTGTGAGGACATAACCTACTTCCATGTTCTTTCATTTATTTGCCCGATCTCTCCTTACAAGTTTCAATCTCTAGCTTTTACAATCAATCAGTGAGATTATAATTCCAAACAGCCAAAACAGAGAGTGTAGTGAATTATGTTGGAAAAGTAGATGGTCGGTTGATGATTGATATGTGAAATTTTGGGTATGGTAAAACTGTTTTGGGTTGATTATTAATCATCATCATCATCATCGTTACTAGTTTATTATTTATTATATTCCCTTTGTTCTTAGTTGTTGACCAGCATTTAGACTATTTGCCCGTTATTATGCTTATATGTGCACTTATGTCCTTATGCCCTTTTTATTTGGTATGGCCCTATTTGTTATTTTCTTTGCTGTTCTATAAATATAATTTATCCACCTGTTGGGACTGGTTTGACTAATTAAGGCTTTTGTTTTTTGTTTTTCCTTATTAAAAAAATAAGGTTTTAGGTTGATCTTGAGTGGTTTAATGAGAAAGTATAATGTCTGAAGAGGCAGGACCGACGTTGGTGGTTTATGATGATCCCTCAGATCAACGATCTTTGTCCTTGGACGATACCAGTAGCACAGAGGAATCACCTGATGAAACCAGGCTCTCCTTGGAAACCACTAATGATGCAATTCCATATATTGGGCAAAGATTTGCTACTCATGATGCTGCTTATGAATTTTATAGTGAATTTGCAAAGCGATGTGGCTTCTCAATCCGGCGTCACCGCACAGAGGGAAAGGATGGGGTTGGCAAAGGACTTACAAGACGCTACTTTGTCTGCCACCGTGCTGGAAACACTCCTACCAAAACCTCAAATGAAAGTAAACCTCAAAGAAACCGAAAATCCTCCCGGTGTGGATGTCAAGCGTACATGCGGATAAGCAAGACAACAGAATTAGGGGCTCCAGAATGGCGTATCACAGGCTTTGTAAACCACCATAATCACGATCTCTTAGAACCAAATCAAGTTCGTTTCCTTCCTGCATACCGGACCATTTCAGATACTGACAAGAGCAGAATCCTTATGTTTGCCAAAACAGGAATTTCTGTGCACCAGATGATGAGACTTATGGAGCTTGAGAAGTGTGTGGAGCCAGGATATTTGCCTTTCACTGAAAAGGATGTGAGGAATTTGCTCCAATCATTTAGGAAATTAGATCCTGAAGAGGAGAGCATAGACTTATTAAGAATGTGCAGAAACATTAAGGAGAAAGACCCCAACTTCAAGTTTGAGTATACACTTGATTCAAACAATAGGTTAGAGAACATTGCCTGGTCATATGCCTCATCTGTCCAGTCATATGAGATCTTTGGTGATGCAGTTGTGTTTGATACAACACATCGCTTGACTGCATTTGACATGCCGCTTGGGATATGGGTTGGAATGAATAATTATGGTATGCCTTGCTTCTTTGGCTGCGTCCTTTTGCGTGAAGAAAATTTGAGGTCGTTTTCGTGGGCATTGAAGGTAATAACTGAAAATAATTATGGGTTTTTTTTTCCTCCTATTCTGTCACCTCATGTTGCACATGTAACTGCTGTAAATCTTAATTGGACTACTCAATCAATTGCTTTTCTCTTATGCGGCACAACCAAGAGCAAAAGGCAGATTGAAGGATAGAAACATAAAATTTGAATTTTAAAGCTGGATGTTTAGGATAGCAGGCAGGGAGTAGTTAATTCTGGTTAGTAATGATTAGCCAGTCAGGTTTTGGACCGTGGACAAAATAATGCTGGTTAAGTGAGTGAGTTTCACATGAGGGACTTCTGTAATTGGGACTTAATATTCTTTATGTTACAATTATAAATGATGGGGAGCAGGCCAAATGGTCACTGAGCATGTACCTGTCTGATTTGAACTGGTCAATTTGTATGATATTGGGACTCTCTTTTTCCCCAGTAATTGCACAGTGAGCACCTCCTGGTATTGTTCAGTTCCTATTGGTCTGTTCTCCCTGTCATCCTAATTGGAAGAGGGATTACATTTAGTCTGAACATCTCTCTTCACTGTTGATTAATCTATTGCACATTCGCACATGTATTTCCTTTTTTAGAGAGCTTCTTTGCTCCCAATTTGACATTGATGTTTTATGTGTTGTATTGTATACATGGTAGGCATTCTTGGGGTTTATGAATGGGAAGGCTCCACAAACAATTTTAACTGACCAAAATATGTGTCTCAAAGAAGCAATAGCCATGGAATTGCCTACGACAAAACATGCACTTTGCATATGGATGATTGTGGGGAAATTTCCATCCTGGTTTAATGCTGTACTGGGGGAACGTTACAACGAGTGGAAGACAGAGTTCTTTCGAATCTGTAATCTGGATTCAATTGAGGATTTTGAACTCGGTTGGAGGGACATGGTAAATTCCTTTGGGTTGCACACTAATAGGCATATAGCCAACTTGTATGGATTGCGCTCACTTTGGGCATTACCATTCTTGAGAACCCATTTCTTCGCGGGAATGACAACAACTGGCCAGTCTAAGTCGATTAACGGTTTCATTCAAAGATTTTTGAGTGCACAGACCCGGCTTGCACACTTTGTAGAACAAGTACGCTATTCTCTTTTGCTATTGGCCTACTCTTATTTAATTAGATTAAGATATTTATATTTTGCTGTTGTTTTTTATTGTATTATTAAGTCATGACTCACGATTGCTCAGAGTGTGTGGTCAGTACAATGTTCTACAATTTAGTTGGTCTCACATAAAGATCTTGGGGTGCTGTTAGTTCAGGAGTAACTTTATGAGAGTATTATCATATGAAGCTCCTATAATTGACCATGCTTTTTGTGTAGGCTCTTATGAAATTTATCTGGGCAAGCCCCAATGTTCAGCCCCTTTTACTTAAGAGGATGGTGTAAAAGAAGTGGTTGGAGAATTTCCAGCACTCGCTTTTTTATGTTCAAAAGGTTCTGGCCTGTTTTTCTCAACACAACCTTATAAAGGAAAAGCAAAAAGAAAGATAGTAACAACTGCAAATAGAGGAAGGAATAGTTATTAATATTCCTAATTAAGCTCTTAAATTTTATTGAACCTGTTAGCCCATGCCTTATTGTGGTGAATGGTGTGTGTAACCTAGTGAATCTGAAGATTCCAAAACGTAAAGACCTCTTCTCTTCAGAACCTGAATCTTGTGATTCATGTCAAACAGACAGGTTGTATTGAAGGCCATATGTTGAGAAGAGGAACTACTCCTTTGACATTCACTGAAGGTCGAATTTGCTGAACTGTCAGGTTAAAGTGGTGTTTACTCTTGTTGATGATATACACAGGAAATAATAAAAATTAAAATTGGGGAAAAATGGGAGAGAAATATAAAGGATAAGTTTTTGGGTTATTTTGGTTAAACCCCAGCTATTGTATTCATATTTGATACTTTTGACAGATACCTTGGAAAAGGTATAAACACAACTATTTGATGGTTATAAGTTGTTATTATATTAAAAAACTAATCATTATAATAAATAATAGGACAATAAAATGAAAGACATGACCACACCTCATGATCACTAGTTTGAATCTCCCCTTACCCCTCCTCGGAGCCAAAACTTATAGAAAAGGCATGAGCAAAAGGAGGTTCTGAGTGATGTTTTCTGTCATTCATATCATCACATTTTCTTCTGGCTTTTTGTAATGGATATTTTTTGTTAGTTTTGTTTTCTCCTGATAGGTGCTTTATGAAATGACAAGCTTGCTATTTTGTAATGACTGGGATTCTTGCAATGAAAATAACTGACTGAATCGCAATTAGCATATAGATTTTGGAGAAAGAAAGCTAACTAAATTGATGTGCAATTTATTCTAATCCCTCTAAAAAGTGCCTATTTGTCCTTAACTTGAAATGTTAGTCATACCAAGACTGTCATATTAAATTAAGACTTAATTGCCACATTAATGAAAAGTTGGTTTTACTATTGATCTCCATGATTTGGATTACTTTGCTTCCCTTTTGATGTGGTTACTGGCTATTCCATACGTATTAAATTCGAAACTTGATTCTGGTTTGTCAGATTGATGAAAAACCCGTCTCAACTGTATAAATAATTCAAAATTATTGGTTGGGGAAGTTTTTCTATCCTTATGTATAGATCAATTAATCGGGATTAAGACTTAGTTGAGTTGAGTATAAGTTTTATTTTCCCTCTTATTTAGTTAAAGTTGCTAGCAGGTAGCAGTTGCTGTGGATTTCATAGATCAAGCTGGAGAACAACAAACAATGCAACAGAATCTCCAAAATATTTGCCTGAAAACAGGGGCCCCCATGGAATCTCATGCTGCCATGATCCTCACTCCTTTTGCCTTCTCTAAGCTACAAGAACAACTTGTTCTGGCTGCCCACTATGCATCTTTTCAGATGGATGATCGTTTTCTTGTGAGACACCACACGAAAGCTGAGGGAGGTCGCAAAGTCTATTGGGTTCCTCGGGAAGGCATCATAGGTTGTAGCTGCCATTATTTTGAGTTCTCTGGAATTCTCTGCCGGCATGCTCTTCGAGTTCTCTCAACAGGAAATTGCTTTCAGATCCCAGATAGGTATCTTCCCATCCGTTGGCGCAGGATTAGTACACCTTCCGCAAAGCTCCTTCAGAGTACTCCAAGTGATCATACAGAAAGAATTCAGCTTTTGCAAAGTATGGTATCATCTCTTGTAACAGAATCCGCTAAGTCCAAGGAGAGGGTAGATATTGCAACCGAGCAAATTTCCATCCTTTTATCTCGTATAAGAGAGCAGCCAGTTTCGTTACAAGGTATGAGAGATGTTTCCTCCATTCATAGGAATCTTTGACTTGAGAATATACCATACATAGTTAGCATAGTTGTGAAATCTTGTGAAAAGCTGAGGGAAAAATGCCGGAATTTGTCACAAAAAGCAAGTTGGGGGGATTTGTATAGCAAGATTTTGGGAGGAAAGTTTCTTTTTGTGAAGGATTGGGGGCTGAGATCCTTTGCATGCCATTTTGGGAGTTTTGGTTCATGCAAATAATATATACAAGTTGTTGTCTTTTGTAGACATCATCATATATGCCTATCCTTTAGGCGATGTTTTCACGTGGATTCCAATATGTACAAAATATATAGAAAAAACTGTGTGTCTGTATGTATATTATTGTGTTTGTGGTTAAAAAATTAGCTTATTTCGGCATTTAGGATACGATAAAAATGTTTTTGTAGAGGAAATGGTGTGTTTTGAAGCAACTGAAGAATTGGGGTGAAGATGGTTCTTTTCTTAGAGTGCAAGCATTCATTCATTTAATTATTTATCCATATTTTTGTTGTATTAGAGTAGGTTGACAGTGCTGGCTAATTTTTCCATTAACTTGACTGTACAATTGAGGGAAAAGAATGGCAAACAGGAGTAGGAATTTTGATTGCAAAGGATTAGAGTTTTGCAATAGATATTTCTAAGGATAATTTTGGTTTTCTTCTGCAAGTTCCCTTGCATTGTCCATTGAGGTTTTGCTACCAATGAAAGTCTTTCATTAAGAATGAAAAAGATTTATTTCCCACTTTGTAATGAGTCGTAGCCTTTTTCTTTAATTTTGGAGTATTGGATATACATAAACGACATGGTTTAAGGTTCTCTTCCAATAAAAGGGGCTTTATTTATTTATTCTTTTATAGGATTTGAAACCTATGAGATTCGTTCAACTGTTTTTTTATCATCAGACTAAGAGATAAATTAGTTTTTTATTTGGAGTAGATGGGTATCCAACTTAGATTTTTTATTTAACCACAATAGACTTTATCCTTTGAATTAATTGAAACCCACTGATAGAGTTAAATTAATATTAATGGTTGTAACTTTTATAAATGGTAATGGTTTGACAATGACAAGCCACCACTTTGTTTCACTTGAACCTATTTCACATGAATAATCATTGGTACGTGGCCTAAATTTTGGATCCTTGTTGGCTTTAGAGAAGACCTAACATTTACTACTTATTATCAAGAATTAACTGAGAATCTCATTTCCATTTTTTGTTGAAGAAAATTGTAAGTTACATGGACCAACAATATTGTCTCAATTTCCTAATCAATAATTTGCCGTAGACTTGATAAAAAAATAAAAAATAAAAATTGTAGGAGACAGTTGATGCAAATGATTCCATGTTAGGCTCTGTTTGTTTCACTGTAAAATATTTTCCATTGCAAAATATTTTTAGATGAAAATGATTTCAGGAAAATGATTTTTTTTTTTTTTTTTTTTTCGTGTTTGGTTGCATTTCGGAAAATATTTTACAGTGTTATGCGAAAAATAGAGCAGAAGAGGCGAGGGGGTGAGGCGTGCATTTTTGGAAAATGGTTTACGAAAAAATTGGGCGTAAACCATTTTCCAAATTTTAACAAAGGATTTTCTGGTCAACGAAAATTATTTTCTGTTTGACCACCATTTTACAGTAAAACAAATACATGCGAATCTGAAAATATTTTTCTAAAAATTACTTTACAGCGAAACAAACAGAGCCTAAATGTTTTCAACTCCTTGTCTCCTTCCATCCAATAAACAAAATAGAAGAAATACTTTTTTTCTTTAAATAGAATTTGATTACAAATTAGTTTGTGGCCCAAGCCTACAAACTAGTTATGTGGCCGTATTAAAAGAAGGCACCTGTACACCAACTTTCTTTTTCTCCCAAGCATGGACCCCGAAATCTATTCCCACAAAAAAGAACCAGCTTAACTTAAACGCTGCGTTTATAGTGTTCCGTTGTCCTCTCTCTCTCTCTCTCTGCGCGCACGCACTGGCGATTGTTCAATCAAGAAGCAAACGGTGCGTTTCGATCCTCTCTCAGCTTTGGGTCCTCAATAATAATAATTGTTCTTAATCTTATTATTGGGTTAGAGATGAAAATCAATGATTAGTGTTTAATTACTAGACTTAGCACCTTGTTCAATTCTGGGGTTTGCTTTCTTATTGTGTGTTTTCAATTTTGATTTCTACTTCCATATTTTATATTATTAGTTTATAACATGTGAAAAATACATGCTTTGTTTGCATTTAAAGCCCTGGTAGTGATTGTTGTTGCAGGGTGCTACAGCTGAAGAATTAGGGAGAATGCATCCTCCTTTAACGCTACACAAGCACCCCATGTGTGCCCAAGTGAGTCTCTCTCCACCTTCTACCTTTATTTCTTATTTATTTATTTTTAATTTCGGTTGAACTATTGTTTTCGTCTCTAAATTTTGTATGAAATTTGTCTTTTGTTCATGAACTTTGAAAAAGTTCATTTTTACAGGTGAATTTCGTCATTTTAAAAAAAAGTTCAAGGACGAAAAACAAACTTTTCAAAAAGTTCAGGGACCGAAAAACGAATTTCATGTAAAGTTTAGAGACGAAAACAATAGTTTACTCTTTTATTTATAATCAAGTGTACTTTAGGCTTATCTAAATTGATTGTTTTTTTCATTTTGGATGAATAAGTAAATTTTCATTCAACCAATGGTTCTGACGGGTGGGGTTGTGTATTTGTGATTTACGACCCGAGGGGCGTGTCTGAAGGCCACTGCCTTGGTGAGGTTTCTCGTCATAAAAAAAAATAAAAATAATTTTTCAACCAAAGAACCTGCACAACAGTTAATCAAACAAAACAGCCATTAACAAAAAGAAAAAAAGATATCTCAATTCAATGTATTCAATAAGGAAGCCTCATCACACAACGCAAAATCCTATTTTTGGATTGAGTTTTTTGTTTTTTGTTTTTGTTGCCGCTCTGCTCCTCACATCAGCGCAGATTTCTTTCAGCAGCATCTCTTCACTATTCACTTGACTATTGTTTGTAGCTTGCCATGCTAATTAGCAGATAGTTTGTCTTAAACCATTATCTTTCAACTTATTAATTGCCCAATCCAGTTCAGCATCCCATTCACTTATTGGTATGTCAAAGAGGCATTTAATAGGAATCTGCTTCCAAATTTTGTTCTCAAATTTTACCTAAAAAAAAAAAAAAAAAAGAACTTGCTTGCAAATTCTTTGGGTTATGGAATATTCATAAAACGAATTGGTCCCTTGATTCAATACTTCTTTTGCAGAAATCTCATAGCATGGATCCATTATAAACCCATTTCAGTTTCCTTTCTCTAGTCCTTAATCTGTCTAGAATCACCAGCCAAGTTAAAAAAAAAGCATGTTTTGGGACAAAACCTGGAAACCGCATAATCCTCCACCACTTTAGATTTGGATGAATTTGATCGGTTGTTATAAATATATATATATATATATCTACAAATCTGAATGGTTGGGAAATGGCTAGAGTTGCAATAAGTAAGGGGGAAGGTTTAAGTGAGCAGGAGAAGTCAAATCAATTTGCATGGCAATATTTGTGAAGTGAACCTTCTTTTGCATCACAAACCATGAATGTTTATGTTATAATTTTGATTAACATTCAATTCTTTCAAATTAAGTGTTGGACGATGGCAAACAAGTGCATAAATGTTTGATCTAATTAATATATTGTCTGATTTGTGCAGATTATTGAAGAGTTCCAGAAGTGCCATGTAGACCATCCTATTGGAAAATTCTTTGGTGAATGTACAAATCTCAAAATAAAGCTTGATCGTTGTTTCAGGGAGGAAGTGAGTTTTTGTTATATGGGTCTTAGTTTCTCACTGGTTCGGGTCTTTATTTTGTCGTTCCTTTTTATTAAGATCTTTCAAAATTTTGACAGAAAGCCGTAAAGCGGAAAGCAAACTTTGAACAGAGTAAGAAATTGAAAGAGAGGCTACAAGCTCATAGGAAGGAAATTGCTGAGCTAAGCACTGAAGAGAAGAATTTTGTGCAATCTTAATGGTGAAGTGAGAGAAAGTGTCTTCATGACCAAATAGAAGTTTGACATGAGGCCTTTACCAAATCCCACAAGAATTTAATGTTGCAGGAAATAAGCTATAGTTGTCATTATGGAAGATGATGACAACTATAAGTAAAATAAAATATTGTTTTGTATAAGAAATATTTATTCATCCCTTGGATGCACAAGATGGAAAGTTTATTGAAGAAGATCAAGAACTTATGGGAAACTCACTCATGGATTTTCTTGTTGTCTTGGGCTCCTTCATGGATAATGTAGAATGTATTATTTGTGTTCTGTTGGCACATTGCAATTTTTAATGAGGTTTTCTGTTTGTTAAAAGGTATAATCATACTATATGGTATTTGAAAAATACATTCAGAACAAAATCAATAAGAAAACATTGTATTTCCTGCTTTACACTGTTTATATTTGTTGTAAAGAAGAATTCAATCTTATTGCAGAATAGGAATATTTGATAATTATGCATGAATGATTTTCACCCAGTTCTGGTTTTGCAGCAAGATTTTCACCTAACTAAATTTCATTTTCCTGGTTTAGTAGCATCTCAGGAGACAAAATGCATCTTTTTGACCCTGTTCATTTAATAGATTCTTGGGAAACAAATAACACTTAGGAAATTTAAGAAGCATTGATGTAGGAACTAGGGAGGCCTTTGATCACCCTATTTCAGTAAGCTGCTTAATGTATTGTTTAAATGTGGTGCATAACGCCAAGAGCCTTGTAGCTCAACTGTCACCTCACGTTGTTTCCAACAAAGATATCCAGGTTCAAATCCTCCTTCCCCCAACTATTGAATTATAAATAAAAAATTGTGGTGCATAATCAGAATGAAAAGGCTTGAGAACACAGGTCTAACAAATTTCATCATCATAATTTTTTACTTCCAGAATTCATATTTATTTCCAGAAAAGCCTCCACTAGATTTTGCTTCAAGCAGTATGTCTGACTGCACTCCAATTCATGTATCAGTTCAGCCTGTTGGCTCTTGCCCAATGATTTTTATAACAAATATTGTGACTTAGAATGTTATAGCTTGGCAATAATGTAATCGTAGCAAGGAAGTTGAACATGAGACATCTGGTCTCCTAAAACCATCACATTACCCAACTGTTATGCCCATATTGACTTATCATTTAAACAAACTAGATACCCTCAATTTGCTAGTTTGTTCATCCATAAAAGTTAAAACATAAGTACTTTAAGGAACCTTTCCAATCACTCATTTGCATTCTTGGTTTCTTGCAAGTCATGCAACTGATCATTTGGACATCTTAATTTTGGGCTAACACTAGGTTTGAGAAAATAAAATCAAATAACTTACCTCAAGAAATAACAGAACAAGTAAAAAAATTAATTGAGAGATAACCTCTAGAACTGATTAACAACTGTATAATCTATTGCCATATAAATTACAGCACAAATACCAGCAATTGCAACCCTGATTATGCAGATCAGGAAATCTATTCTATCTGTAGATTCCTTCTGAGTATGCTTAAATTCTAGTTCTATGTGAAGATATACACATTAAACATTGACACTAACAATAGGTAATTTATGGACTCTTCCTGTTTTGTACACTATAGACTTCAAAAGATAAAGACATCATAGTAAAAAAAAACTTAACTTTCTCTTCTATTTTGGGGAAAATTATTGCAAAGAGCATCGCTCAAAGTTCTATGTGAAGATATACACATTAAACATTGACACTAACAATAGTAATTTATGGACTCTTCCTGTTTTGTACACTATAGACTTCAAAGATAAAGACATCATAGTAACAAAAAACTTAACTTTCTCTTCTATTTTGGGGAAAATTATGGCAAAGAGCATCGCTCAAAGAGATTGCATCTTGTTGGCTCTGATCTGTCCTCCAAACTTTGAAGTGCAAAGCATAAGAACTAGTATCACTCCAACGTTTGAGCAATGACATTGATAAGGGACCCCTTTTTTCACCATGTGGACCCACACAATACCATTTAGAGCATTCATTGTTCTCAGCTGCTTGCTTTATAGGTGCATGATTCAGATCTTGTTCATCGTCATCACTTAACTCGATAAGATTAGCTGTTGACATTTTTGGCTTTTTCTCATTTGTTTGTTCATGACTGGTTTTTTGAGAAACAACATTGCATTGGCCTTCAAGAGCAAAAGTGTGTGATTTTTGTGGCAGTTCTTCAAGAAGCGGTGATTTAGAACAGTGCTGCTTTACTTCTAGAACAGTCTGATGGCGCTCTTTTATGAAGTCAGCTATCAATGTGTGTCGTTTTTTCTCCTGCATTTGTCCAAAATCTACTGATTGATTTTTCTTTCCACCAGAAATAGCAGAAAAATAATTTTTTTGAGAAACAAAATCAGATTCTCGTGGCAATTCTTCAGGAAGCAATGCCTTGGAATGGTGCTGCTTCACTTCTAGAACAGATTGGTGCTGCTCTCTTTGAAGAATGTCACCGTCTTTAACATCAGGAGCAAATATATGATTTTTTTCAGATGACTTTTTGGAAAGGGTTCCTTCAGACTGCTGCCTCTCTTCTACTAAAATAGGTTGGTCTCCTTTTACTGGGGTGACTAAAGCTAAGCCATGGAAATGAACACACAATATGTAGGGTTAAACTTTCTACTTTATCAAAGAATATATACAGACTGAATCAAAAGCTAAATTCAAATTACAGAGCATTCAGTTATCTAAATTGGTGCCAAATCACAAATCAAACTGAACAGTCTTTTCTGCAAAACCCCCAAGGCTCCTATGAGGGAAACCCATGCATAGGCAATAATTGCATGCATTTCCTGCAGTAAATGCAGGAAATTGAGCATGCCATATGTATGACAAAATCAAAACGATAATTTTTTTTTTGATTAGTAAAATCAAAACAATACTTGGTTGGTACCTCTAGTCCAATCTTAAGACAAAGATCAAGGAGGATTTGAAGCCTTGGTAGGTAAACTATAGCTCCAATCAATGATTTAGAGTTCAACAACAACCAATTCTTGCTAAAAAGAAGCTAAGAAAGTAACAAGGCTAGTCAACATATTTGATAATTATTATTATACTTGATACAAAGATGTTGAAAGTTATATAGACATACTAGCTGAGAATTTTATATTATAAGTATATCAAGGATGAAATTAGCCATTTTTACTTTTTAGTGATGCATAATTAGATTGCAGAGAAAAAGAAGAATTATATTCCCAAGGACCAGACTTAGAATTTAGAAGCTGGTTCTTGGAAGATAAAGGATCATAGCATTCAAAAAATTAGGTACTAAAAAATACTGCAATGATGGAAATAGGACAAGTGGCATGTGCAAAGACAACATGAGATGAATACAAAAAATCAGTTTGGCTTCATATCAGAGATTGCCCATCAGCAATAAGCCTAACTAAAATTGCTCATTCCTTCCCCACTCCCCAAACACACACACACACAAAAATAAACTGATAAAACCCCCCCTCTCCTCTCTGCCATTAGTCATGTCTAAACCATGGCCTGTTAATGGTTGCTCATATGGTAACGCGTGAATGGAGTTAGAGTCAACTCGGTTCACAGTGGTTACCTTTAGTGGTTGAGTTACACAGCAGATGTTCATTAGTGCCACATTAACAAGAGAAATAGGAACCACATGATAAAGGGAGTAAAGAGAAGATTTCACAGAAATAAACCGGTGTCTGTGTACAAGTTTTTATTAAGGTTTAAAAAGGGTTTTTATCAAAATCTAAGGGTTTTTATACATGCCAGCTCCCATTCCATTATTGGACACAAAAACTACTGAAATTCCAAATGAAGAACAATCTGCAAAATCCTCAGCAATAGACACCAATACAACTAACACATACAGATACATGTCTTTAGTATGCATGTATGTAATTTTATTGTAGAAGTTAAAACTTAGCAACCTGCAGGATCTTTTCCACCATTTGGGCAGCAAGAAGTTCCATTGCCTTTAAAATCAGTGCTGGGGAGTTCAGAAGTCCCAGGGGCTAATTCTGGCAAGCAGCCTAGTTTATCTTTTCTAGGAGAGTCCTCAAAAGTGAGTTCAGCCTCAACTACATCAGCAATTACTTCTGGAACCTCATGCAGCAACCGTGACTGTTCTGATGGTGACTGAAGTAGCAGCTTTCTATCCATGTACTCAGAAAGCGTACGTGCAAGTTAAGCATCACATTCTTTTTCATCAAGAAATATGTAGACCAGACTAGTTCTGGACACTACAAACACAGAAATCAACAAAACTAGAAGAAATCATAGAGACACTAATGATTTATGCTGAACATATGAAAATGCCAATCAACAGAAACTTCCATTTGTTATGAGGTTTGGATTGGCCATGTCATCACATGAGCAGAAGAAAACTGCGACCAAGTAGGAGGTGTCTTTAATGTAAGAAGTATACACATCATTAGTTTACTATTGAAAGATATTCTTTTTCTGCATTTTAGAATTTTAGAATTTTTAATTATTAATTTCAACTCCAAGAATTGTTACTTCAACAATCCCCTCTTTCATGGGGCTGGGTTCCAGCCCATGAGAGAGGGGTGTTCAAGTAATGCGGAGACTTGAAATAACACCCCATATATATATACATTAAAATACATATGTACATATTATAGGTAATTGTTACTTAAAATTCCAGAGTTGTTTCAACACTCCCATCTATCATGGTTGTGGGTCCTATCCCATGAGAGGGGAGATGTTCAAGCAACAATTTGGAGAGTTGAAATAACAAGTCCCATATATATAATGGTAAAGTCTTGGACTACCAAACACAAGTGAGCAATACGAGTCTTGAGAGCAGTCACTTTATGCAGGAAAGAAAAATGCTGAAGGGTAAGACTGTTTTCAAGCCGCCCCTTCAGGACCCCGCTTAAGTGGGACCAACACTAGGTAATGACCTTTTACATAGCCACCCCAACCTTAATCTCATGGAGTGTTTTAATAACACAAGAATCATATATGCGAATCCATAGCTTTCCAGAATGGGCCATTAATCCCGAATTTGTGTTACATAGACTATATAATAAAAGGATATTCTCTTCTCCAGCCCTTTTCATTTGCCTGATTGATGCGGCTTTGCAATGAAACCAGCTCCCGCGTAATCCACTAACATAGATTTTCCACAATAATATAAATCAGAACAGCAAAAGCAAGACAAGAGGAGATAATAAAATAAAATAGAAAGGCACATAACATAGTGGGGTGTCTGGGAGTACCATGGGAACTTAAATCTTTTTGTGTTTTAGAATGTGTTTGAACACTCAAGAAGGTATTTAATAGCTAGAAAACAGTATGACCTTATCTGAGATGCTGCATGTAAGACAGTCAAATTACTTAATTTCAAGGAACAAACAAAATCCCTAACTAAATAGTTTGATTTACTTCACTTTGGCATTAAATAAAAGGAGCACCTCCTCTTGATGAAGGCCCTTAACTAGTGGTACATAGAATTGGCCATGCACCCCCTCCCCCCCCCTCCCTTTTCTCCCCGGTGGTGATACAACAAAAGAAAGAAATAGGAGAAAAAGAGAGTCGTACCCAGTGCTAAAAAATCCCACTTTTTGCGGGGTCTGGAAGAGGTGATTGGTCGGCAGCCTTATTCCCAATAAAGAAAGAGTTGAAAAATATGACTTAAGATTTTTTCTTTTCATGATATTCCAAATTAACCATCCCAAAAACTTAAAGAGATACCAGACAGTTACACTCTCCTTACTCTACAAAATCTAAAATATATGTTGAATTTAATTCAGATTCAACTCTACAACTTTAGAGAACAGGTAAATGAGCACAAAGTAGCCGAAGAGAAGTTTATTATGAATCTCATATGACATGTCTGCAAAATTATGATCTTTTAGATCTTTCATTATCATGCTTCACTATTTTGTTTTGCTATCCAATATGAGAAATTCAGTCATCACAATCTCTCTCTAACAATAATCAGGGAGACCTGAATTTTTTGTTGTCTTTCAAGTTCTACTCCAAGATCAAAGAGTAGGCCAAGGAGCCCCAAAGTATACATATTGAAGTTATAGCGAATCATAATATTTGACACATCCAGAAAAGTTTTCCAAACTTTTCTTTCTCTACCATGGCATGTCATTGCTTTGGTACGCTTGGAAGTACACTATAAATCATATGAACTTATAACTTCTTATGTATATAGGGAAAAAACAAAATAAAAAACATATATATAGATAAAAGAAAAAAAAGAGAACACATATTCTCAATACATACATGATTTGTTATATCCTCATGCAGACTTCTGGCCTTCTCTTCAAGCTCCACCTATCAAAGAAGCCATACTACTTAAGGAGCTGGAATGACACTTTTTAATCTATTATTTTCCAGGTATTACATAAGCAACATAAAATCATTCACAACCAATACAGCAAAAGGTGAAAAACATATCATCTCAGATACATTTTCACAAGGTTGAAAACCTTAAAAAAATACCAATAATAGGGAAATATAACACTTAATTTTTCTTTTCTTTTGGATAACTAAATTTATTAAAAGAAAGAAGAAAGAAGAACAACTTAAGCATATGAGGAGTATACAAAAGGCCCCCATAAAATTTACAATTTAAAGTTTGCTTTCTTTTCTGGGACAGCTGCTAGCATAAGATCCTCACAAGTATAAATATATTCTCAGAGCAATGAGCGACGAACACTTATAATACACATAATTGCACTATGCAAACACAAAAAATCAGTGTAAGCATGAAAGTCAGGCCACTAATTTTACTTTCTAAATCTATTTAGTGAAGATGTGGCACAAGAACATAAGAAGTTGGTTTCCTTGATTCCTTACTGGCAAAATAGTTTCCATGATATGTGACAATTATATCGTAATGCACGATCTTCAAACTCTTGCCTTGTAACACTGACCAATAACTAGTTCTCCTTCCTAGCATTGTAGTCATTCCTATTTCACTGTTCCAATATTACATAGGTGCTTATTCAGAATATTATAAACCTGGGCATTCGGGGCTAGATCCTTCGCAGGAAAAAACCAAAACTGATGCAAAGATGCTTGAGCCTCTGAAGCAAAGAGCCAATAATGATATATCCAAGTAAAATATAGTTTTTTTCAGAAGAACAACCAGAACTTCAAATGGTGTCCTTCAGAGAACTAGTAATGTAAATAGTCGTGAAATTCTCAACAATGCTTAGGGGGGGGGGGGGGGGGGGGGGGGGGGTGGGGGGTGTTAATTCTAATCTACTTAAAAGTTGAAAGTTTGAGGTACATGCATGTTTTATTCTTTCATTTCCAAATTACCTCCGGTTGAAAGCAGATTTTCTAAAAGACTCTCACTCCACTGCCAAAAGAGAGACAATAATATACAGTAAAAAAGGCAAGACCTTCAGAAAAATAATGGCTAGCATGTGAAAGAAAATTCCAATGGTATGTACCTTTCCAATGATTAAGGCTCTAGATATCTAAAATTAGAGTCCTTAGTGTATTATCTTGCAAAGGACTGACTTATCAAAAAAAAAATCTTCCAAAGGACTGATGTTAGGCGTAATTTGTTCCCCCAAAGAAAGTTATTGTTTCTCAATTTTAAAAATAATCCAATATTGATTCTATTATTATAGTTAAGCCCTTGTGTATCTTGGTGCTGTCCCCTTGGCATCTTTTACATCAATTTTCAAACTTATTGAAAAAGAAGAAATCTACTAAAATTTAAAACACTTCGTCATTTTCTTGAGATCTGATATATCGAATAAAAACACCATGCAAGGTTTTGCATATATATTAGTACTAGTGAGAAGTGTCTGCAATGGCTTTTGAATATACAGTAAGTGACACTACTTACAACAGTAAGTTTTCTGAGCAAGCCGTCTTTCACTCTTTGGAGCAGATCGTCACATTCTTCCTGGAAAAGACAGCATCTGATAATTGGGATTTTTATTTAAAAGCATAGCACATATTTGGAACTAAACAAGATTTTTCTGTGAGAAAGCGAGGTTATGTCAATTGATGAGGAAGAAAATTGTACTAATGCCAGAAAAATAAAAAGCAAATGCCCTGTGCAATTACAGATCAGTAGAAACCATATCTAAGAAATTTTTTTACAACATCAACTATGGATAAACCCAGTGCTCACCATAGAAACTTTTCCTAAGCTTTTCTTTTTCCAGCAAGCTCATAACTAAACCAACTTAAACCAAATTTTTAGATACATAAATCCAATTACTACAATTGATTTAGAAAGTAACCATTTCTTTTTATAAGAGATTACCTAATTTGTCAACTATTTTGCTTTTATATCTTTGGAAATAGGAAAAAAAAAAGCTTCTATAGAAAAAGAAAAATAAAGAGATTCAAAATACTACCACTGTTGTTACCTTAGAGAAGTTATCATCTGAAAGCTTGCAAATGGATACATCTTTTGGACGATTGGAAACTTGTAGGAGTGTTTCACCATTTGTTGAAGCTCTCTTTATGCCTGTTATAATAAAAAAATTACAACACAGAGCAGAAGGTTTAATCAACCAAGACAAATGAGGGCAATGTTTCTGATTAAACCTTCAGTTTTGTCCAGTGCATGCTTGTCAAAACAAATGGTACACCGTCTAATGAAATAAGCATGCTTAAACACGATTTTTGTGTAAATGTAAATTTTTTATTTTTTTGAAGTAAATGATTCATTGAACAAGCATTAAAGGGATGTAACCCAAGTATACAGTAAGTATACAAGAGATACACCAGCAACTATGAATGAATATTACAAAGATCAAGCAGCTCAAGTAAATTCGAAAAAGAATACTGTCTTGTGGCTGTCATTCACTCATATAAAGATCTTAGGAATAAGAGTTTCAGGTCTAGAACTGATCTTCCACACCCTTCAAAGCTCTGAGCATTTCTTTCCCTCAAATACACCTCATGAGACAATGACGGATTTCATTCCAAATGCCTATACTCTGTTGTTGACCAAACCAACCTTGCCAACAAACTAACGGATCAATCATGCTTCAAGGCATAGCCCACTGAATCCCGGAAAAGACTTAAAACCATAGTCCAGCTCTCTAGCGATATCACAATGAATAAACAAATGATCTCCCCACCTTTTTTAAACATACAATACCAATCTACCACAATTATATGACGTTTCCTCAGTTTTATAGTCTTTATTTTACACTTAGTATTTCATGTTATCAGAACTGATTCCTAAAACTACAAGCCATATCTTTTGAGGCATTAAACCACACATTTGTGAAATCCAGAATCTAGTACTACTTTTATGCATATGATCATTTGAAGGTTCTTTCGTCCAATCAGAAAATTCTGCACCGTAGCTGTTCCTAAGTTGTTTTAGAGATTAAAAGCATTAAATCAAAATAGTTGCTGCTATAAGTTGCTAGAAAAACTTCCATGTCATTTGTACATGTAAATATCTTTACTGTTCAATTTATAATTAATAATAAAGCTTTGTTATAATTTTTACTCAGACACTAGAGCATTATGATATTTAATTAAGCTAAGAAGTGACAAACATAATAACACTCTGGAACAGCTATAACGGCAAAGCCCCTGCACCTATTAGTTATTCATAATTGTAGCCATTGTTAAGGCAATTACCTTTAACTTGCACGAGCTGGTGAGTATTTTTTTGCAAGTAGTCATTTGGGTCTGATTTTATTCTCACAAAACTTCCCATTACTTTGCCTTCAAAAGTTTCAGGCTGCTTCAACAGCTCCTCCACCAAACTCCTCTTCAAGTAGACAAGCTTGATGTTTTCAACAATGATGGATGCAAAACAGCTTCGCTTCACAACTGGAGTTACAACTGGAGTTAATTCCTTCGAAGATTTTCCATCTGAATTCAACTTTCTCTGCCTTTTAGAGGGTAACAAAACACTCTCATCCCTTTCTTCTGAACTACACCCAAATTCATCTTCCTCTGATTGCTGAAAGTTCTCAGCAAAGTGAGCTGTCAGGAGGTTGTATATACCATTTTTATTCACTGACTTTCTTCCTAAGAGAGATTGTAGCCTCTCATCGCAAATAACTTTCTTCTTTTTACTTGGGTCAAAAAGCTTCTGCTCTCTACAATAATCAGTAATGATAGTCGAAACATCATATTGTGATAATTCTTTTGTTGAGTCTTTACTGATAGAAGCAAGAAACTCTAAGAGAGATCTAGACGCCCATCCAACAAACTCCTTTTTCTTTGATTTTTCCTTCTTTTTCTTCACACTTATCTTTCCCATGGATCTCTTCCTTTTGCCCACAGCCTTGTTTTCTACTTTATCATTTTGGTCCTCATAATCAGATACTATAAGGTGACTTTCTTCATCATCTTCTTCTTCAAATAGATCATCGTCTCCTTCCCCTTCACCAGTTTCATTTGAATCAGAGCCACCCCTGTAGTTCCTATTCTTCTTCAGTAAGCTATCTGCAGAATGTAAATGCTTTGAAGTTAACCCTTCCTTTTCTTTGATAATCTGCCAATATTCCTTGAAAAAGAACTCATATGTATCTCTATCTCTGAAGTCTATCTTGACCTGTATGTCAACAACCATAGACCTCTATGTCAACAACCATATAGCTAGTGGGAAAACGAAAAGGTAATGGCCAAACCGATAAGAAACTTATTAAAAAAAAAAAAAAAACTTAAGAAGCTGAAACAAAGAAGAAACAGTGATTCTTTATTTGAATCCATCAGTGAAAAGAATATTTTGGTTATTTGTGACATACAATTATGCATAATCCACCTGAGACTTAACCTTCATAATCTAAAGATCAGCATTGTTTTTTATGTCTTCATTATGTGTGCAAGTTGGTTATCCTTGTAACGAAATGTGGCAAGCTATAGGCTGAAGAGTTATTTTCTTTTGTAAAACTACCTTTAAATTTTATTTTATTTTATTATTATTATTTTTTAATATAATGGAACAATAAAACAAAGGAGATAAGATGGCATTATGTCAAGACGACCATCTCCTCTCTCTCCCTCTCTCTGCATTTTCTTTTGGCTAAGGTGCTCCTCTCTTGTATACTTGTGGACTAAGGCAGCGGATTCTTGGTGACTTTTTTGATGAATTAAAGAGTAAAAAATAAATTTGAAGATATTCGAAGAAGCAACAAATCCTGTATACAAGAAACAATAAATTTGTGTCGACCATACCCCATCAATGTCGACATCAACATTTTCTTCTATAAGTTTTGCAAGTTGCACACAGTGATTGCAAAATCCTTTCTTCCCTCTAACACATGCAAACTCAGAATCACAGATGCAGCGTCCACAAACAGCTTTTGGGCAGCAAAAGCATTGAAATTTTGAGGTTTTATGGCAAATGAAGCAAGAATGCCAACCTGAAACATAAAACTCTTATCATCTTATAAGCAGGTACATCTACAATTATGCAAGTACAAAAAGGAAGGGGGCCCAAAAAAATCCTAAGAAAGAACTACAAAGTACTATAGAAAGGCTTTCTTTATTTAGAAAGTAAAATAATTTTGCAATGAAGTAGAGTTGAAAGATGATCTATCTTCCATACCTGCACAAACTTAGGCCAAAGAAAACATGTCAGCATGGTATGATAGAACTTAGAAGATGTTTCTCTATCAATTGCAGAGTTGGGTATGCATTTCAATATTTGAGGTAGCAAATCACACAACAATTACTGAATTCAATATCAGATAGATAGGCAAAAATCTGCTCCAGATTTACTTAGAGCTGTTTCCCTAAACCATTAGAGATAATGTGACAGGTGTGACATTTCGAATAATCAAAATGGGAAAAAGGCAAAAAAAAAAAAAACCCCGTACTACGCATATCCTACATATGATATATAAAGAAGGATGTGTTGTCAGGCTTCAGATAAATACATACACTAAATCTGCATGATGCTTGAAAAGTAGAAATTCATTGAAAATGACAGAATATTACTCAGAAGTATCATCATAGAAAAAATTTAGTGGCTACCGCAAGTCTAGTGATACCCAGTCTCCACAAAAGAATCATCTCTTACCACACAATGAGGATGATACGCTTTAAGACAATCCCCGAAAGCAATGGATATGCTATAAAATTAAAAAAAAAAACGACAATGCCTTTTGAAACCGCATCAAAAAGTATATTTTATATGAAACTCCTTAGGAGAAAGAGACATATTAGTTTCCAATTATGTAAGATATATAGAAATTATACATCTGACCAGCACCACTACTCACCCAGCCCCATTAGAAACATTGCATGCTTGTGCTAGTAATGACCAATTTTGTTGCAGTGAACTGGTAACCAGAAATCAAATATGCACTATTAAAAGTTTCTTTTTTTGATAAATAAGAATTTCATTAAGAGAAAAAGAAAGGAGTCAATACAAGTACACGAGTTTCTTAATTCTGAAAGCAATACTAAACCTACAATATCTTTGATGACTTAAACTAACATTTTTTATTTTATTTTAGCCATATGAATCAGATTGTAGAGGATGAAACCAGAAGCTAGTCATGAAGCTGCAGCAAGCCACCATCAGAAAGGGTTGGTAATCAGATAATGATTTTTGTTCATTTATTTGAGCATCAAACAAGAGAAAGACAAGTTAGTTTATCCAAATTAGGGAAAGTGACCAAATATCAAGAAAGGGCCAAAATCTTTCACCCAAAGATTAATTATTAATTCAATTAAGGCACCTCATCCCTACTTTACATCACAGAAATTAATAATTCCAAAGCCAATGAGTTAGCCTCCAATTATCACATACAAGAGGTACAATAATATACCATCCAAAAGTTAAAATGAAATTTTCCATTGCACCCAACCCAATTACATCCTTGGAAGAAATCTATTATATTTGAGTTTTTTATGGACACAAGAAGTTTCAAAACAATTTTACCACAAGTTGAGATGTTAGCCCACCACAAGTTAAAATAAAATAGAAAAAGAGATTACACCATGCCCACCACAATTCACATTAAGCCACTTCACCTTGTTGTGAAAATGTTGTGAGATTTTGTTGTGCCTATAGACTTTTTAGTTATATTTTAACATTTTATTTTTGAAGCCACAGCCATCAAATGCAATATATATATATACAGCAACCAGAAGTGCCTTACATTTCTTCACTCAATCACATGCAATGCACGTGCAACACAAACTGGTCATCCAGACAAAGAAACAAACATGTCTGGTATCAGAAAAAAATGTTTGGTAGGCTATTGATTTGGACACCCCAATTAATTTTTCCACCTCTCTCTTCCATAGCATTGTGTAAATGACAAAAGTGCCCTTATTCCCAAAGATTCAAAGGAACAATCAAATCACTAACCCCAATGTCCTCCTTATATGTTATTAAAAGAGTTTTTGGTTTTTTGAGAACTCACTTGTACTCACAGACCATGAGCAAGCCTCCATCTTTGCAGACAAAGCAGCAATCTTCTGCAATCTCTTCCTTCTTTCTCCTATTCTTCTTTGCCATACTCTTAGAACCAACCACTCTTCAGATTCCAAGACTAATCCAAAACCAACCCAATTCCTTAAACCCCAAAAGCTTCTCAGAAACCCTGTCAAATAGAACTGAAATATCAGATACATATACACACCCCGTCTCTATGCTAAATTATCACAGACCCATTTGCCAAAAAGAAGCACAAAATAAAAAATTTGCCCAAGAACCAAGAAAGCATTAGTGATTTAGTTCCACATTCTTCTCAAAACAACCATCAAAATTAACGTTGTATGAAATTCTTATTAAAAAATAAAAAATAAAAAATAAAAGATATATTAAACCAAAAACTAGAACAGCATTGTGGGCATTACATGAAATTCAGAAAAGTAATATAAGATGTTCTTCCTCTGAGAGTTTCTCTCTCCGAAAAAAAAAAGACTCTTTTTTTACTTTCTCTAATACTTGATCATGACTAAAAACTGAAAAAGGCCGTATTTTTATGATCCACTGAAAGACCCATTTGGGAAAAAAGACAAAAAAGACAAAAAAAAAAAGAAAAAAAAGCAATAACCTTTACCATTTCAAAGTTCAAACCAAACAGCTAGAGCTAGACATGTAGCAATGGCGCTTTTGAAATGAAAAGGTAAAAATTGTGTCTTGAGACTTTATTTAGAGAGAAAACACAAGCAAATAAAATAGTGTCTAGTGGAAGCATTTCATTGGGGCTTGAATGAAGGATATCTGGGACACAGTGCTAGTTCATGTTCAGGAAATTCTGTTAACAAATATTCGGCATTTCAGTTTTGTCCCCCTTTTTTTTTTTTTTTTTTTTTTTTTTTTTTTAAGTTAATTTTATTTCAGATGGTTTATTAATAAAAAATAAATTTTTAAAAAAGTTAAAAAAAAAAAAAATTAATCTAATTTACTTATGAACAAAAGTAAAATAAATAAAATTATAAACACAAAAACTGGCCAACGAATTTTTTTTTTTAATAATATTATTTTTAATAGTATTTTGCATAAAAAATATTATTGAGAAACTATTGAGATATCTAACCTCTTTTTGAGTTTGAATTGAAATTCGTCTCTTAGAAAAACGTGTTTCACTTTAATATTTCAAAATTTTAGATTTTTCTGAGTAAATCATTTCTTCAAGAAATAAGTTTTAATTAAAACTCATCTCTTGTAAAAGCGAGTTTCAATTAAAACTCGTTCTCTTATAAAGATGAGTTCTAACAAAAAGGCTATTTTCCTTAATAGTTTTAAAATAGTAATTTTTTGTAAAATACTTTTAAAAAATAGGTCATTGAGCAAAATCCCTCCGCAAGCTAGATTATGCCGATCGATCAATTAAACAGATAGATATTGACTTTTTTAATATAAAAATTAAATTGATAACATTGAAAATTAAATTTTTTAAAGAGTGGGTTTTTTTTTTCACTTCAAAATTGACCATTATCATTGGCCCGTTTGGTGTATTTGATCCCACGTGTAGGTCATGCATATAAATATAAAACGTTTATATAGTTGAGGTGTATAATATATTGGATATATAGAATAATTTCTCTTTTAGAAGTGTGATTTAAAATCTTATTTTTTCAAAATCAACTTTTTTATTTATTTTATGTGTAGAGTTTTTTTTTTTTTTTTTGCTAATCAACGAAAATATAAGTTGTATCAACTGAACACAGAGATATAGATATATTGAGTACTAAGTACAAATATAGGTCTTTTATTATCATTCAATAATATATACCACTTTTACTTTATATTTAAGATTAAGTATATAGTTGACAAGTTTGATAGAGATAATTGAGATGATACATTATATATATATATTTTTTTTGATAAAGTACATTATATATATATATAAAGACACTTTATAGAACCAACATTATATTTCCTCTTAGATATAGATATTGATGACGTAAGAATCAATTGTCACACCTTCAACTCAAACTTACCTTGGATGACCAGCACAAGAAAGAAAAAGCCCGGAATGACACTAGTGTGGTGCCGATGAAAGCCTCTTTGATGTCTAAGTTAGCACTCAAAGACTCTCTCACTGAAAATACAGAGATGGGTAATTTTCATACCTAGCCAAAGCAATGTCTTAGCTTTTATAGGAGATTTGAATGTTACATATCCTCTCCTTTCCTTAATGGGATGAGAGGCGTTATGGCTCCAATATTAGACGAGTATCTCGAGATTTGAGCCTTTATTAAGAGGGTGTGAGGGTTCAACGCGAATCCTACTTTCACACTCCGAGAATCCTGCTTCGGTTACACGACGGTTCATTTATCATGACTTGTGCAACTTCATGAGTTAGACGAGAGAGCTCAAGGGTTGACCGATCTATTTTGGATGAATATATGCCCATCAGATACAAAGTATTTATTAGATTTATTTTGAAGGATTTACCATAGAAATTATATAATCTTTTTCAAATTCATATAAATGAGTAAGAATATTTTAATATTATGGAAATTTTTGAGAATATACATATTCCCATAATTTTAAAATTTGATTTTGTAGATAATTTTCTTCTAAACGAAAGATTAAGTTGGTCTTTTTATTGTTTAATAGGTGTGTAAAGTCACTTGGGATATTCAGCCTAGTGGTAATCCCCCTCCCAAAAAAGCCTTACCCCTCTATGAGGGTGTGGATTCAATCCCCAGGATCTTCAAAATATACGTATGTGTGAGTTTATATTATAATTTTTATCATAAAAAAAATAAAAATAAAAAACGTGTGTAGAAAGTTGTGATTTCCAAACAGATGTCTTACAAGATATATGCTTCACATATTCAAATTATTTACTTTAGCTTAAAAAAAACAAAACAAAACATATACATATTTACATTTTTAATTTTATTTTATAACTTGCTAGTTACAACTTACAATAATTAATAGGTGATGTAAAGGAGAGTAGGAGACCAATCAACGTGACAAAGCTCTTGACAACATATCCATATTTACAATTAGTCACTTGTAAGTTATGGATTAATTAACGCCCACACTTTAAAAAGATGCATTTGACTCAAAAATATTTTCCTTGCACTTCACCTCCCAATATCTTGGATTAACTTGAAATGTTGTACCTTATCATATTTGATATTTCCTCTCGAATTGTTCATGAGCACATTGCACACTTCAAATGAGTTATTCAATCATGTTATACCACCTTTAATAAATCAAGTTTAAACCGCCACTTACACTGCCATCCTTATTATTATTAACATTTCTTCTTATATTCTTTACTTTTCGTTCTAGGAAAGAAAATCAAATTCATTATGGGGCTCTAGCTAGTTCTGCAATGAGATTTCATGCAACGAATGGCAACATTAATTCTTCTTTTATTCTCTATTTTCTATTCTTGGGAAGTAAATCAAATTCATTATGGAGCTAAGCTTTAGTGCTGCAATGAGATTCAACTACGGACTACATCCCTATCAGGTGTCAAATTATCAATGTTGATTTATGGGGCAGTTTAGGATGCGGACGTGGTTATTCAGAAAGTAGGATAAATCAATTAAACTCACTTACATAGTTACATGATAATTGTTAAGAAGATGATGAAGATAAACAAAAGTGCAACTCAAATGTAAAATGTATGGTCGGTCCCGTCCAATATATTAGTGCATTCCCAAATTTACCGAAATAAATTATAGGAAAAATAAGCATAATAATTTATGATGTCAGGAATCAATGGTTGCTCAAGTTGAGAGAATAGAAGCTCAAAAATACATCAGTGTGGTGCCAACCAAAACCTCTATGATAGTTAAGTTGATGCTCATAAAATGGAGGTTTTCTACACAAATAAGGAAAATTATTCAGTAGTCCTGAAATTCAAATAAATGCGTAGTCCCCCTTCTCACAGAATGGTGGATCCTACCATAAATTTAATTAGTGGGATCCACTATTCATGTGAGAGGGTGACTGCGGATTTATTTGTAATCCTGAACTACTAAATATTCACTTTTTCAAGTATACTCAAAGATTTCATACCTACCTTCGTAGTTTTGTGGAGCTTAAGTAACACTCTTTGACCGTACGTTACTTTCTTGATTTTTGTCACCTTCCTTATCTAGGGTAAAGGAGGCGTTATGAGTATAATCTTGGATTATGTGTCCTTTATTAAAATGGTGCCACGATTTAGGTGTAACTGTTATAGAAGTTACGCTTATTTGGAAGTTTGTCCAAATCCTTCTAGTCGTCTGCGGTTTTTGCCTCTTCGTCTACAAGAGGTTGGACAGAAAAACGATCTCCTATGTCCACTTCATGCAGCGCGGCACTCACATACAAGTGCCATAGGAGATAACATCTGGGTTGGACGAGGGTTAATGGAAGATGTACTTTAGAAGAGTGTATAACCTATCAATCTATTCTTCAATTTCCTAGGTGATAGTCAAGACCTTGAAACTTGTATTTTTCACACAACAAAGGCTATAGTTACGACCACTGATCCATCTTTAATAAGTAAACTAGTGGATTACTATCTTCTTTACATATGAAAAAAAAAAAAAAGAAGATTCATGGGATAAACACAAATAAACACAAATAAAGAAAATAATGAATATGCTATTTTCTTTGCTTTTTGCATTAAAATACTAGTATTCACATAAATGGTTTTTTATCATTCAAATGGGTGTGAAAATACTTTATATATATGTGTGTATGTGTGTGCGCGCACGTGTGTATGTGTATCAGTTATAAATTGACACAATGGAATAACAAGGAGAAGAACATGTCATTCTCATTGAGTGATAAAACCTTAAAATCTACTAAGGATCTTTGAATCCACAAGGATAATAGAACAATTGAGAGAAAACCTCTTTCTGAAATATTATTAAGGCCAAATTACACATTACACATATTATTAAGGTCAAGATTATAGCCTTAAATTCAAAAACCTTATAACTGAAATATCGAAATCTCCTACACTATGGGAAAAGTACTATTCCATTAGGAATGAGTGATGGACATATGTAAACCTTGCTGTCAGTGTTATATTGGAGTTCCCCTTCAAGGAATATGAAATAGAAAATTGCTCTGATGAAGTATGTAGGATAGGGTTTTTTTTTTTGGTAAGAAAGAGGTTGAAGTGGTAAGAATTGTGTCATCAAATTCTCATCATAGGAAGACTACTTGGTTTTCCTTGTATAGGGTAATCATCTGTCATTTGATCGCATGACTATTACTCTTCCCCCAGCCCATGGTTTGGGTTGAAATGCAGAATATTTGTTTGCATTTGAGGCAGAGGAAAGTTGAGTAAACAATTACTTGTATTTGATGAACAGATATGGAAATGCAATCCAATAGATATTTTTATCTCTAGCTAGAGCTTGATATTGTCAACTTACATATGATTATCGTAATTTGTAGCTATAGTGATCTTACTTGTGCCCTTACTCTTTATATTTTATATATGTATGGCTATCAGCTTCTCCAAGATCCAAAAGACTTATAAATGGACTATATTGAGTATTGACTTTCAAGTCTTTTGTCTTGAAAGTTGAAGTTGATGTATACTCGATATTTTTTCCAGGGAAGACGTAATCAAATGAGCTATGTTTATGAAATCACAACTTTGTTGAGTCAAACTTAATTTATAAAATACAGCATTTTATGAGTCATATTTATTTTATTCTTAAGAATTTTGTTATATATAGCTTGATCCCCTAGAAAAAATTTTAGGCTCTCTCATTGATTATGGAGTTAAATTTTTATTTAAGTGTTATTTTATCCCAATTTTAGTCAAGACTCATTTCTAGCTGCCTATGGCTCTTGAACTTTATATTGATTAATGCTACACGCATAATACCAAGCAGTATATTTTGATCAACTGATGCTTGCCTTTCAAACCTCCAAGGTTAATCAATATATTTTATTAATTGAAGATACATAATTAGTCTACAAGGATGTGGAAACACAACAACCGTGTATTTTACACGGGAAAGATAAATTGCATTGACAATAATAACATTGGAATAAAAGTTTATCACTAAGCAATCAAACAACCATCCAAAATACAAAGACTTTGAAACTATACTATTTTTTATTTTTGAGAAAATTAAAACTATAGTACCACTTGGAGGATAGAGAATAGTGTTTGAATTAAAGTGAGCAGCAGAAGAATAATAGCAGCGATGGTAGAAGCCGACCTCCAAGGAGTGCTAAAATATTGATGTCTTAATATCGCCTTCCATTTGTTCGAAGGTTCCTCATAATATTCATCCAAATCTTTACAGAGTTTATAAAAATCACAGTTCATGTCTCTCCGAAGGATTCCTCTGCTAAGATTGTTAATCATAGATGTCACTGCATTTCTGTCGCCTAGGCCATTAACCAAGATTCCTTCATCGTTTAGTAAATCCACATCTTTTGTAGTGTTGATAAGACGATCCATTATAGAAAAGAAATCCGTAATGTATTGGTCACTTGTATGGTCGCATTGCTCTAATGCCATAATGTTTCGAACCAAAGCTTCGTTCCTATCATAGAACACTAAACGTGGGATTTCCAACACACCTTTTTTGAACTTTAAGTCCAGTAAATATTTGCTTGGAACCACCTTAAACTTTACTCCCGCCTCACTTAGCTGTGTTATAGAGTATTTAGGAAAAAGTATTTCAGGGACTCTGGCTGGTAGCTCGTTGGTTGGAGGTAGTAGAAAGAATCTAAGCAAATCGGTGAAGTGTTGTATATTCACACTGGGAGATTTATTATGAATGTTCCAGAACTTAAAGAAGTCAAAAGTAAGTTGAATTAAAGAAATGGAGTTTGAGAGAGAGGGCAATGCTAGATGGTATAGTTTCTCAATAACAAAGAATGGAAGCTGATTTTCAAGTAAAAACAACTCTCGCGGCACCATATCCAATAGCCATGCTTCCACTCTCATAGGATCGTCTCTTGTCCATCCTTTTAACTTATTTTTCAAGAATAGATCAAGAATGAAGCTCGCATCCAACAGGATCATTTTCACAAAATCATGACTTTCTAGCTGAACATACTCTACATAGCAACGTCGAATATTATCTTTTCCATCTCCCTTATGGTGCTTACTAAATTCTCCAACTTTATCTCAGCTTGGTTCTCAACCCGTTGCATGAAGCTCTTGAAGTATCTTACTTTATGCTTTTCCATGGTTTGAAATCTTTTTTTGTCGTGGTGAATGGGACCAATTGAAATAACCTGAGGAGTGTAGGCTTCTTCATTCAATTTGCGAAGGTAAATATGGAACCTTGTATATACGACACCTAGTTGATACTAGAGGCTCCGACATTTCAAGCATTGTTATGATGTCAATTTACAAGCGGGTCATTTTTATTTTCATTTCCACCTGAAGTTCTTGTTTCCTCATTCGCTAGTTTCTCCATCTATCTTCCTTAAATTTCCTGATAACAAACACAAGAGCCCCATTAGAGACACAAGCTGATGAGTGATGACTCACTTGATGTGTGGGCACACTACAATTTCAGAATAAATTACAACAAGTTTTCCATGTTACGAGTGTAATGCTCACTAGTTCGTAAACCCGTGCGATGCACGGCGAATGTACTAAACATGAGATCTAAAGAAATATCACTAAGTCAAATTAGTTAGGAAGAAGAAAGTAGCTTTAGGGAGAAAAAAAAATATATGCACAATTATCATAGCATGTCATCCAAATATATTATTTATTACAAACTATTAGGCTTTACAATTAGAATCAATTGCAAATTGAACTACAAATTTGTGTAACATAATCATTCAGTGTTGTCGGAAGTCTTGTTCGATAGACTTTCTTAGGTAAAGCTTGCAAAAATATGCATCACCCTTGTAATTGAAACATTGGCCTTCCATTGGTAGGACCTTGGACCTATGAGACCAAATGGTGTGGCTCTATGATGCAGATTCAGAGATGTGGTCTACAAAGTTCTAGGAAAGCCAGCCCAAACACCTTAAAACCTAAAACAATAATAAAGAGATACACATTCTCAAAGTTGAAACATACTCCTCCTAAAAAAAAAAAGACACTACAAATCACTCTGTACAACTAAACCAAAAAGATCCATCATCTTTTTTTATTTTTTTGATTAAAAAAGATCCATCATCTCATAAAACTAATCCAAATATGAGAGAGGAGTATACCAAAGAAAGAAGGAAGAGTGGAAATAGAGTGACAATTTTTTAATATAATTACATAATTTCATAAGAGGTTTAGGAATTCTTCTGATTAGATAGAAAAGAATTTTGTAAATTTTCATATTTTCCAATCTTGCATT